>CAHIKZ030004817.1:55000-70000 GCA_903632075.3 Acanthosepion pharaonis | reverse complement strand
AATTTAAAAAACAATTATAATTTAAGCTCTACTTCTGCATAGAGCACTGTTTAAAAAAATATATACTAAAGAACTCCGGATTATTTACTTAACGTGCTCTTTCCTATTTTTCTACATTTTTGCACACACACACACACACACACACACATATGTAAATAATCCGGAGTCCTTTACTATTTTTGTTTTTATTTTTAAAAAACATTTACATCACACACGCACACACACAACGCATATATTTGTGTGTGTGTGTGTGTGTGTGTGTGTGTGTCTGTGATGTGAGTGTGTGTATATGTTTGGAGAGAGACACTTTTTTCTAAAATTGGTATATATTCATGAGAAAAGGAATCAAGTCTCGGTGCTGACACGTGAGTTTGAACATAGATCGACAAACAACAAACAAAGTCAACCCCATAATTGAATTAAGTAGACCACGTGACCATAGAGGCAACGCATATATGGCATGTAGCGCCCTTCAGGTCTCTCCTCTATGACTATTTGGGTTCGTTATTTCTACTCCATCCTCTATTACTATATGGACCGCTATTCTCTACTCTATTCATTATACTATTTCCCTATTGAGATTACGGCAATTAATTCCGAGTGAGTATTATCAAGCAAGTACTATTAATGCGAGTGCTATTCGAAGGCGTTTGACTCCGGTATTGCTCAACGGTATTACTATAGTTGTATCTGCGATTACAAAGTCTCTACTACAACGAGCATTACGAAAACGACAACAATATTCGTCGTCATTGTAAAAGTGGCGACGAGTGTTCGTCGACATCACAAAAAAACGTTAAAATAATTATTATATTGATCTAATTGAATGTAAATTTCTTAATAATGAGCTTATACGTAATAACATTAAATTAGTTTTACGTTTGTAGTATCCCTTCAGAACAGTATCATGTGTGATGGATTTAATAAAACGGCCAGGATAAAAGGAATTATATTAGGTCACATTTCAATAGAATACTCGATAAAACAAATTGCGTTTAGACAAACTATTGAATTATTTCACGAATTTATCATGATTTAGCATGGGAATAGTTTATCTGGTCCCCAAAGAATTTCTGGCTGAAGACCCATTTTTTAAAGTTATTTCGACCCAAGCAACTCGATAAAATCCACTAAGAAGCAGGGTCTGCGTGAGTCTGAAAAAAACAGAGAAACGTTGAGGAGAGAGGGGAGGGGCTTCATTAAAAGATCATGATTAAAAAAAGGCAAAAAATAAAGATAGCCATTGGATTTTGAAGATCGGTGTTGACAGGGAAGTAAAAAATCGAAAGAGATTTGCCGAAGCCAGTAATGAGAGGGAAGAAACGATTAACATAGAACTTAAGCCTAAATCATGTGACCGAACTAACATTCTAGTAAAGAACTTGATTTCTTGAAGTCGAGAGAGAAAAGAGGATACTTCATCGAAACAATTGGCATAAAAATATTTATATTAAATCTTCTAGAGAGTATATATATATATATATATATATATATATATATATATATATATATATATGATCGAAATAAAAGTATAAATTTTAATATTACAAGACATATTAAAAAGTATTAAATAAAAAAAAAAACTCAACAACAAGGGGGGGGAGCAACCGGTTTCGCTCCCGCTCGTCAGGCTTCCACGGGAGATTGAAAATTAAAACAGAGAAATGTACAGTAAGAATGGGTGGAAAAAAAAAATTAAACACACATATATATATATGTTCGTATATATGCAAGAAGGAACTTATATATATATAAACGCTACACCAGATCTGGCAGCGATATTCGACTCACGGACAAATGAAGACTTATAAATGTGCAAGATTCTAGAGTTAAAACTGTCCAGCGCGAGACATCGAATTAAACTCCCCAGTAACAAATGTAGAAATTGAGCCAATATATAATTCCCCATATATAATACGCATTTTTTCTAAAAAAAAATTAATAAGCAAAATTAGGGCTGCGTATTATGCACAGCTACAAAACAATCGTTAAAAAATTGCCGTTCTATATGTCAACTGCAGTTGGGAAATGACTACTCACCGCAAACATACGACAATTTGACATTAACATTCGGCTATTGCGACCCCATAAGGATGTCAGATATAATCACATATACCTAACAATGCTTACAGATGCCTGGGCCCAAGAATTACTTTCTATCCCACATGACACATCAAAATAAAAAAGCTGGGATAAAATAAAATGCGAGGCCAATTTTACTAATTTGAGGCTCTCTCTGGATCAGCATCCCCTCGCCTGTCTGCTATCTGCTTCACAACCGAGTAGTGGCGCCTGGCTCAACGCAGTACCCTCTTCATCTACCGGTACCCTTCTAGATGATGAGTGCACTCGGGTCGGCGTCGGGATCCGTCTTGGACTCAAATTATGTGAGAGTCACAGATGCAGATGTGGAGATTCCATTGATGAGTTTGGTTTGCATCCTCTCTCCTGTCGTCGTAGTACCAGCCACTTTCCACGGCATGCAGCAATAAACGACATCATCAAAAGAGGTTTGGATGCAGCTGGGTTCCCTTCCCAAATCGAACCCGTAGGCATCGACCGTGGTGATTGAAAGCGGCCGGATGGCATTACCATTTTCCCTTTTAAAATAGGTAAGTCGTTGATGTGGGATGTGACCTGTGATATGTTTTCGGCCGGTAATTTGATCAGGTCCGCGGTTGAGCCGGGATCCGTCGCCCGGGACGCAGAGATAAAACAATAGTTAAATATTCTTCTCTTGCTAATAGATTTTTTTTTTAATCCTGTGGCAGTGGAGACTTCAGGGGTTATTGGCCCTCGTTCGATGGCGTTCCTTCGGAGGATTATCGCGATTGCGTCTCGATTAAGGGACGAGCCTCGTGAAACGGAGTGGCTCTTGCAGCGTGTCTCACTGGCCATGTTTCGAGGTAATGCTTTCTCCATCATTGCGGCTGGCAAAGGATAGTAAAAAAAATGTTTTTTGTCTGGAATTGTCATCAATGGTCAACTGAACTTGCTTTGTTTCAATGAATTCGCTGCCTACCCCATGAAAACACACAACAAAAAAATATTATAATATAATAAACAAGGAAAATATTAAACAAAAGAAATAATTATCTTAAAAGTAAATTAGAATAATATTATTCTATGTTTAAAATCATCTTTATAAGAATAGAAATCGCTGGCCGTAATGAAATTGGAGAGGTACAATTTATAATTTATGTTGAGATATCGGAGAGCCGAGTTCGAATTCAAGTCGAATCCATTATATTCACTTATATGCTAATACTATTGGGAAAGGTATGACTCCTCTTCTTCTCCCCCTAGCTATGGTTAAATAGCAGGACAGACCGGGTTCTATAGCTTTGGATGGCAAATGGTCTACCGCAGAAAGAAATGGCAATCAACTGTGGGGAAAAAATCTACCTTGTCAGTCATGTATCGAAAGATGCATGATCGCCTAATCGTGTATCACGCATGACAGATAACTTATTGACAATTCATAGGGTTTGATTACCCAGCAAGGGGTGCGTATTAAACAAAATTAAATTAAAATAAATTAGAATAATATTATTTTATGTTTAAAACAATTTCTTTAATAAGAGTAGAAAACACTGGCCGTAATGAAATTGCAGAGATACAATTTATTGATTTTGATTACCAAACAAGGGGTGCGCATTATGCGTGAGTAGAAGCATTTTCCCACACTTTCAGCACAATTTTAGGGGTGCGTATTATGTATGAAGAAGTATTATACATGGGGAATTACGGTAATCTTTCCACTTCATGTCAGTGGATTCGAAGAGAAATTAAAGATATCGATTCAGAAGTCACTGCAGATTGTTGTGAGAGAAAATGTGTTTTTAGGTTCATTAACAAAGCGAATAGCAATACAACATATCACATAAAAACAGTTTAAAATAACCACATACGTCTTCATATAACAGCAATTGAATATATCAAATCATCCCATAAATTCTGTCCGAATTTTAACTTTTTGTTAAAATGAACGAAATTTAAAGAGTATTTTATGTCTAATGGAGCTGAACATTATTTTTATGTTTGGACGCATTTAAACTGATCAAATTTTATTTCAGAGAACAATAAAATTAAATTTTGTTTGATTAAAACCCTGCTAACATGGAAGTACACAAGAATCATTTGAGGCACATAATGCTTTATGAGTTCAAGAAAGAAAACTCAGCTGCTGAAGCGACTAGAAACATTCACTCAGTTTATGGAGAGAAATGTGTGAATGAAAGAACTTGCAGAAGATGGTTTGAAAAATTCAGAGGTGGAGATTTAACCCTTGAAGATGAAGATCGAACCGGACGTCCAGTTGAATTTGATAAAAAGCTTCTTGAAGCAGCCCTTGAGGAAAATACTGCTTTATCAGTTGAGGAATTGGCAATGGTTCTCAGTTCAAAGCATACAACTGTTCATCGTCATCTTCAACAACTTGGAAAAGTTCCTAAACTTGGAAAATGGGTGCCTCATGAATTGTCTGAAAACAACCTCAAATCCCGAGTTGACATCTGCTCTTCTCTCCATTCCCGCCAACTTGTTTCACCTTTTGTGGATAGACTTGTGACTGGCGACGAAAAATGGATCTTTTATCGAAATATTAAGCGTCGTAGACAGTGGCTTGGTAAAGGGGAAGGACCCCAGCCACAGCTGAGAAGTGAACTTCATGGGCAAAAGGTTCTTTTTTCAATCTGGTGGGATCGCCAAGGAATAATCCACTTTGAATTCTTACCACCTAATGCAACAATTAATGCTCAAATATACTGTCAGCAATTAAAGCGTTTGAACCAAGCTTTGAGGAAAAAAGACCTGCTCGAGTGAATCGAAAAGAAGTGATGTTTCATCAGGACAATGCGCGACCCCACACAGCAAGAATCACGTCACAAAAGATCGAAGAACTTGGTTGGGAGAAAATTCCTCATCCACCTTATTCTCCCAATCTTGCTCCTTCAGACTACCCTTTGTTTCGTAGCTTACAGAATCATTTGGAAGAAACAGCTTTTGTAACACATGAAGAGGTTAAAACTGACATTTGTGAGTTCTTCGAATCAAAGCCAAAAGAATTTTACCATAATGGAATTAATAAGCTTGTTAATAGATGGAAGCAAGTCATAGATAATCAGGGAAAATACATTGTTGATTGAATCTGTAATTAAATGTAACATTTGGCCACTTGTTTTCTTTTTATTCAAAATTCGGACAAAACTTATGGATGACCTGATATATATATATATATATATATATATATATATATATATATATATATATATATATATATGAACTGTTCATACAAGGTGTATATGTGTTTTTTTAAGAGATTTGATATCTGAAAAAAGTAATCTTTAGTACTTATCTTAAATTGATAGTCACGAGCCTGAATAAGTACTTCTTACTAGTTTGACTGCCAGGAACCAAAGAGAAGGTTTGACTTTCGCGCCTAACGATCCCCGGGCAGTTCACGTGACTATTCTATTTTTAGCTTTTTTTACGGGTTAGTCAAAGGAGATAACTTGTGCCTCCCTCAACAAGATAAAGTGTTATCGTATAATATATATATATATATATATATATATATATATATATATATATATAGATAGATAGATAGATAGATAGATCTAACACTTCAAATTTATAATATATGTTCCCAAAAAGGATAATTGTTCGCCTCGGCCTGGAGAACTTGCATTATTCATCAAACATTCTGACTGCTGTCAAAATCCTTGTCTCTGACCAACTTCCAATGTCGTCTATCCTATCTATTCTTGGCAACAAATCTGATTGCAAATAGTATGGCATGGAAGTTAAGTTTTCTGAAAAGCGGTAAAGTTATACGAGAAAAATATTTTGAAATAAAGAAAATGTTTAACCTCAAAACCTTTGTGAACTTAAAGAAATCTTAATCAATCAGCGAATATCTGCCAGGGATAAACACAGCAAGACGAGGCGAGGGTCGGGAATTCGGCGCTGTTGGAGGAAATTCAAAAATCACGATTTCGTGCGCGCATGAAATTTCGTGGCCTACAGAGTTTATGAAGGACAAAGTGGTGAAGCTGACGGGAAGGGTAAATCTCAAATTTAATGGTGATCTCTTCTCAGAGAATACCATTAAAATGATAAAATAAAAATGGTTTTCGAAACTGGAACTTTCAGACACGACACCTGTTTTTCATTTTTTTAGATTTACATGAAACAATATATATATATATATATGTATATATATATATATATATATATATGAAGAAATATAGTTTTAAGGTGTGCTATATTTATGGAATAAAGTCCTCAATATAAGAGATAGATCGTATGTAAATCTAATGATTGCGTCTCGCATAAAAAAACAGCCTGTCGGCTCTGAGTGTTGACATCAATGTTCTCTCTTTTATATATATATATATATATATATATATATATATATATATAAGAAATGTTGTCTTAAGATATGCTATATTTATGGGATAAAGTGCTCAAAATCAGAGATAGAGCGTGTAAATATAAAAGTGAACATAGAAGTCAACACTTAGAGGCGACAGTCTGTTTCATGCTAGATGTAATCGTCAGTTCACAGTGTTGACAACTATGTTCACTTTTATTTATATATATATATATATATATATATATATATATATATATATATATATATTATTATTTTAATTTTAATTTTGGTGGATACTCGTATATTAGCATATGTTCTGATTATTTATGAAAAAGTTATTTATATATAAATAAACGGAACGTCTGCCTAAACACGAGTATCCACTGAAAATAACGTTTAAGCAATAACATCTGCCGGATTTATGAATAAAATCTAGCCCTTTATATATATATATATATATATATATATATATATATGTTAATAAAAATGCATAATTATATATTATTTATTAAAAACTGATATACTATCGGCGTATTATGCATTTTTGTTAATATATAATTAATAGCTATGTTTTTAGCATTGAGCACTGTTATAGCAAAGGATATATGTATGCATTTGTATGTCAATATTTATACGTACATTTATTTATATGTAATTATTTGATTATATATATATATATGTGTGTGTGTGTGTGTGTGTGTGTGTGTGTGTGTGTGTGTGTGTGATGTATTTGTGTGTGTATATTTACGTGTGGCTTTTTCTGTGTATCTGTATATTCGGTCTTGTGCCATATCTGACCGCGTGTGGTGGTTGATAGATATCCTGCAGTTTGAGATTCATTGTGGAATTCACTTGACTTACTTCTAGTTTCTTCTACGCGCCGCTGGCGAATCTTATATGTGTTGTTCTTGTCCTAAGTATTATCGTTCATTACCAACCTTCGTGTGATTATTCTATTCAGTAACATTCCGTAGGTTACAGCCGTTATTAAACAGAAGACGAAATTACCTACCTGTTTCGGCGATATGATTAACTGCTTTGCATTTGTAGCAAAAAGGTAAACATTTTAACCTTTTCTCAATCCTGCCTATTCTCAGTTTTCTCTTTCATGTTTACTTCTTGTATCCCTTTACGCACTGGTGATCTTCGCGCTATACTTTAGTGAAATGATTAATATATATATATATATATATATATATATATATATATATATTAGATATGAATTGTCACAAAACAAGGGCGAAGGTCGGATTAATATGGGTCTGCCCAGTGGTGTTAAAACACTATCAGTGATTATATGTTTACAAACTTGGCATCGGAATATATTTCTAGTTACGTTGCCATGGTGAGGAGTGGTTTTACAGTCTAGATGAGGTAAGGAGTAAATGTAGATTTTTAGGTTGTCGCCTGGGGTTAAGTCGGGTTTCAATAAACATCTTATTAATTGTGGGTCAAGATTTATCTACTGGAAACGTTTTAATATATATATATATATATATATATATATATATATATATATATATATATATATATATGTTAATGTTAAATGAAATCGAAAAAGATAGGAATTCTGGAATTTTCTCCACTTTTTCGTACGTTAGAAGAGTATCTCTATTCTACTTGGAAGCCTTTGTGATTGATTATTTTTTTATAGTCTTAACCCTTTCCTGGCGTAGACGCGTATATCTATTTTTATACAAATGTGTGTTTTCAGACATGGACGAATAAACACGTCCAGACAACCACGGGAAAAACTCAGCTGGAGACGGTTAAAAGCAGTGGAGAACTTGGAGATGGGAATAAATCAGATAACCGATAAATGACATCCATTAAACATGGCATATGGAACTAAAACAGTCTATCCCAGTGAGCGAAATAAAGGGTTCAGTTCGACATTCCAACCACCTGAAGAATGCGGGAGCATACAACGGTCGAAACGCTGTAATAAATATGGCGACAAAGATGAGGACTATAGTCCGAATAATGTAAATAATGTACATAATACCTCATCTCAGAAATATAGACAGATACTGAAAAGCCGAAACGTTGTAATAAATATGACGACAAAGATGAGGACAATAGTCCGAATAATGTAAATAGTGTACATAATACTTCATCTCAAATATAGACAGATACTGAAAGGCCGAAACGTTGAATAAATATGGCGACAAAGATGAGGACAATAGTCCGAATAATGTAAATAGTGTATAATAATACTCATCTCAGAAATATAGACAGATACTGAAAGGCCGAAAACGTTATAATAAATATGACGACAAGATGAGGACAATAGTCCGAATAATGTAAATAATGTACATAATACCTCATCTCAGAAATATAGACAGATACTGAAAAGCCGAAACGTTGTAATAAATATGACGACAAAGATGAGGACAATAGTCCGAATAATGTAAATAGTGTACATAATACCATCTCAGAAATATAGACAGATACTGAAAGGCCGAAATGTTGTAATAAATATGGCAACAAAGATGAGGACAATAGTCCGAATAATGTAAATAGTGTATATAATACCTCATCTCAGAAATATAGACAGATACTGAAAGGCCGAAACGTTGTAATAAATATGACGACAAAGATGAGGACAATAGTCCGAATAATGTAAATAATGTACATAATACCTCATCTCAGAAATATAGACAGATACTGAAAGGCCGAAAGATTGTAATAAATATGGCGACAAAGATGAGGACAATAGTCCGAATAATGTAGTGTATATAATACCTCATCTCAGAAATATAGACAGATACTGAAAGGCCGAAAGATTGTAATAAATATGGCGACAAAGATGAGGACAATAGTCCGAATAATGTAGTTATATAATACCTCATCTCATATAGACAGATACTGAAAGGCCGAAAGTTTGTAATAAATATGGCGACAAAGATGAGGACAATAGTCCGAATAATGTAATAATGGGCTGTTTCATTTATAAGAACCATGCATTCCGTTTTCTTGCAATTAGGGTTTAGTCCTTTCTTCTCGTTTTTCTATCGTATTTCTTGTAGTTGCCTTTGTCTTTCAACTAAAACTACTGTCATCTGCATACCTAACGTTTTTAAGATTGTGGCCACCAATAATGAATCCTGTTAGGACTTCTAAATCTCTCAGAATCGCTTCGCTGAATAGGTTGAATAAATCCGACCAGAAGAGACATCCTTGTCTCATAGCCCTTTCTATTTTTGTATATTTACATAACTCATTTTTTTTATCCGTACCCAGGTGACTGTTTATCTGTATAGCTTCTGGGTTATTCTAATATCATTCCCAAAGTGCACATTCCTCCGTATTTTATTGTTCTTTCTGGTACCATTTTGTATATAAATATCGCCTTCATAGTTATAGTTACTTTAACGAACCTGCACTGTTCTCATCCTACTTCCGGTCTGATTTTCCTTTGTGCTCAGACCGGAAGTAGGATTATAATTCGAAAAACTTAAGATTTCCAACTTAACACTTAATCAGACCGGAAGTAGGATGATAATTCGGAAAATTTGAGATTTTCAACTTAAAACTTAATCGGACCGGAAGATGAGGACAAGAGTCCGAATAATGTAATTAGTGTACATAATGCCCAATCTCAGAAATATTGACAGATACTGAAGGACCGAAACGTTGTGATAAATATGGCGACAAAGATAATTCGGAAAACTTGAGATTTTCAACTTAAAACTTAATCGGACCGGAAGTAGGGTGATTTATCGGAAAACTTAAGATTCCCAACTTAAAACTTAATCAGACCGGAAGTAGGATTATAATTCGGAAAACTTAAGATCTCCAACTTAAAAATTAATCGGACCGGAAGTAGGATTATAATTCGGTAAACCTAAGATTTCCAATTTAAAATTTACTCGGACCGGAAGTAGGATTATAATTCGGATAAAGCAACGAGAATAGCATGTGTATTAAAACTCAAACGCTGGAGTAGAAGCTAAGAGAATATTTGAATGGATCCGTATTGTGCATGAAAATCTGAAGCGAGATATTCGTTAAGTGTCTTGATGTTAATTTCTTTGAAAATATTGCCACGGAATTTGATCTAATATGATTGTTTCTGACTAAGCAGGGTAGAAAAAATAAAATCATTCAAAGGCGTTACACACAGAGAGAAGTCGTTCATTCCGACTTATGCGGCATTTATTTAAAAACGACTGCAAAAAAAGGACTAAAATTGCCATATCAGATCAAGACAATGTAAGACCGTAGCAAGACTAAAAAGCCACGTCGGCGCTGCTCATATTATGCCATTGCTCGAAAGAGAGTCGCAGCCAACACGCATCCACAAACATATCGGGCACACAGCCACAACTCTCTCAGGTAGTCTCCAGCGTGAAACAGCCTGTCGCCTCTGAGTTCTGACTTCAATGTTCACACACACACACACACACACATATATATATATATAAAAGTGAACGTCAACACTTAGAGGCGTGAGAAAGTGAAACAGCCTATCACCTAAGAGTGTTGGCGTCAATGTTCACTTTTATATATATATATATATATTAAAGACATTTTTATGTTTAACGTTCTTTTTTATAGATACAAGTATTTAAGTAAATGCTCTGTTTATAATAAACAGTATTAAATAACATTTACCGGCCTGAATGTCAATGAAACCAGCGCCATAAAAAATAATTTTGTAAAGATGCACAGCACAACCAGTAACCCATTCAAATCAGCTGAAAAAACCTTAATTAACAACACCAAAATTCTCTATAAAAACAACTACAAAAAAAACGATTACAACTTCTGGAAGCGATCCACATCAAAAACCAAAGACCCAACATAAATAAAATATCATTTAATACTGGCAGAAACATATTAAACATATTTAATGACTAATCCCCAAATAAGAAAAAATTAATCCCCTTCTTACTAGTAATGAACTAACCCAATAATTCGCCTAATATTATCTATAAAATTAAAAGGACCAATAACATGTCTCCAGATAAAAACAAACGCCATGATGACGGTTGAAGACAACTGAAAGCGCACGACAAAAAGTTTTCAACTGGGATCCTACTTTAACAAACTGGACCCAAATATTAAGAAATCATCAAGCAGAAGAGTTCCGTAGTCTTTAATAACACACACACACACACACACACACACATATATATATATATATATATATATATATATATATATATATATATATATATGTATTAATATATATAAATATATATCTTTATATATATATATATATATATATATATATATATATAAAATATCCTAATGCACAGCCAGTTAGATCAGGGCTACAGGAATGTAGGGCGCCCATGGCTAAGATACAAAGACAAGCTGAAAAGCAACTTGTCAGCAGTCAACATACCACATAACATCCTTGAGCGCTTAGCCTTGGAGCGGGTACAATGGAGATCAACGCATTTTAGTGGACTCAGCAATTTTCAATGTACTTCTCCGAATCATCTTCAAGAAGCGAGAGCAAGATCTAAAAGGTCAACCAATCTAACAGTGATCTCATCTCACAATCCTCGCACTTGCTCCATATGTGGCCTCCTTTGTAAATCACTACCGGGTCTTGAATGCCACTTAAGATTATCGCACAAACTTTCATAACTGAATCAATAAGCTGTCAGATGCTCATACGTCGAAACCGACTGGAGAGTCAATTATTATTATTATTATTATTATTATTATTATTATTATATATTATATATATATATATATGTGTGTGTGTGTTATTGGGTGGGTATAAATATAATACATGACTTAATATATATATATATATATATATATATATATATATATATATATATATATATATATATATATATATATATGGGATAAATATAACATATGCCTTAATATATATTATGAAATGGCCAGATTCCGACAATTATTTTAAAGACAATTTTATGTTTATACATTCTTTTTTATAGATACAAATATTTATGTAAATGCTTTGTTTATAATAAACAGTATTAACAACATTTACCGGCCTGAATGTCCCAGACATTGTCATAGAAAATATGCCTCCTCCGACAAGAATCGAACCTGTATCCTATAAGGAACCGTCATATAGCCTGCTTTTACTGATTTCGCCACAGAGGAGCGTTTCGGTTAGCAAGGTCGATTTTAAAATGTCTTAAAAATAATTGTCGGTCCATTTCATAATGTGTGACGTCATTTTTTTACATTTGGATAGGCATCGAGCAGATATGAATGTACGTGAGAAAATCATGGAAAATTGTAGTTTAAAAACAGTAAAATCGTCTCGGGTTGAATTTCCAGATATCCATCACCATAAGGGCCATTACACCACAACTTGAATACACCTACCAAGATGTCCACTGTGTACATTTTTTTTTTAATCTTTACCACTTGAGGCACGAAAACAATGAAGACTTTCCTCTCTCTGAAATGGCTGCCCAAACCATAACTGATGCCGGTTCCTGAAGCATTTTTCCTGAAACAACAGAAACTGATAAAATGTCTATTCAAACTGTGAATAGTTTCGCATCACTGAAGATGATGTTTTGCAGCGTGCTATCACAAATCCTTTTCACCAACTGCTTACTATTTTGAAGCCTCTTTTCATTTTGGCTGCTGAAAGAAGCTGTGTCTTGGGTACCATATTGGGTAGGGGCTATCCCTAATTCTTTTCGATATAGCCTCCGTATGATTATCTCCCATGTTCCAGTATCCTTAGTCAATTTTTTCATTGACCTTCGTGGATTGCGCATGATTTTTTTCAGTCACGTGTTTAAAGAGTGAGGCCCTGGAGGTGCGAGAACAACTTGGTCTATCTTTAATAGAGAAAGTCTTCGTGTCTCGAACGACATTCATTTACATAAACATTTTATTCCTGTCTATATCTCTGAGATAAGATATTATAATTATATTATTCACATTATTCGGACTGTTATCCCAATCTCCATCGCCATATTCACAACGTTTCTGCCGTTGTACACTCCGGCCTTCTTCAGGTGATTGAATTTCGAACCAAACCATTTATATCGTCCACCGGGTTAGAATGTTCTAATTCCACGTGTCATGCCTCTTCCGGATGTCTCAGTTATTTCCATTTAACTCAAGGTTTTGGTTCACCACTTCTGTGGACTGGTATGGAACTAACAACACTCTGGGTCTACTCACTGGATCTAACCAACGTCTTTATCCACTGAGCCTTGAGGACGTTTGTGTATGAATTAAACATTCTGTTGATTCCTTTTGTTTATCCAAGTTTAAAAATCTCAGGTGGAGCCAGTTCGTTTTCATCTTGCTTAATTATATACTTTCTTTACATTTATGTAGAGATTGTTGCCAGTAAATACTTAGAAAAAGTTTGAAAAAAACAAATAGTATTCGATGCTAGGCGTGTATCAAACGATAAACAACAATGTAATGATAAAAGAGAAGGGGAAATAGAACTTTAAATATTGAAAATAGTCGGGAAAAACAAGAATGGATAAATATAAGCAGAGTACCTTTTTCGCTGTCATGAACCATGAAATAAAATTGCTCTTACGTGATGAAAGTATTTTATTAAAAATAAGTAAGCACAACTTGCTTAAATTGTTTAATCAGACAAGCTTAAATGTAAATATTCTCCTAAAATATACGGAATATATATCTCCGTCTTTCCATACACACACACACACACACACACACACACATATATATATATATATATATATATATATATATATATATATATATATATATATATATATATATATATATATATAAATATATACTCATAAGGTGTGCTATATTTATGAGATACAATTGCTAAATATCAGAGACTAAGCGTATATAGATATAAATGTTAACATTGAAGTCAACACTCAGAGGCGACAGGCTGTTTCATACTGGAGGCGATCTGGTTGTGTCCAGCGTGAAACAGCCTGTCGCCTCTGAGTGTTGACTTCAATGTTCACACACACACACACATATATATATATATATATATATATAAAAGTGAACATTGAAGTCAACACTTAGAGGCGACAGGCTGTTTCATGCTAAACGCAATCGTCAGGCCAGTTTTTGCTATATCTGGTTCCAACCTGCAACAACCTTTCCCGCTTTTCAACAATGCAAGAATGCACTTGCCTCTCACCTCATCTGCGTACTTATGAACAATAAAACCAATTTCGTTAAGTGACTTCTCGTTTCTTCCACTATTTAATTGCTGTCTGTTGGCCTGACGATTGTGTCCAGCATGAAAAAGTCTGTCGCCTCTAAATGTTGGCTTCTATGTTCACTTTTATATTTATACTTACATACGCTCTATCTCTGATATTAAGTACTTTATCCCATAAATATAGCACACCTTAAGACTTTATTTCTTCATACATATATATATATATATATATTATATATATATATATATATATATATATATATATATATATATATATATATATATATATACGTGTGTGTGAGAGTGTGTATTTAGGCAGATTGTTTTATGCATGCATTTATATAATCCTTTCATTTTCAAAACACAGCCAAGATATTGTGTCCATGTTTATAATAGATATTATTGAGTGTTGTTTTCTTTGTTTTTATCAATAAGGCTTCCATTATTTTTAGCATGTAGACGATGCTATTATATTGGTATTATCAACAAGTAT
>CAHIKZ030004817.1:0-52500 GCA_903632075.3 Acanthosepion pharaonis | reverse complement strand
AATTTTCTTAGATTAGTGTAATCTGACGTAACCCATCGTTTTGAGGCCCGAAGTCGGGTTAAAATAAGTTAATTCATTGGCGATTAGAGATCATATTTTTCCTTCACAGTGATGCGATTTTATACAAATATACATACAAGCACGAACACAAAAATACAATAACATAAGAATTGTATAAAATGACTAGGTTCTTCACGGAAAAAATCTAAATCAAATAAAATGATTCTTACATATGTGAGTCCTAGAAATTTTCATCAACTCTCCCATAAAGAAAGCGTAAGGTATTTGAGGACATTTTTTTAATCCCGAAGTTATTATTGTTTGTTGATTAATTCATGTTTTTCGGTTTATCAACATTTGGAGGTTATTTAAATCCAGAAAATACTTTTAGATTCTATGATTTTTTTTTTTATTATTAAAATAAGTTTAGTGATATAACGGTGGTGTAATGGATAACGGCTCGGATTGAAGAATCGGAGAGCCGAGTTCGAATTCCAGTCGAATCCATGAAAATCACTTACGTGCTAATACCCTTGGGAAAGATATAAATCCTCTTCTTCTCCCTCCAGTTTTGGGTAAACAGCAGGACAGACTGGGTTCTGTAGCCTTGAATGACAAGTGGTCTACCGCAGAAAGAAATGGCAACCTACTGCGTGAAAAATATCTGCTTCGTTAGTCAGATATCAAAAAAGATACATGATGACCTAAGCCTGTATTACATATGGCACATAACTGACTGAACATATTTGATAACCTGATGTTTGGCATTTTTAAGTAAAGGGCACATAACTGTAAAAATTACTTGAGTATGCTTACTTTATATGATTTTTATAATATTTTTATGTTTTTTTAGGCGTGTATCACGCATGGCACATAACTGACTGATACAAGACCCACTAATAAAAGCATAGCTGGTACGGAAAGAGGTGTATTCATACATTTTCCAAGTTATTATAACGAAACCAGCTGGAATAGGAACTTGGATGTCCGATTAAATATTCCGAGCCAGTATCCATTACACAAACCGCTCATCTAAGCTTACAGTGCCTGGTATTCCCGAACGGTTACATATTTAGATAATGACCAGGTTCGTCGATGCGTAACCCCAGTGATCGTACGGGAACCGCTGTTTCAACGTGATATGTACATAATCCCCCTCTAGTTATGTGATAATCAACTGCATGGAAACGCAAAAAGTTTTCAAAGCATTCAGACAATTATCAAGACACAACAATTTCTTCAGCGAGTGATAATCTCGGAAAGTCCATGAGGGCCATCTCCAGAGATCTTCACATGTCTGAGCTCACAAGCCGTAATGTTCTGTATCGCGCCATTAACTAGTAATCATATGTGATGAGGAAAGGACAGTTCATGTCGCTACACACACAAGAAATAATGTTCCTCAGAACAAAACGATTTCTGAATAAGCTTGAAAAAAAAACAGAACACGGAATGCTCTGTTTTTCTTTTTCTTTTTTTTCAGGTGAATCAAATTTGACCATGACCAAAATTGATCCAGAGACAGGACCCAAAGAGTATGAGTTCAATACCCGGTTAAGGCAATGGAGAACTTTCAGAAGGAAATTAACAGGAGATAACTGATAACTGACATCCATTAAACATGACACGCGGAACTAGAAAACTCTACCCCATTCAGCGAAATAAAGGGTTCAGTTCAACATTCCAACCACCTGAAGAAGGCCGAAGCGTACAACGGCCGAAACATTGTAATAAATATGGCAACAAAGATGAAGACAATAGTCCGAATTATGTAAATAATGACCAAAATTGAAGTGGCTATGTCCGGATTCTTCCGGTGAATGTTGTGTAAAAGTTTCCGGCTTCTGTGATTGTTTTAGAGGTGGCGAATAGAGAAGGACACGTCATGTCAACTCACTTCTTTTAACAGGCTCTTCGGCTGAATGCTGCTGGCTATACTGAGGTGCTGGAAACAGTTGTGAAACCCTGGATAGACCTTGTGTGCGATATAAGGTTGCATGTCCGTCAGCAGAACACTGCGCCTGCTCGCAAGGTTGTAGCGCCCAAAGATTCGCCCATTCTCCAGGACACGTCATCACGTCAAACATGCGGCAACCTAACTTGACAGAACTAAATTGACTTGGCTATTACAGGCGGGACGAGGTTGAACGGGAGACAAATCAACGTTCGCACAATACGACCGATTCCCTGAAAGATGCTTTTAGCCGCGTAATGTCCAGTATCAATACAGACCACGTGATGCGTGAATAGCAATGTCTCCGGTCTCACATTGAAGCTATATTGCATCTGAAGGCGGTTACATCAAACAAACATGAATTCCAACTAGTACTGAATGTATCTGTCTATATTTCTATTTGTCGTCATATTTATTACAACGTTTCGCCCTTTCAGTATATGTCTATATTTCTGAGATGAGGTATTATGTATACTATTTACATTATCCGGGCTATTGTTCTCATCTTTGTCGCTATATTTATGACAACATTTCAGCAATATGAGCACTGATAAAAAATGGTAACTGAAGATATTAGGTTTATAATACCCAGAAATTCAATTCCTCAAGTACACATGGCACAGTGGATAAAGGCGTTGGTTAAATCCAGTGACAGGACCCAAAGAGTGTGAGTTCAATACCTGGTTAAGGCAGTGGAGATCTTTCAGAGGAGATAACTGATTAAACATGGCACGTGGGCCAAGAACAGTGAGCGAAATAAAGGGTTCAGTTTGACATTCCAACCAACTGAAAACGGCCGAAACGTTGTAATAAATATGGAGACAAAGATGAGGACAATTGTCTGAATAATGTAAATAATGTAGTACTGAATGTGTGTTACCAAGATTTGTGGCAATAAATTAAGTTGTTTGTAAGATATTTTTCCGTACTGGCTTCAATATGTTCTACAATATTTAAGGCGCCCTGTATATCAGTTGGAGGTACGATGGAGTAATGCACTTTTTCGTTAAATAGCAGGATATACTAGGTTCTATAACCTTGGGTGACAACCGGTCTAGGAGAAGAAAAAACTTTGAATTGAGAGCGTTGGGCTCGTCCAGGCTATATTGACCAAGAAACACCACTTCTACTACAAAGGCTGCAGTAGACATGGTTCCCCTACGTATCTACGCGTCACGGGATAAAAAAATATTATTTGATTTTTTATCGCTGAAACATTTCCATTAAAGAAGTCTGCCAGTTATTAAAATATGATATAGATTTCATCATTTCATCCCAAACAAGGCGATGAAGCCAACAAGTCGCAATGCTGGGTGTTACTGAGAGCGAAGAAAAAAATGAAAATAATTAGTAAACAAATTTGTGAGACTATGTTAAATATTTAGAACAAAGAAAACCTACTTCCTGATTACTTTCAGTTAAACTGAAAGATATATATATATATATATATATATAGTAATTCATATAGTATAAATATATATATATATATATATATATTATATATACTATCCTATATATATAGTAATATATATAGTATAGTATATATATATAGTAATTCATCGAGCCCAGAATAATCTTCAACAGACATATATATATATATATATATATATATATATATATATATATATATATATATAAAAATAAATTAATTAATTAAATTAAAAAAGAGACAACGTTAAGTAATTAATTAATTAAGTTTTTACTATAAAAACCTTATTTCATATAAAATGTATTGTAGGTAATTTTCCCCAGAAAATAAATTATTCCTGGTTCATCAGCTCACATCACTAGTTCCAAAGGAATTTGGTTTACAATTTAAATGTTTCTAATTTATTTTTAATACAGGTTTTTGAGGAATAGTTTTAGTTTGATGCAAGGTGACAGAGAGAGTGGTAGGGGGAAGGCCATAGAATGATCTAAATTAGAAATGGAAGGTTGGGATAGGGTTTGTTTAAATCCATCTTTATTAATTAACGTAGGTTGAACTGTATATATATATATATATATATATATATATATATATATATATATATATATATTATTGTAATGTTTTCTTTGCTCAAAAGAGCCTAGAATCAAAAGATACAAGATCACATAATTGTATGTGCCATACATGTATCACGTATAGCACATAACTGACTGATTGGTCATTTAACTATAAAAAAAAAGTATTTATTACAAAATGTGTTGTTGGTAATTCTATTAAAATGTATTCTTCGTCATTTAGTTGTAAAACGTATTGCTGGTAATTTTGCTATAACAATGTACTGTTGGCCATTTTATTATAAACGTATTGGAAGTAATGTTCCTATAAAAATACATTGAAGGCCATTTTATTATAAAAATATATTGTTGGTAGTTTTACTATAAATATGTATGTCTATAATGTTTAGAGTCGTAATTATTGTCATTTTACTTTAAAAATGTATTATTAGTCATTTTATTATAAAACGTACTAGACTACCCGTGACCTGTTAGGTCACTAACAGTTCAGGTTTTAAAATATTTAAGTTGAACATTAAAATATGTTCTGTTTGATGTTGAAATAAAAAAATACTTACTGTATAATTAACTCGTATTTTTGAATCTTATTCACTTAAAATATTTTTTAAATCACATTAACATAAAAATATATTTTATTATGCCAAAGCATATTTTAAAATCATATTCACTTGAAAATATGGCAAAAAATATTTTTAAATATTTAAAATATCGTTTGTTTAAAGAAAGTTGAAATATAAATAAGCACGCATGAAATCTCAGAGAGGTGGAAAGAGAGAGGTGGAAAGGGAAAGTTGGAAAGAAAGAGAGGTGGAAAGAGAGACGTGGAAAGAGAAAGAGGTGAAAAAGAGTAAGGTGAAAAGAGCGAATGGTGGAATGAGAGAGGTGGAAAGAGAAAGAGGTAGAAAGAGATAGAGGTGAAAACAGAGTGAGGTTGGAAGAGCGAATGGTGGAAAGAGAGACGTGGAAAGAGAGAGAGAGAGAGAGAGGTGGAAAGAGAAATAGGTGGAAAGAGAGAAGTGAAAAGAGGGAGAGGTGGAAAGAGAGGGATGTGAAAAGTAACCATTTATGTCTACAATCTAGATGTTAAATTAAGTCACCATCTGAGTCGAAAACACACACTTTACATCTTTTTTTCAACCACTCTCTATATATGAATTCTGGCTAACACGCAAGTATACAAAGTTCACAGAGTTTTAAAATAATAAAGATTCATAGTCATTTTATTATAATACGTTTTGTTGGCATTGCTGATCATTTTACTATAAAATTATATATTTATACTTACATAGCGTTTTGATTCTTGTTTAAGGGTTCACTATTTGCTGATATCTAGGCGCGTAACAGATGCTAACACTGGTCTCAGGGTGAACAACAACAATTAAGTGGTGGTTCCACGCTCCTCAAAACCACCAATCTCCCAAACATGGGTCCCTTTATCCTCATGCCCAGGACTAGAGAGTTGCTCTGCTTGAAATTAGGATCTTTTGACGTCTCCCTACATTCTCCTAGTTTACTGATGCGATTTCATAGCAAATCCTTCCATAAAGCCACAGGCTATTAATATTAATCAATACATTTCTTACAAAATATATATTTTGTCGGTGTTCGACTGCCAAAGAGAGTCTATCGGAAATAGTCGCCCGATCTATTTAAAGTTGTAGTGTGCAATTAACAGATGTTTTGTGACGCCAACAAACATTTGTTGCCACTTTTGTAATGCCAACGAATAATTGTTGTCACTTTCGTAATGCTCGTTGTAATAAAGACTTTTTAATCGCAGATAAAACTATCGTAGCGCCGTTGAACAATGCTGGTGTCGCACTAATAGTACTTGCTCGATAATACTCATTCGAATAATAATCTGTATAATGATCCGAATAGAGAAATAGTTTAGGGAATAGAGTAGAGAAAAGCGGTCCGTATAGTAATGGAGGATAGACTAGAAATACGGTCAAAATTAGATGTCAAGCGACTTCCTACTTATGCGTTTCTCCCATGGTCACGTGATCCACTTAATTCAATACTGGGATCGCCCGTGTTTGTTCTCGGCGATCTATGTTCAAACTAGTTTCGGCCGAAACACTTTATTCTCATATAACAGTTTACACACTTAGAATGTATGTTTTCAGAACTAAATCTTGGGAAAAACGTACCAAACGAATAGATTTATAGAGAGTCTCTTGTAAAATATTTCGGATATTTTTAAACCTGAATAAGAAAAGATCATATTTATTTGTTTTACATTTTTTATATTTTCCTTTTTGTGATGTCAAAACGACTAACAGCTTTAATATAATTTTTTGATGCCAACGAATACTCGTTGGCACTTTCGTAATACTCGTTGTAGTAGAGACTTTGTAATCGCAGACGCCTTCGAATATCACTCGCACTAATAGTATTTGCTCGATAATAGTAGCTGGAACAGTAATCTGTATAGTGATCTGAATACAGAAATAGTATAGTGAATAGAGTAGAGAATAGCGCTCCGTATATTAATAGAGGATAGACTAGAAATGCTGATCTGTATAGTAAGAAATACCGATCCTTCATCGTCAGCTATTTCCTACATATATTCATTTCCTCAATGGCCACGTGATCTACTTAATTCAATTATGAGAGCGCCTATGTTTGCTCACTAAGCGATCTATGTTCAAACTCAAATGTATATAACAAGGTGACACTTCGAAATTGTTTCAATGTATATAAGTTTATTGCTGCAGATATTGTCAAGATAATTCTTAATTATAAGAACTTTGGAAATAATAAGACTGAATCTCAAGAGTATAAGTTATATAATATACATATTTATTTTAGAGTGGGAAGTGAGTAATTTGATATTCGGTGTAATAAAAGGTTCGTTTATAAGGCGGATGTTGGTAGTCGTTTCGAGAAATTCCGTTTCAGAAAGGCAATCGAGAGGTTTGGGAATCGGCACTTGATAATGGTCATAGTCAAATTTAGTAATAGGTCAGTGTCAGTCTACCGTGTATTTCTCAGCTCTAAGATGAGCTCTGAACTACTTCACGCGTCACACTTAGCTGATTTCTCCGATGTTCGCGCCACTTGTCTTCACTCTCATCGTCCTTTCTTCTCGACTAGATTAGAACTGTGAGCTTATATCCTTTCTGGATATAGACTCTGGCATGAATCTTGATTTCGGCTAACATCAAAAGGCTCTTTGTGTTAATTTCTTTGATTGAGCCAAATTAATTTATTTTCCAGCGTTCCTTTCTTTTATACTTTTTTTTAATAACGGAAGTCATGCGTGGAGCCTATGTCATATTTGTTAGTTTCAGTTTTTATCTCCATGGCCCAGCAGATAAAAGCGTTGTTTGAAGTAATCCAGTGACTTTACCAAAAGAGAGGTCAGTTCATTAGCTGAACACAGCAAAGGCCAACAAGAATTTGGAGAGCTGACTAAACCAAAGGGAGATAACTGAAACTGATATAGCCAGAAAAGGCATGGCACGTGAAACAAGAAAATCTACCCCGGTGTACGAAATAAAAGGTTCATTTCGGAATTCCAATCTTCTGAAGAAGGCCGTGCGTACACCAGCGGAAACTTCGTAAATATAACAACGAAGATGAGGATAACAGTTTCAACAACGTAAATAATTAAAATATCTCATCTCAGAAATATTGACAAATATTAATATATATATATATATATTTTTACTATTTTTCAAGTAGTAAAAAGCTTTGGACACCAGATTAAGACTTACTGAAGAGATTTTTAAAAACACTCAAAACTATATTTTACAATTTATTTGTTAGAGTATTTTTCTCGTTTTTCGTGTTGCGAATAATAAAAAAAATGTTTTGAAATTTCTTAAAAGCATTAACTGCAGATGTTAGGAAACGCAACAGGATATTTGTCGAGATAAATTACCAGCTAATTTAAAATACATTAGCCAAATAATTTCGACGGATGTAAGCCAGTCTTGTCTTTGAAAAACGTGAATGCAAAGAGGATGGAAACGTTCAAATTTTGCTGCTTTGACAACCCAACACCAAAACCAACACGCCAAAAATCGACAGACATTTTGTTAAATCTCTACTGTCGTTTGAAATAAATACAACATTGGTACTTCTTAATTCCAGTCACACTTGAAGACAAGATTGGCAATTTAAAATGCAAAAACAAATAAAAATAAAGTAAAATATAAAAAACCAACAAGAAATATATTAGCAATAAATTAGTAGACAAACACTTTTAAAAATTCTAAAGGAAATTTATGTCGTGGGTTCAAAATCGGCGCTGGAAATCGACTTGTTTTTAAAGCTGTGAAATGCGGAACACGTTAAATTGCCTCGATGAAATGACTTAGCACATAAGTCTTGTGCTTTGAACTAACTGATAGACTCGTTAAGATTTCAAGTGAGTCAACAGGCACTTAGCGGTCAGTTGAAAAGGGAAAAGAATGTAGGAAAGAGAAGTAAAGTAGGCAAAAGAAAAACTCATTTTGAAAACCAAAAGGAGTAAAAGACTTTTCTTCCAATTATCAAGAACTAAAGAAAAACCAGAAGTAAAAGAGAAATTCAGACTGTTCGGATCTGTCTTAACTTTTGGGTAAGTCAGGTCATTTATATCTATCTATCTATCTATCTATCTATCTCTCTGTCTCTCTCCCTCTCTCTCTCTCTCTATATATATATATATATATATATATATATCTTTATAACTATGAGCCTACCTAGGTTTCACCTACGCGGTTCGTTACGTTACTGAGCACTTTACAAAATTATCTATTATAAAACGAGGTAGGATTGCCTGCCTTCTTAGGTTCATAGTTAGATTTGCTCTACTTAGTATATTGAGGCACTTAGTTACTTTTGCTTTACTCGTTTTAGAGTTGTTATTTTTTTTTTTTTTTTTTGACTCTGAGCTTGAATTCTGGACGATTGTTTTCGCCCCAAATACGTGTTCTTTCTTTTTTGTCCTTTATTTTTCCTTCGGTATTAGTTTGTTCATTTACAAGCCAAAACGCATAAGGTTTTTCCAGACGAGTATAATTACTTATATATATATATATATATATATATATATATATATATATATATATATATATATGTGTGTGTGTGTGTGTGTGTGTGTGTATAAATACATATCGACCACTCACATTCTGTTCATATCTATCTATCTATTTATCTATCTATATATATATATATATATATATATATATATATATATATATATCTTTCATTCTCTTCACTATATATATATATATATATATATATATATATATATATATATATATATATATATCAATCTATCGATGTTTCAGACTGTCTGCATCTATTTATTTATCTATTTATCAATCTTTCAATCTCTCTTCACGTCTATCTATCTATCACTTCAAATCTGTTAATCTTTCAATCACTTCAAATATCGATATCTATCTGCTTAAGTTCATATCTATCTATCTATCTATCTATCTATCATTAAGGCTTCTTAAATCTATCTATCTATATATCAGTCTTTTCAACTTTCTCTCTCTCTCTCTCTCTCTCTCTCTATCTATCTATCTATCTATCTTTCCGTCTCTTCAAATCTATCTATCTCTGAGCCTGTTCTATTTTCAGATTAAACATCCTTCTGTCTGTTTTTTCTATCTATTTATCTATCTATCTATCTATCTATCTATCTATTCCTTCCTTCGTATCTATCTATCTATCTATCTATCTATCTGTCTATGTCAATTACCATTCTCATATTACAATTTATTTCTTTTTTTAATATCTATCTATCTATCTATCTATCTATCTATCTATCTATCTATCAGTTCCTTCCTCTCTTCCTTTGTTACTATGCATCAATCTCTCTTTCAATTTTGTTCTTCTTTTGTTATCTATCTATCTATCTATCTATCAGTCTGTCCAGGTCGATCTCTCTGTCAGGCTCTCCATATCTGTCTGTAATATACAAATACATATTATACGTTTGAAATAAAAATGTACCTTTCTTGTGTTTTGAAAAATGATAAGTCAAAAAATGATTAGTCTACATAAGCGTGAATGTGGGTGTGTGGGTGTGCTCACGCGGGGGTGGTTGCGTGTGTGTGCAGCATACAGAAAATTGTTGCTGTGAGATATTTTAAATATTCAGATAGATATCTTTCTTCTATTTCACCCACTTTCTATCTTCAGTTAATTCACGATATTTGTTTAGGGGACGGGAATATTTTGGATAAAGGATTTCCTATTTCGTGACGGAGAGCAGGTGGCAAAACACAATTTACATGCGCAGAAAAATGCCTACAAGATACATACGCATCTATTCGCTTTTTTTTTAATGTCACGTCCCTTTACGCATGCGTAGAGAAGCAGCTTACACGTGTTACCGTTACGCATGCGCACTCTCGCCAATCGCCACCGTCACGCGTTCTCTGATACTTAAGACATCTCAATAGTCGCAATGTACAAAATCTAAAAGAACAAGAACTACTATTTTATGTATTTTCTTTTCTTTTTCTTTATCAACGTCTTGCTAAAGATGTCAGTTAAATTATTTTATTTGAAAGTATCATGGCTGATAACTCCCTGATGTTAATAGCACTTACGCAATTCTATTATTCTATTATTATTATTGTTGTTGTTGTTGTTGTTGTTGTTGTTGTTATTATTATTATTATTACTTTTATTACCTTTAATTTCTTTACACATCTATTCCGGGTCTCGCCCAGGGACCTACGGTTAGAAATGGCATCATGACACTTTCCACTGACAAAAAAATAAAAATAAAAATTACATAGATAAAACCCTTCGTAAAGGGTGGGCTGTACTTGTCAGAACAATTTTTCATATCTCTTTGAGGCATGGACTTCCAGGAATTCCTTCAATTAGTCTACTGGAATCTTTTCCAAGCAATCCTAGGGCTCCAACTACAACAGGGATTGTTGATGTTCCCATGTGCCACAATTTTGAGATTTCTATTTCAAGGTCCTTGTATTTTGACAGCTTTTTGAATATCTTCAAAGATACATTGCAGTCTGCAGGGACTGCCATATCAATAAAGAGGCACTTTTTTTTGTTTGTGGTCTTTAATAACAATGTCTGGACGGTTGGCCTTGATTGTTCTGTCAGTGTGTATTGTGTAGTCCCATAGAATTGTAACAGGCCCTATCTCCGTAACCGGTTCTGGGTGGTGTTCATACCAGTTTCTTTCAGTTTTCTTCCCGTAGAAGTTGCAAAATTTCCAGTGCAGATATTGGCCGACTCTGTTATGCCGGGTTTTATATTCAGTGGGTGCCAATATCGTGCAACCTGATGCAAGATGATCAATCGTTTCTCGATATTTATCACAGAATTTTGGGCTAACACAATATTTTTAGTGTATGTGCTTGATCATTCCTAGTTAACAAGCATATTATTATTATTATTATTATTATTATTATTATTCGTATCTTACTGTCATATCAAGAAAACGACTGCGAAATATTAAACTGTATGTTTTCTTATAGCATTATCAAGTCGATACGTCTGATATGTGATGTGTTGATGTAAATCGTTCAAAAGATGTAACGGATATATATTGATATATATATTAATATATATATATTAATTAATCCGACAGACATTTAACCCTATAAACATCATTCTTAACGGATACCCATAGTTGAGTAGAGTAGTTTTAAATAGTATTTGTTTTCGATTACTAGCCTGGATATTCAAGAATTCTTATTAAAAAAATCTCCTGCCGTAGGGCGAATTTTTTCTTCAGTAAGATTCCTTGAATACTCAGGCAGGTAGACTAAGTCAAATAGAATTCTTAAAAAAGAAATAAACGTATCTTCTACTCAAATACGGGCAGTTACTAAAAATGATGCTTAAACTAACAAAATGGTGTCGGGATCTGCATTGCCCAGGTTTTTGTGCTATCTGAATGTCAAGATTCCAAATATTCAACAATAACAATATATCTTTTTAATGAATGATAAATAAAATTTTATTATCTGAAGGAAAAGTAGAAGCAAAACACCAGTTGAAATAACATTCATATATTCTTTTAAATATACAATAACAATTAATTATTCAATTTTCCTAGCAGTGCTGTTTTTTATCAAGTAATTAAGTAATCTTAGCGCCTTGTGAGATGTGTGGACAATCTTACATTATGACGGCAAATCTAATTTGTTTCTTAGTTCATAGACAAGTGCTTACTCGGCTGCTGCTGACTGTCATCTTCTATTGTGTGCTTGTATGTAGGTGCGCATGTGTATACGCACGAGTAGATCAAGCTGGGCTCGGAAATTGTGTTGAATCCCGAGAAGCAGTATGCTTCTATTTTTATATCTGCAAAGGAAGATCCAAAATCTAATTTCACACAGAGGTATGAAATTTTTTGATATATAGTATTTAATTTCTATAAAGTAAAGGCTTGAAAGGCGTTACACTGAACTTTTATTAATGAATGCCTCTGAATCGTGTGTTTAGAAGCTAGCAAATCTATCCTTATATATAATACATTTATTCTATATTTACCTATCTATAAAATGCATCAGAGAATTAGAGAAAGATAAACAGGGAGAGAGAAAAATATAGTGGGAGAGACGGATAGAAGAATTAGAGAGCCGAGTTAGAATTCCAGTCGAATCCATTACATTCACTTACGTAGTAACACTCTTGGGAAAGGAATAAATCCTCTTCTTCTCCCCCCCCAGCTATGGGTAAATAGCAGAACAGACAGGGTTCTATAGCCTTGGATAACAACTGGTCTACTGCTGGGAAAAAAATTTGCCTCGTCAGTCATGTATCGAAAGATACATGATCGCCTAAAAGTGTATCCCGCATGACATAACTGACTGACAATATTCAATGTACTGGTATTATACGGAGATAGGATGCTTGTCATTAATGACACAAGTCCTCTAACTCAAAGATCAGGATAAATGTTTGTCTTTTAAAATATATATATATAAACAGCTTTTATTTAATCATGAGAGAGAACTTTTTTTGTGCACTACCAGTTGATTTTAAACTCCAGGAAAACAACACCTTACGCTTTTTGGGTATTGTGTGATTATATTAAATTAACTGCTCTGTCTACTGCTAAGAAAGTTGGTTCATTGTGTTAAGCCAGACAATCTTTCTCGTCAGTATCGATCTTCCACATTTATAAATTTGCCATTCGTCCAAGCATTAAATATGGTACCCGTATATGGTTTAATGCTCCTACTATGAAAGATCTCGATATTCTGGAGAAAATTCAAAGAAGAATCTGTAATGAAACCAATCCTGACAAGGCATCTTGATTTCAGTCATTTTCGCACTGACTTGACGTGGCTTCCCTCTGTCTTTTCTACAGCTATTTCAATGGCAGTTGTTCTGTTTACATTTTCTCTTTGGTGCCTCAACTGTATAAATGTAAACGTAATATTAGATTGGAAACCGTTTTATTGTTGAACTAGTTAGATGCAACCGGCTCTTCTATTTTATATTTTTTCTCGCACATCTCGCCTGGAGATATCCCTTCGTGTATATTGCTTCCCAGCCAACTACAATCGTTAAAGGTGTAAATACAACGTCAGTCACAATCTTCTGTCTTCCTGAAGACTGTTCTTTCATTGTCTTTTACCTTACTTCTTCTCACTAAAGTCTTCTCATTCTATTTCACTCACTGTAACCCCTCCCCGCATCTTAGTGGCATCACCGCCTTGCTTGGGGGGGAATAAAAATGTAATATATATATATATATATGTATATATTTCTGAGATGATGCAATTATTTCTGCTATTTACATCGTTCGAGACATATTGAAGAGGCATGGTACGTGGAACCAGAACAGCCTACCGCGGTGACGAAATAAAGTGTTCAGTTCTAAAATCCAAACACCTGGAGAAGGCCGGAGCGTACGATGGCCGAAACGTTGTAAATGTGGCAAAAAAAGATGAGGACAACAGCCCGTAAAATGTAGATAGTGTAAATAAAAATATATCTTGGAAAATTATCAATGACAAATGTCAAGCCTCATGGAAATACCGGGGTGGCTGAGAGAGAAATTACTGAATGAAAACTACAATAAACGGGTCTCCCCTAATTATCATCCTTACTCAGTCATTACAACCAAAATCAGTTTAATGTAAATTATTAAACCACGTAGCTTTGGGACAAGGATTGGCAAAGAAACGGAGAGTTAAAAATGACACATAGATCACCTGCCACCTGAAGAGACAGGAATATGTCTTCCAGTCATGTAAAAGAATATTTTCGTATGTTTAGCCGATAGGTCGACGGTTGAATTTATAATTCAATATATTCCTCTAGGGAATATATACTTGCTTTTAATGAATAAATCTCAAATCGATTATCATATTTGATTGATGGATTTCTCTGTTTAACGGATTATTAACTCCACATAGGCCATTAAAAATGGCGGACAATTTTTATATTCCTTAATTCCTAAAAAGCGGGAAAATGTTAAGATGCTGGAAAAATTTACTAAAATGTCCATTCAGTTTTCCTTGTTGGCTGTACTCAATGAATGGTATTTCAAAGAAAGGTTGCTGTCAATCAACACTCACTCACACACACACACACACATACACACACACACACATATATATATATATATATATATATATATATATATATATATATATATATGGTTTTAAGCTGTTCTATATTTATGGAATACAGCACTCAATATCAGAGATAGACGTATGTAAATATAAATATAAAAGTGAACATTGAAGTCAACACTCAGAGGCGACAGGCTGTTCCATGCTAGGCGCAATCGTCAGGCGGACTGTCGCCTATGAATGTTGACTTCAATGTTCACTTATATATATATATATATATATATATATATATATATATATATCTATGAGTGTATATATATATATATATATATATGTATATAAATAAAAAAAAAGAACAGTAAGATATAAAATCCGGTGTTCTTATAGATATTTTATTTTTACAAAATAGTGCTCAATGTAAATTTACAGAGCATTAATATTATAAATTAATTGATTTAAAATATGGTTATTTTCGCTACACAGTTCGCTTGAAGATGAAATGGAACTAATGCTTTTAATTTATTTGCAAAAATAAAATTAGGGGTTTTTAGCTTCTATTTTTGAAACATGGTTGGAACTGTGTAGCGAAAATAACCATATTTTAAATCAATTAATTTATAATATATATATATATATATATATCTGTGCCTATATTTTATATATGTATATTATATATATATATATATATATATATATATATATATATATATGTATATATATATATATATATATATATATATAAATATATATATATATATCAGTGTGTGTATATATATATATATATCAGTGTGTGTATTATATATATATATATATATGTATATTATATATATGTATATATATATAATATGTATATATATATGTGTGTGTATTGTATATATATATGTCTATTATATATATATATATATGTATGTGTATATATATACATATATATATATCTGTATGTGTATATATATATATATATATCTGTGTGTATTATATATATATATATATATATATGTATATATATATGTATATTATATATATATGTATATGATATATATATATATATATATATATATATATATATATATATATATATATATATAATTTATTTATATATATATATATATATATTATTTATATATTATATATGCACGGTACTTATTGGAAAGCGCTCAATATCAGTGACAGAGCTAACATATGTAATTGCGTTGATGTGAATTTGTAACTCTGGGTTTCACGCCCTTGGTGATCAGCAGACAAACTTTGTCTGACGATCGCAAAATGCGTGGAACCCAGGGTCACAAACTCACAACAAGGCAGCTATAAATAAGCTAAGAAATAAAAGAATATTAGGATTATTAACAAAGAACTGCTTGGCATGGCTTGAGACAGATGCAATATCGAAATAAAAACATTTCCTTGTAACCTATGAGGTGTAGTTGAGTGCATCAAAAGTAAATTTTGTAATGTGTGCAATGCCGTTTTTGCGCCAAACGCGAGCTCGGTGTTCCCACAAGCATTAAACAAAATAACAATCGATTTTCGAATCTTTACGGTTTTCAGAATTTCAGTTAATAGACCCCTTATACGTATTCATTTTTACCAGGTTTTACTTTTATCTTAATTTCAGTTGCTTTTTATCAAACCACCTTCCACAGATCAATGGCTAAAATGCCTTTGAACGAGTGAAGCCTGTGGGTTTTGGCGAAAACCAACCTTCTTCGAACCTTGTGAACTTGCTCTACAAACAGAGGACAGTATCAGATAACAGAAACTTCATGACTTCAGGTCATTAAAACTCAGAAACAGCTAAAATGGATATGAAATCCAACCCGAATAAAAATAATGATATAATCGTGATGATGCCACTCTATACTTCTTCAAATAAACATTTAGAAACGAAATGTCCAAGAATACAGGCATGATCGAAAACAGGTATTGAATTTAAAAAATCTATTTAAAAAAAAAAAAAAATTCATTTAACAGAAAGATTTTATAAATACAAACGGTAGTAATACTGGTTGTTCAATTAATGAATGCCGAATATTTGCTTATAAGGAGACAGCTAAGATTACCATTACTTCAATCATCATACTTACCTGACACATACGTGATAGGGCTTATTATCTCTCAGTTGCGTATCTGTCTTCGAGCAGAGTGTGGTCCAGTTGTGGCTCTGTCCTCAGTTGAGAAAAAAATACTGAGAAGTGTACAGCTGTCTGAGGCAGCTTCTAAAGAGTGGGACATTGTTAGTCAAACCGATGTCAGCGCAAAACATGTGTTGTGGAGGCTGGGAAATTTTTGTCCTTGTCCCGGGTTTACGCGCACGGGATCCCCACGTTAAATTCAACCTCATGTTACATCCCGTCTCAATGAGGAGAGCAGGATGAATACCTACTCGGATGATCACTCAATAGCAGTTAAGAAATACGTAGATAAGAAATAAAAAATGAATAATTTTAAACAAAATTTTTCTTACATAATTTGACAACACAAAGTAACAAATATTATTTCTAAAAATATAATCAATTTCTGGAAACAAAATAATGTTATGGTCCAGGTTAGGACCAAGGAAGAACAAGACGAACACAAGAGTAGAAATAACGAAGGTATATTACACGAAATAATAATACAAGATGTGGAAGGTGTTAGTATGACTGTCAGTCTGGTTTGGAGTGAACTACAAAAAATGCCCGTATAACCCGTATAAACGAGATCGGGTTGGTCATTTCTCCCCGAACGAGACTCTGCCCTTCGGCGGAGCCTCGTCCGGGTTCCTCTCTGCTCAGAGGCAGTGAGTTCGACCCTCAAGCCGAGAAGCTCGGTTTGATTTGATATTTACTTGTTCCCCACGAGGGAAAGATATGACACAAGGCCGACTTTTACATGGGATTTACGAGCCCTTATGCTCGGCCAAAAAATGCGCGTAGAACCCGTATAAACAGGATCGGGTTGGTCAACCTACCCGAACGAGACTCTGCGCTTCGGCGGATCCTCGTCCGGGTTCCTCTCCGCTCAGAGGCAGAGAGTTCAACCGTCAAGCCGAGAAGCTCGATTTGATTCGGTATCTAGTCCACCCCCCACGAGGGTTGCATGTTGCAAAAGGCCGAGTTTAATGTGGGATTCTCGAGCCCGTAGCCTCGGCCAAAAAATGCCCGTAGAACCCGTATAAACGGGATCGGGTTGGTCAACCTCCCCGAACGAGACTCTGCCCTTTTGCGGAGCCTCGTCCGGGTTACTCTCCGCTCAGAGGCAGAGAGTTCGACCGTTAAGCCGAGAAGTTCGGCTTGATTCGGTATCTAGCCACTCCACTAGGAGGGTTGCATGTGACACAAGGCCGAGTTTTACGTGGGTTTCCCAACCCCGTATTCTCGCCCAAAAAATGCCCGTAGAACCCGCTCAGTTTGATTCGACCCTCTCTCTTAAGAGGCGTAGTATACATAGTGTTAAGAAGAGTTCATTCTGTCGTTATAGGTAAGGACCCATGACAGGAAGGAAATGGCAATATCGGGTGTTGAAGAAAATGGAACGTTTATCGTCGTCGTCGTTGGCTTTATATCGTATTCAATAATTTAATTTCTTCTTTGCTGATCGCTTCCATTTTTATGATCCCGTTGATTACTAAATTTGTTACCAATGTGGTGCTTCAAGACTAGAAGATTTCAATTTCACTAAAACCTGCTCCCCGTCCTGAGTAAGACGATAAACTACGTCCAGCAGCAAGACCTCTGATCAGAAGGTTTTGAGGAGCGTAGAACCACCTCTTAATTGCTGATGTTCCCTCACCCGGGGTGATAGCACCTGCTAGGGTGTCAAATATGGGTAAATAGTTAACCCCAAAACTGGGGTTCAAACACTATATTAAATGTAAAAATAAGTTTTAATACCAAAAATATTTGTAAAAAAATATTTATTACCAAAAATACATTTTTGAAAAAGAAAAACTTATTACCAACAATAACTTTTTGACAAAAAAAGATATTACCAGCTATATATTTTTGAAGAAAAAATATTACAAGAATTAAAAATTCTGTCAGCATTAAATAACCCATTGAGGTTGATATGTCGTAAAACAAAACAAACCAAACCAATCTAAACCAAAGAATACATATTCTATTCATACGAATCTATCCTAAAAATCTTGTCAGCATTAAATAACCCATTGAGGTTGATATGCCGTAAAACAAAACAAACCAAACCAATCTAAACCAAAGAATACATATTCTATTCATACGAATCTATCCTAAAAATCTTGTCAGCATTAAATAACCCATTGAGTTTGATATGCCGTAAAACAAAATAAACCAAACCAATCTAAACCAAAGAATACATATTCTATTCATACGAATCTATCCTAAAAATGTTGTCGGCATTAAATAACCCATTGAGGTTGATATACCGTAAAACAAAATAAACCAAACCAATGTCATCCATTCGCTCTTGTCGGTTGTCTTTGCAAGTTTTCGTTGCAGGTGAAAGAAAATCATACTAGATGAAAGTGTTAATGGCGTGAATTTGTTTAAGGTGGAGCGCAACCTGCCAGGAAATGACCCACACACCTGATTTCATGACCTTCCTCTGCAACACATAAAGTATGAGACATGCAGAATCCAGTTAAGAAGCTGCAACGGCGTGCTGCTATCTTTTATAATTTCGAGTGACTCCTTCTGTAGCATGTCCATCAAGCGTAGCCCTCTTGACCCGCTGGTTCAACAGCTATTGTTATTGAATCTGTTCGTTTGACTGTTGGGGTTGATCGCGCTTAGTCTGGGTCCTTTTCTTCGATCGTTGCTGGCAAGGGTGGTCCTACCATGAGTTTAGGACACCTGACGGCATTACTCTCAGAGTCACTGGACTACGCAAGCCTCTCCACCACGATAAGGAACGGTCATTAAAAGAGAATGTCATATATTTAGATTAAACCTTTTATATTCATGTGTCATTAGTGCAGTTTGATTTTTATTTCATATGCCGTTATTTCTTAAAAAATAACATTGCACTCAGCGTGATAGCTATAGTTTGATATACTAAGAAGGATTGGAAATAGCATTTACCAATTTTTGAGCATTTCCTTTTAGAATCGTCTCAAAGAATGTACAGAAATACCGAATTTCAACAGGTTTTTTTTTATTAAAAACTTACATCATATTTTACTATTTCAACAATAAATCCAAATAAATTTAATATTTTTTATTAGATTAGAATGGAAAATATATTGAAACTAGAATTCGATTCATGAGTCACCACAAACAAAATATGCATTTAAAAAAAGTTACACTATTCGATAATTATAAAATGTGTCAAAAATGTAAAAGGTTACAAAAATATTCATTCATGAATAAGATCTTACAACGTTTGCTCGGTCATAATAAACAATAACAAAAATGAATAAAACTGTATACAACACCATGATATTGCTGGGCAGAAATTATACAGCAAAATGTTTAAAATTTACATAGTTTATTAAAAATTGAACTAAAACTACTGCGCATATTACATCATGATATAACTAAATAGTTCAGTATCACTTCGCTTTGAAGTAAATGAAGGTCTTATTTGATGGCACAGTAATTTCCTAATAATTTGCTAATGCCTGTCTTTTGTCTAATTACAGTTTGTGAAGCTTCAGTAGTTAATTTAACTGCTCTTTGCACATCTTTCAAATATGCAAGTAAATTCGACAACTCCAACGTCGTCCCATTCATTAGGACCTCTTACAGTTCATTATCGTAAAAACCTTCTACAAGTGCAGGTTCACAAATTCTATTTTGTGAGAGGTTAATCGAATTTGACCAGTGTGTCGCTTCAGAATTGAATTTTTAATCTCTTCTTTTATGGTTCATTACTTCTGAAACAAGAAATTATTTTTATTGGAAAATTTTCCCGCACTTGGCTATATTTTTGCAATGTAATTTGAATTAAGTTTTAAAATTAGACTTGTAAATTGACATAACGAATTAAGTATGAATGAATGTTTGCAATGGACATTTTATAGACTCTTCTCCCACTTCCAGTTCACCTAGCATCGGCTACATCTGCGTCCTGTTTAGACGATAAACTATGTCCAACTGCAAGGCCACTGATCAGGAGGTTTTGAAAAACGAGAAGCCACCTCTTAATTGCTGACCCGGAGTGATAGCACCTGTTAGGGTCCCAACTATGAGCAAATAGTTAACCCCCAAACTGGTGTCAAAACACTATGAAAGTGTAAAAATAAGTTTTAATACCAGAAATACATTTTTGTAAAAAAATATTGCCAGCAATGAATTTTTGAAGAAAAAATTATTACCAGCAATACATATTTGAAAAAAATATTAGCAGCAATAAAAATCTTGTTGGCATTAAATAACCCATTGGAGTGTTGATATCCCGTAAAACAAAATAAACCAAACCAAACCTGACATTAAAATTGAGAGAGAATATTTTCTAGAAGCAAAATGAAAGTATAGTGCTGACGATTTTATTCTCTCTCAAGGTTGATGCCAGGTTTGGTTTGACTTATTTTGTTTTACGGCATATCAACATCTTAATGGGTTAGTTAATGCCGACAAGATTTTTATTGCTGCTAATATTTGTTTGAATATGTATTGCTGGTAATACTTAATTTTTTTAAAAAAATGTGTAGCAACATTCTGTATTTCGACTGCTTATCCTCTGAATCACGTTGATGTTCTACAGTTGTGGATTATGGGATTTATTATTCCTTTTAATTTCAAGCAAACTCACTGCCTATATTTTAATTATGAAATTTTATAAGGTTCCCCTATAAGGAATTGATTAATCATCGCAATGAAATTCCTACGCTTCAATTTTGAACCAAAACTTATTATTCCACAGAAAAAGCCACCGACTTGGAAAGAAATATTTGGTGTCTTTTATATGATATCAAAACACAATTCTCAAACTTAGTGCCCTTTTCTATAAATACTTTCACGGCGAGTGTTCAGACGAGCTCTTCGCTATGGTAGCTAGACCTTTTATAAAAAAAATTAAACCCAGTACTAAACTGGCGTCGTGATCTCATCAATTTACAGTCATGTTGGCTGGATGTAACCGTAATTTCTAATGTATCAGGGCTGAAATATTTGTGCATATCTCGTCCTACGACTTTCGAACTTGCTGAAGTATTATATCCAGTCCACGATATCCGATCCACGCTTTTTGTTAACGGTCAAAGAAATCATGCGATCAGATTAATTGCTGTAAAAATCAACTGTAAAAGAAAAAATTAAAAAGAAGAAGTACTCGTCAAAAATAAATAAAACCACTGAAATATTGTTTAAGAACAGTCAACTTAACATCCGCGTCCTGGGTAGGACGTTAAACTACATCCGTGTCCTGGGTAAGACGTTAAACTACATCCACGTTCTGGGTAAGATGTTAAACTACATCCAGCAGCAAGGCCTCTGAACAGGAGGTTTTGAGGAGCGTGGAACCACGTCTTAATTGTTGGTATTCCCAGGTCCGCACTGACCCGGGGTGGTAGCACCTGTTAAGATATCAGCTATGGGCAAATAGTTAACTAGTGCCATACTTTTTTGAAGAAAAATATTACCAGCAATACAATTTTGAAGGAAATATATTACCAGAAACAGATTTTTGACAAAAGAAAATATAACCAGCAATAAAAATGTTGTCGGCATTAAATAACCCATTGAGGTTGATATGCCGTAAAACAAAATAAACCAAACCAATCTAAACCAAAGAATACATATTCTGTTCATACAAATCTATTCTAAAAATGTTGTCGGCATTAAATAACCCATTGAGGTTGATATGCCGTAAAACAAAATAAACCTAACCAATCTAAACCAAAGAATACATTCTATTCATACGAATCTATCCTAAAAATGTTGTCGACATTAAATAACCCATTGAGATTGATATGCATAAAAACAAAATAAACCAAACCAATCTAAACCAAAGAATACATTCTATTCATACGAATCTATCCTAAAAATGTTGTCGGCATTAAATAACCCATTCAGGTTGATATGCCGTAAAACAAAATAAACCAAACCAATCTAAACCAAAGAATACATATTCTGTTCATACAAATCTATCCTAAAAATGTTGTCGGCATTAAATAACCCATTGAGGTTGATATGCCGTTAAACAAAATAAACCAAACCAATCAACTTAACATACCATGGATCGAACATTTGAGCAACGATGGAGTTTTAGAAAAAATAGACACAAAAAGGAAACTTACACTTAATATCAGGAAACGACAGTTGAAATTTCTGGCGCACATAATGAGGAAACAGGGCTTGGAAAATCTAATACTCATAGGATAGACTGAAGGCAAGAGGGACAGAGGAAAGCAACGCATATTATACAGGATGTCCTAAAAAAAATTAAATCTTTTCGCAAGCCAATAATTTTGGCAATTCTATCTGAAATAAGCTCAAATTTTCACAGATTGTATAGAAACAGATCAAAACTTTTTATTTAATGTTTTATTTTTGTTCTGTTTTCAGGTTGAGCCATGCCGTTCACTCCCAAAGAGAAGTCATTTTGCTTCTTGGAATATGCTCGTACAGAGTCACCCAAGATTGTGCAGAGTGTCTTCAATGCAAAATTTGGAAAAACATCACCGATTCGCAAACAAATTTGGACTTGTTACCAAAAATATTAAGGGAAAGGCTGCTTATGCGGGACTAAATGATCCGGTAGCCCCTCATTAACATCAGCGTGATTGGCAAGAGCTTAACTACCGATTTGTCGTGTGTCATGTCAAAGGCGGTGCACTTATGAAATCGGTCCCATAATAAACTTATGATGTTCAACAACTAAACTGTTCAATTTCATTCCGCTAGATATAATAGTTTTGAAGATAATTGCTTTTAAAATGACGTCAATTTTGGGGGGACATCTGTACAGAGTTAACTCAAGTTAATGGATGGGAGAACAAGGCTTAGGAGAAATAAAAAAAATATATTTATTAAGAGCTACAAGTCATGATCGCCTACGCCCTGAGAGGACACGGTATATAAAAAAATATTAGCGTTTCAGTAGTATACATAAGTGGTATGTGTTTCTCCGGTCCTACATAATCAAGAATTGGATTGGCACATACACGTGGATGAGTCATAGAAGGAATACTTTTATTTTTCGTGTGGGAAATTTTCCAATCGATACCTGAGGTTCTTATGGCCACAATATATTTTTAATTTGGAACTTTTTCACTCTTTAATGATATTCTTACAATTCTTTCATTAAGATTCACCTGTTTCTTGAATCAGGATTTACGTCCGAAAACATTGGAGCCGACTATTAACACTTTGAGCCCTGACCACCGCTTTACCGGTGGAAGAGGAAAATGACGTAATACCCAGAATTATATATATATATATATATATATATATATTATACACACACACACACACACACACACACACACACACACACACACACACACACATATATATATATATATATATATATATATATGAGAGAGAATTTCCCGTTCTCTTTGCCGGGCACCGACGGCTTAGTGGTAGGATCACTGACTGATGCCAAATCGGTCGAGTTTCGGCGTGAAGCAGCGAAACAGTGTGTGTGCGGATGACTATACATATATATATATATATATATATATATATATTGAAGAGAAAAGAATAGGTGCAAATGTTTTCGGTTTTAACGTGTTTTTTTCAAATATATATTATACTTTATTTTCCATATAGACGTATATTATATATTTTTAACAAATCCACATTATAACCAAAAAACGTTTCCAATCTCTACTGTCTTTAAAAAGTATACACTTTTCTCTCGTTTGAACAACTATAATCTCCCCTTATATATATATATATATATATATATAATAATATATATATATATATATATAAATCATATATATATAATCATATATATATATATATATATGTATATATATATATATATATATATCATATAATCAAGCCCCATTAAAGAGTAAATTTAAAGAAACACTAAATTATATAGATAAATCAATTAATAAGACAGCCACTAAGTCCAAAATAGGAAAAAGGAAGATTATATGATTTAACCCGCCTTTCTGTAAGCTTTCGAATATTAATCTAGGGAAATACTTCCAAAAACTAATAGACAAACATTTTAGCAAAAATGAACTATTGAAAAAGATGTTCAACAAAATGAATTTCAAAATTAGTTATTCTTGCATGAGCAATGTTGAAAAAATTATTAGCTCTCACAACAGCAGAATTTTTAAAGAATTTCATAATAATCAACTCCAAAAGGATCTTAATGCAAACCAAAAGAAAACATCTACCTGTAATTCCACGGAAGGATCCGTTTGTCCAGTAGAAGGAATATGTATGGTAGAAAACGTGATATACGAAGCTATAATTTTCCTCAAGGAAGATATTAAACAGAAAAGATATATATAGGAATATCGGGGGAAATTAGAAGCAACGTTTTTATGACCATCGCCAGTCCTTCACAAATAAATCTAAATAAATCAAACAGCACTGTCAAAACATTATTGGGATTTGTTGGAGAGCAACTAAAACCCACAATTAAAATGAAAAATCGTATCGAGGGCTAGAACTCCAATAAATTTCAGAGACCGATGTGACTTGTGTATAAAAAAGAAGATCCTAATGATAACGCATAAAGATCCGGACATATTACTGAACCAACATAACGAGTTAATTTTTAAATGTAGACATGAAAACCACCTCAATCAAACTAAATATATTTGGAAATAGCTATATGGAAAGGAAAATATTATGTTATTTTTTGTTTTGGAAATAATTATATGCACACAAGGATGCAGATGCATAATTGTATGTGCACAAGTGTATAGATGGACTTGGACATTGATATGTGATTTTATGTATCTATGTACATTTGTATAGGAGTGTATATATGTATATATATGTATATATGTATTGTAGGCGCATATATAAAGGATATACATATATATATATATTTGTGTGTGTGTGTGTATGGGTGTATTCGTAAGTTTAGGCAGGTATGTTCGTATGTATATATATATATATATATATATATATATATATATATATAGTGCCATGTATATAAGGTTTCATGTGATCTGTATATGTATGTGTGTATATATATAAATGTAAGTATTTGTGGGTTCGTATTTGTAATATGTGTGAATATATGTAAAATATAGTAATATAAATACATATGCATGTGTAGGGGTTTATGGGTATAGATCAGGTTTATATATATATATATATATATATATATATATATATATATATAGAGAGAGAGAGAGAGAGAGAGAGAGTATTCCAATGGAAGGACATAAAGTTCTTTTATTAATGTTTAATCTTACTTTCCCTTTTAATATTCTCTAATTAAAATTGTGAGATTGAAATTTTTTATCATCTGGAGGTAATTTCATTTTAAATTGATAATTTAATATAAATTTAAATATATCACTCTTTAACTATCAATATTAATAGTAAAATATTAAAATTAGAAATATTTGTTTTGTTATTTACACACTTAAGTTATCACCTGACGTTAAACATTAATTGTGAAACTAAAGAAAAATTTTAATAAATATAAATATGTGTAATTATTTGTAAATGTATGTGTAATTATTTATATATGAATATGTATAGGTACCTGTGTATTTCGATCCATGTGTATGTACCTGTGTGTGTAATTTCACATGTAAATGAACGTATGTATATGCTAAATTTACATAAGTGTATATGTGGGATATATATAAAGAAAAAAAAAACAAAATCTTTAATATTACCTTCCAATATTACTCCATCTTAACGTTGCGTTAAATACAGTAAATTCGACCTTGCGAACCGAACGCTCCTTCGTGGCCAAATCGGTAAAAGCAGGTCAAGCTAAATGACGGCTTCCATATAGGATACATGTAAGAATCCTGTCGAAGGACGAATATTTTCTATGAAAATTTCTCGGTCATTCAGGCCGGTAAATGTTGTTTAATAATGTTTATTATAAACAGAGCATTTACTTAAATATTTGTATCTATAAAAAGAATGTATAAACATAAAAATGTCTTTAAATAATTGTCGGACTTTGTCCATTTCATAATATATATATATATGTGTGTGTGTGTGGTACCGTTTAATTTATATTACGCTCATTCATTCATACAAAAAGTAAATTAGTAAAATTAATGATATAAAATGGTGAATTCACAAAATTTTAATGATGCTTTAACACAAATTTTGAAAACTTCAATCTTATCGTTGGAACTGCACGCTCCAAAAGTTTGTATCTCTTATCAGCCACAGACTTCGATTTCGATTTGCATTATATTTTTTCGTTTCGGATGCGACCTGAATTTTACCAAAAAGAAAACAGATTCCATGCCTGATGCTGACCGAAAAACCTGTCAAAAGCACTTGCATATTTAAGGAAGACCAAATACATTTTTTTTTAATTTTAAAGAACAAGGATCATAACATTCCTCGAGTGGTTAGTAGATCAATGCATTTTTAAAATTTAGTAAGTGAAGTGAATTCGCCATGTTATATCATTAACTTCACTAATTTACATTTTGTATATATATATATATATATATATATATATATATATATATATATATATCTGAAAAAAAAAAAAATAAAATAAAAAATAAATCTCCATAGACACTTAACCAGACTAGACGATGTCATCTTCGGCTTTAAATTTAGACACCCCAACCTTACCCTGACTTGACGTCTTTGAATGTAACTGAGATATTGATACAAATTATTAACCCTTTCGCCCCTTTTCTATAAATAATGGCTCTAACCGTTACCATAGTAATTTTAATTTTAATATGAATATGCTTATAAAACGCGTAAATTTCAGGAATTAGTTATTGCAAAAAAATAATCGCTTGAAGATGGAACAGACCTTGGTACTTTAATTCAATTTAATTCAAATAATTATATTGAAGTTTTCGGCTCTTTTTTTTAAACATGAGAACTCTTATGTAGCGTTGGAATCATATTTTTAAATAAATAATTATATTTATGTTCTACATTTGTATCGAGCTCTATTTTTTTTAAAAGAATAACAAAAATACTAAAGAACTTTGGATTATTTACCTAACCTATTTTCTATATATTTTTTACACACATGTATATAATTATATATATATATATATATATATATATATATATATATATATATATATATATATATATAGTGTATATATATATGTATATATATTATGATAGGTGTGTGTATATGTATGTATGCTATTATCTGATGGTCGGCGACTAAGTCGGCACCCTCACTCAAATATATTACAGGTGAGGCGAGTTTTTAGAAACCCTGTAGAATGAAAAGAAGTACGATCAAAATACAAAGGAGCACCTTAGTCAACGGCCAGGTATTTGGAGGTGATGTCTAAATAAATCACCGTGGAGAATACAACGGAAAGACACTCCACTATCAATTCGCAAGTAAAACTATGGATATTAAAATTATAATTTTAGTTAGGCTGGTGCCCATGAAAATAGCGCCCTAGGGGTGATTTTAAAAAGATCAAGTTAGAACGAATTAGACACGGAACTCTCATGATGTTGCCGGTCTTGAGGCGGATAGGATTCTGTGGAAGTCTTTCATGTTTGAAGATAGTTGCTGTCTATCAAGTTGCGATGATAACAACAGGATGTTTTAATGGAACGTCGAAGGTATACTTTTATTATCTTTTCTTGGTTTCTTGTAATGCAACTTAACTTTATTCAACTTCGTCTACAAATATTTCATGCGTTTTTACATCTACTTTACTAAATGCAGACAGACTGATGCATCACTTAAGAGTCCAAATAAAAGTAAACAAAAATATATTAAAAAAAAACACTTTATCTGAGAAATTTTATCTGTATATGGAAACCAATATAATGAAAAGATAGGTTTGGATTGGCGGTTGGTCGGAGATTTGGCGCGTTAAAAGAGGCGGGAATTGACAACGAGATCAGTGTGAAGATCGCGCCATTTGTGCAAGAATTTCGCGTCTAAAGTGTCGAGATAATTACAAAGATAATTCTCTGCTTGCTATCTTCAAGTTAATAATTAAGCCGGCATTTAATTATGGTGGTAGTGGAATTCTTGACTTATTGACAGGAGAGTGCCTCCTCGGTAGGAGGTAAATGCAGGGGGTAGAAGGCAAAAAGAGGAGGAGATTAGAGATTCATCAAAGGTTTGACCAAATCAAGCCTGTGGTGGTTGGCAGAATAAGTAGCGCATATGCACATGCACATGGCCTCACACGGATAGTAAGAGAGTGCGATAGATCAGAAAATATGTAGTCAAGCAGGGAGATAAATATGTAGAGATGCATATATGCCGATATTTTTAAAAAAAGTATTGATAATGTAATTTTCTTATACATCGATGGAGATACATATATAATAGCTGGCCACACGTGAACGAGGATACCTATCTACAAGGGCGGCTAGCCAATCCCTATTGCATACGCTCGCTCATTTGTACTCTTATACTGCAACTATTTTGAGCAGATATTAGTTACAGTCTCTGTCATGAACAACAATGTGAAAAAAAACATCCGCAACGACGACTTTTGAATTCGTGCTGGCAGTGCTATCGACGGCCCCCAAGCGCCCCGTATATATATATATATATATATATATATATATATATATAAAAGAAAGAACTTGGTAAACCGAATGAAATCCTGAGAGCTCAATGTGAAGAACAGAGCTATGAGAGGAAGAAAAAAAAGGATTTTTGGTGAAATAAATTATTGTAATGGTACCTTAAAAGTGGTCTGTTTTTCATTATATATATATATATATATATATATATATATATATAATATTAACTGATTTAAAAATATTGTTCCTTTGCTACACAGGAATTACCATGTTCCAAAATGCGCTTGAAAGTGAAAAGAACTAGTGCTTTTAATTTAATTAAATTATTGAAGTTGTTAGTTTCTCTTTTTGAAACATGATAACTCCTGTGTAGCGAAGCAATCATATTTTTAAATCAGTAAATTTATAATATTCATGCTCTATAAATTTACATTGAGCATTGTTTTGTAAAAATAAAAATATCAATAAGAACACCGGATTATATATCTTATTGTTCTTTCATTTTTATATATTATAGTAAAAAGAAAGAAAAGTAGAATATGCAATGCAGTTTCTTATTGATAGATTTATCATATATATATATATATATATATATATATATATATATATATATATATATATATAATGGCTGGACACTCGTATTCGAGGATACCCGTCTATTAAGGCGTCTATTGCAGACGCTCGCTCAGGCACATTTTTGTTTGCTCAACATCCACAGAACCAACCTATACTGCAACTATGCTGAGCTAAACAAAGACAACACACACGAAGCCTCGATCACGATGACTTGTAACTTCGTTCTAGCACAGCTATCAACGGTCCCCAAGGTTGCCGTCTACCCAATTTCACTCACAAGGCTTCGGTCAACCTGTGGTATGATTTTCTTCCTTTCCAAAGGTGCCGCACGCTGGGATCGCACCCCTCCGGGCCGATAACACCAAGATGTCTACTTCCTGAAAAATGTTCAGATTCGAACCCGGGCCTCATGGTCAGAAAACAACCGGTATAACATATATATATATATATATATATATATATATATATATATATATATATACCAAAACGTAAGTAATAACTGATACATCTAAATACAGCGATAATGAACACGCAAACACCCCTTGTCTGGTTGAATTGGATTTCTCTGTATCCTTGGAAACGTGAATTATGATTTTTGCTGTGTCTTTAAAACCCAGTAATTTTAAAAGTTACTCCAAAATTCGCATGAGGATGAAGTGGAACTAATGTCTTTAATTTAATTACAAAATTAAATTCGAAGCTTTCAGCTTCCATTTTTGAAATATAGTTAGAACTGTGTAGCGAAAAAAATACATTTTAAAATTAATTAATTTATAATATTAATGCTCTGTAAATTTACATTGAGCACTATTTTGTAAAATTAAAAATAGCTATAAGAACACTGGATTATATATCTTACTGTTCTTTCTTTCTTTATATATATATATATATATATATAGTAAGATAGCAAGATATATATATATATATATATATATATATATATATATATATATATATATATAGTAAGATAGCAAATCCGATGGTATACAATCCAAGTGGAACCTAGTAATATAAAATATTCAAATTGTGTCACAAAAAGACCTCAATATATTTATGATTACAGAGCAAATAATTAATACACAGTAAAATCCCAAATCACCTCATATGGGGAATAATCTATTTCAGCAAACGAAAATATTGGTCGTCTGTCTTATCAACCCCGGTGTAGACTAAATTCGTGTTAGAAATAGAAATTTAACCGTGAAAGCTAAAATAAAAAAATCAACCTGTTGAAAAGACTTCTCCACACCGAAAATCGAAACAACTTGTGTCTAGACAGCATTGGATAATAAAACAAGACTTTTAAAAATTCTTCACTGTCAAAAAACAGCCTGTGATTTCGTGGTGATTATTAATGTGTTTTGATTGTGATTGTACATCCCAACAAATACCTTTTGAAAAGCGTTGGTCGGAAGGATCCTAAAGGTGTAAAAAATGACGTTTATTTTGTCATATAGGTGCCATATTGGCTTTGTATCGCTATCACATTTCCCCCGTAGACGACAAAATACTACTAGCCTTCAACAGAAAATAAGCATCGTAACATCAACAAAATGTTATTTAACAAAAATTATATTTTGCAATATTGAGCGAAGCATTGTTTCTGAGGAAAAAACTTTATTTACAGAGGAATTATTGTCGGCGTATACTTCGAGTAGATGAAAAGTGATTAAATCGACCCCAGATGCAGGCATTTAAACTAGTCTAGACTTATTAACACCAATGGCAGTACACGCTGCTGAACGGATGACCTGTAACAACAGTTTGGTAGCAATTAGGCTGTTTTTTCACAGCTACGTTCGATCCAAATGTCATATATAAACCGGTATTAAAATTAACAATATCATTCTTTTTACTCTCTCTCTCTCTCTCTCTCTCTATATATATATATATATATATATATATATATATATAAAAAGAAATATGTTGTAGTGGTTCCAACGAGAAAAGTATGTATATTACAAAGAAGAAAGTTTTTGGTTGTAATGGATTTATTGAGAAAAATATTATACTTTGTTTTACATAATTTCACTTTTTTTTTTCTCAATAAATCCACATTACAACCAAAAACGTTTGCGGCACCTCTTCTTTTTAATATATATATATATATATATATATATATATATATATATTTTTATATATATATATATATATCTTTTTATCATTCTCTCCATATATATATATATATATATATATATATATATATATATATATGCATATATGTGTGTGTGTGTGTGTGTGTGTGTGTGTGTGAAAATGTATAAAATATATATATATATATATATATATATATATATATATATATATTATATAATTATTTATATATTATATGCGCAGTACTTATTAGAAAACGCTCAATACGCTTTTGCGATCGTCAGACAAATTGATTATTTTTTTTAAATTTTGGGTTTATGTAGATTGCGTGTATTGGTGTTATTATGGAAGGGAGAGGGGAATCGTCGTCGTGATGTCATCGTGCTAACGCAAACATAGATGCATGTCCGACTCATACAGATATAAAAATATGTGGACAGTTTGAGATTTGATATATGTATGTATATGAGTGGTGTTGTGTCTATACATACGCATTTGTAGGTTGAAATTCAAAGATTGGAAGTGTAGCGAAAATTTCTCGTGAATGTCTTGTGAATGTATTTTTCAGAGAATTTTTCTATTTTTTCGCTGAATATTTCCTCGCATGCGCGTATATACGTGTGGTGGGGTCTGAATAAAATTTTGATAGTTAAAAATTGCTATTATTTTTAATTTTTCAGAGTTTATTTGTTATTATTTTAAAGCTGGTTATTTGCTTGTTTTTTATGTAACTGGTAGAAATTGCCGTTTGTAATCCTTATTGGTTATTTTTATGATGGTATTAAATATGTTGGCGGAGGTGGTTAGTTTACGTTAATAATTATAGCGGGTTTATATGATAACAGTAGTTGTCATGTGATAGTAATATTGTAGAGGGATTGGTGACAATAATAATATAAGTAGCACCCATATACATACATATGTCAAATCCCATACTGTCCACATATGTTTATATCTATATGAGCCCCAGCGGACGAGCGAGTGTGTATGTGTGTCTGCGTACCTCATCGGGTGTACGGACATGCATCTATGTTTGCGTTAGCACGATGACATCACAACGACGATTCCCCCCCACTTCCATAATGAGACCAATACACGCAATCTACATAAACCCAACATTTTTAAAATTAATCAGTTTGTCTGACGATCGCAAATGCGTGAAATCCAATGTCACAAACTCACATCAATCTAACCATATATATATATATATATATATATATATATATATATATATTTAAAATTAACGATATCTTTGCTTATACTCTCTCTCTCTATATATATATATATATATATATTATATTAAAATTAACGATATCATTCTTATTACTCTTTCCTCTCTCTCTCTCTCTCTTTATATATATATATATATATATATATATATATATAAAAAATATTATATCAAAATTAACGATATCATTTTTTACTATACACACATACATATATTAAAAAGAATGACATATTTAATGGAAATTTCAATTACACGATTTCTACATCTTGATCTCACTGCGCAGAATATATATATATATATATATATATATATATATATATATATATATATATATATCTGTTGTCCCTCAAATATTGACGTCGTTTTGTAGTCTAAAAACACAGTCAATTATCGCTGATATGATCTTAGATTTTAACAAAATGTGCCCAAACCAATTTGACTGTATAGACTTATCTGAATGAGAAACACCCAAGTAAATGAATCGGGTGTACCAGAGATAATGACAATGTACTGTTGAAATGGCCACTACCTACCCTGACATGATGCATGGTGATTTTTTTTATCTCGCTATGTAAAAGGACAAGTCTGTGTCAACACATTCCTGCAAGCCAAGAGGATCTTAAGCACAGAATCACTTAAGCGCGAGACAATGTTACGCAACACATGCTCTAGCGTGTTTGGCATGAGCTGGACTACCAGCTGTGAAGCTTTGTGAAATCGGTTATAAAATCCACATCCCTTTACATGTTTTTGTTCGAATTTTGATACATAATTTTTCATTGTTCATCATGAAGCCTTTTTCATTACGTTTGTCTGTGACTAATGGTTATTCTGATATTCACCTTTTAAATGATGTCAGTAATGGAAAATATATATATATATATATATATATATATATATATATATATATATATATATATATGTATGTATGTATATATACTTGATAAGACACCGGGAGTGTTGAAAGAAAATGTCTATTTTTGTAGTGATTTTATAACATGTTTATGTTATAAATTTTCTAAATAAATAAATATATATATATATATATATATATATATATATATATAATATATATATATACAGTAAAATAGAAAATCACCTCATATGGGAATTAAGCTTATTTTGACCGACGAAAATATAATTCGTCTGTCTTATCAACCCGGGTATAGACAGAGTTCATGTCGGAAATGAAAATTTAACTTTAAAGCTAAAAAAAAAACGTCGAAAAACTAATTCATAATTTATACTTTTCAATGTTTCAGTCAGACGAAAGGTACGAGACTATGATCAGGCGAGAGCGGAAGATATTTGTCTTAAAGAGAAGAGGCTTTCTAAAATTAAACCCGGATATTTAAATTACATTAATTTAAGTTATATTCAAAAATACAATGTCATACTTAAAAGTACAAGTCATATTCAAATACAAGTTATATTTAAAAGTAAGATATATTAAAATAAGTTATGCTTAATAATAAGTCATATTTAAATACTTTATATATTTTAAAATAAATAAAATTATATTTAAAATAAGTTATATTTAATATAAAATAAAAGGGTTAAACTTAAAATAAATATATATTTAAAAATAAAACATAGCATAAAATGAATTACATATTTAAAAATACAAATATAATGAAATAAAATAAAAAAGTTATATTTAAAAATAAATTACATTTAAAAATATAAAATTACTTACATTTAAACATACACTAAAAAATAATAGCCTGAAACTATCATTTATTATACGCCTACCTATAATAAATACTGCTATGGTATCCAGATACTAGAATTAAAATAATATACAGTTTCATCGGACATTTAAGACACAAACATTCGGCTACTATTCTTTCAAGTTTATTTTCAACTTTTGTAAGTGAAATGAAAATTATTGTTCATTTTTTTAAAGTCTTTCACCCCAAGCAAGGCGGGAATGTCACTATTACGCAGTGGGTTACAAGGAGTATAGGTGGGTTGAGAAAAGGACAAAAGATGAATGGGATTCAAGAAAATAAGAGATGGCAAATGATGTATTAAAATTTTGGAAGATTGTAGTCATCAGGGAAGCAAGTAAACAGAAAGTAGTTCTATAATATATATAAAAACAGAAAGGGGTGTAAGACAAAGACGTGTCTTTTCACCGGGCTTATTCAACCAATATATCGAGACGATTCTAAGATAAATAGTTCTTCCAATATTCATTAATGGTCGCCACAGTCTTAAGAATATAGGATTTGTAGATGACACGGGTGTTGATAACAGACATTACGAATTAGAGATAGCAAAATGAAAAAAGTACAACAATGTGAAAATCTGAAAATTGTTTTATCAGGACAGAAAGTGCGACAGCGAAAGCCTAAGGCAACTTGGCATAGTGTATGGTGCGTACCAAAAGCTAAACAAGTGTTTCCCACTCTTTTTTTTATGAAATATCACTGCACAATTAGCAAAATTATTAAAGGGTTTACATTTAAATATTATGAAATAGAACCATAGATTTAAAAGAAAAATGCACCCACAAATATGAACTTAATTAATTTCAATGTTTCTATTCAAATATTTGGGCAACTTATTTAGTATGAAAATTGTGCCTGGTGATTTATCGTGATGGCCGAATGTGCGATAAGCAGAGCGTCATTTCTTTTTCAGTTGGGCATAGTCTTTCTCGCTTTTTATTTTTGATGCTATTTAAGGTTGGGGGACATCATGGACGTAAATAAGATTTAGAAAATTGCAATAAAACTTATAAAATCTTATTCACCTATTCAAATAACGCTCTACTATTATTACATCCACGCACACTATATAATTATTTACTCACTGCCCCACACGGTAAGATGTGGCACAAGGCCAAGTTTAAAGTGGGGTATCCGAGCCCGTAGGCTCGGGCAAAAATTCCCTACAGACCACGTAAAAACGGAGTCAGTCTCCCGAGACCAGACTCCACCCCTCGACAGAACCTCGTCTGGGGAATACCCTCTGATATAAGCCACGTACACTATATATATATATATATATATATATATATATATATATATATATATATATTAAGTCTGACAATTATTTTAAGACATTTTTATGTTTGCACATTCTTTTTATAGAATTTTTTTTTTTTTTAAATGTCTTAAAATAATTGTCGGACTTCTTTGTCCATTTCATAATGTGTGACATCATTTGTTTACATTTGGATACGCTTTGAGCAGATATGAATGTACGTGAGAGATTCATGGAAGATTAACTTTTAAAAACAGTAAAATTGACTTTCCTAATCGAACGATTCTGCGTGGCTCCATCGGTTAAGGCACGTTAGGCTAAATGACAGTTTAGGATACAGGTTCGAATCCTGTCGAAGATCGAATAATTTCTATGAAAATTTCTCGGACATTCAGGCTGGTACATGTCGTTAATACTGTTTATTATTGTTGTGTATGATACACCTAATTTACATAAGCGGACTACCGACCATATAAATATGGGTTGGTACCGGGAAGAAGGAGTACGGGGAAGATAGTAGTTGAATTCTGCCCGACTGCGATTTAGTCAACCCATTATGCAGGAACAGTCTTCCCATTATAAAAAAACTGTAAATATTGTGTACCTATTCTTTGTTTCAATACATTTTGTTAACGTACATTTTGTGTTGTATTATCCATGTTCAACAATTATAAAAAACAGAACATTTACTTGGATATTTGTATCTATGAAAAGAATGTATAAACATAAAAATGTCTTTATATATATGCCGTGACAATATTTTTCGGCACATATAAGAGGATCACGCGGCACGGTTACTGAGAATCCCTGGGCTAAGAAATATGTCAAGCAACAGGAAAATTTAATCGTGAACAAAGAACTGAGTTCTGAATTATTATGTAATATCAGTTCTCCTATATGTCAACTAATGCTTCATTGGATAACTACCAGTTCTGTATAGTCACTGTTCAATTCAAAGTGGTAAAAATTAAAGATTTCTTACCGAAATTCCTGCAACTTGAAATAATTTCTATAACTGCTCACATCAAGGAATATATCGAAACAAAATTGTCGATAAAAGATAATATTTTACTTTGAAAATAAAAAAAAACAAAAGTCTTTTTATCTTTTCACTAAGTATTTGACTTTAGTCCTGGGTATGACGATAAACTACATCCAGCAGCTAGGCCTCACCAATGAAGAAGAGACTTGAAGCAAAAGAAATATAGTTCTACAAAAGGATGCTGAGAATAAATTTTATAGATTTATAGCTCGTTGAAATAAAAAAAAAGGATACATATACGCAACATCAGAAAAAGACAGTTGACATTTCTAGAGCACACAATGAGGAAAGAGGGTTTAGAAAATCTGACACTCACAGGACCTACTAAAGAGCAGAAGGATACAGCGCATGAATTTTTAGCGAGCTTTTTTTGGCAATACAATTTTTACATTTAGTAAAAGCTAAAAAGAACCGGAAATTGTAGAGAGCCATAATCGTTAACGTCCTGACGTTAAATGGCACAAGTGTATCTGACTGACATGTTTTAAATAATAGATAAGCATGGAATATTCTCTGGTTTACTGGATGGTCAGACCAACTCAGCATTTCTATAAGATTTAACCCAGCTTATTTTTTCTATTATCATTTTTTCAATTTTTTAGATTTCCAGCTTGATTTGAGAAAGCCGAGGTCAGAAAACGAAATACGCTAAATCAATAATTACCAATTCTGTACAGTTACTGTTCAATTGAATTTATGCTTTATTCTTCAATGTGGTAAAAATCAAAGATTTCTTACCGAAATTCCTAGAACTGGAAGTAATTTCTATAACTGTTCATATCGAGCAATATATCGATACAAAATCGTCGATATATAGCTTCGATAAAAGAAAATATTCTACTTTGAAAATAAAGAAAACATAAGTCTTTTTAGCGTTACACTAAGTATCTGACTTTAGTCCTGGGTATGACGATAAACTACATCCAGCAGTTAGGCCTCACTTTTTGCGCATAGCATGGACCCTCACGCTGTATTAGGGTGGACCTGTGAACAACATCATTTAAGAAGTGGTTCCACGTTCCTCAAAACCTTCAATCTCCAGATCAGATAAGCTTTACCATCGAGACAGGAGTCAATTGTTGTGCCATCAGCGTAGATACCAAGTTGAGAGCTGGTGTCATCAGGAAGGTCATTAATGAAAAAATAAAAATCAGAATAGGCCAAAGGGTTAAGTAGAGCGAGGTTTTATTTAATTCTGTTGCTTGCAGGACAGACTATTCTCTGTCTTGCACAGGGCACGGGCGAGTCTTCACTTGGGTATCTTGGAGTCTGTTGTTTTGAGTATACAACGTCATGCGTTATGTAGGCAGAGAGAATTAATTCTTTAATGCACAAGTACTTACAACTGTACATTTTACCAAAAACAAAATAATTTCCATGCCTGAAGATGACTGAATGTACAGTTGAAAGTACTTGCGTATTAAATAAAGACCTTATTCAACTTGTAATTTTTAAAAACAAGGATCATAACATTCATTTGTAGGTTAATGCACCTTTAAAATTTTGTTTGCGAAAGGATTTCGCCAGTTTATATCATTAACTTTACTAATCTACTTTTTGTATGAATGATTCATTGTGATATGAATTGAACTGCACCACATATTTGATTTAACATATATATATATATATATATATATATATATATATATATATATATACTTTCATAAAAAACAGTATTATTTTTTTACTTTGCAGCTTTTTCTATAAATGAAATAATAATAAAAAAAACGAAAGAATATTAATCTATAACCCAGTGTGTCTGAAGATTTAATTTTTAATATTTTTTTTATTGTTTCAAAATATATATATATATATATATATATACGAGTTGCAATATGTATATATATATATATATATATATATATATATATATATATATATATATATATATATATATATAACTGTATACATATATATATATATATATATATATATATATATAAAAATAAAATATTGTTTTTTTTATGAAAGTATTTATTTATTTATATATTTTATATTTCAGATCGACCTCGATCTTCAGATATAACTGTTTTTAGAGGTTTGTTTACAAGTAAACAAACCTCTAAAAACATTTTTTTTCTGAAAAAGATCGAGGTCGATCTAAAATATAAAATATATATAAATAAATACTTTCATAAAAAAACATTATTTTTTAATTTGCATCTTTTTCTATATATACATATTAAGAAAGTATACGTGGCTTCTCATTATGCTATATATATATATATATATATATGTGTGTGTGTGTGTGTGTGTGTGTGTGTGTGTGTGTTAACATTCCAGAGATTCTGAGGCTTTTTACAAGAGGCATTTATTAATGCATATTATTGAAGAAAACAACTGTAATGGCTAATAAACATATCTTACGAAACCCTGCTTGTGACAGGTGTCTAGTTTGCTGTATGAAGTCGTGACGTGAAGCCAATATGGAAGTTTTGTAAGAAAGAAAGTCTGTTAAACTTGTTTAAAAAATGCGAGGGAAATTTACGAATGTTCCAGACTGTTTATGGATTCCCATGTACGAGGCCCGTCATCTGTTTTCCACTAACGCAAGAGATTCAAGGACGATAATGATGAGGCGAGAGATGATGAGTGATGTAGGAGGGGGAGAAACATCAGATCACCAAAGCTGGTTGAGAAAATTTGCAATTTGCATCCTGTATCTATAAAGACAATGGTGTGGCAACTGTGAACAGAATTATTCATGAAGTTCTGAGCATGCGCTAAATTTGCGAAAAACTTGTTCGCGAATTCTAAAGGACGATAAGAATGAAAGACACGTTGGTGAACTCAGGAAAATGGTTGATGGGCATCAAAACTGTCTTTCACCCTCGCTATAACCCCAAACCTTGCTCCCTGTCACATTTGATTTTTTCTGCATGCTGAAGGAGAAATTCAAGGAGAGTCGTAATGATGATATTGAGAAAATGAAGTCCGCTGTGACAAGGGTTCTGGGTAATATTCAATTTGGATGACTTCCATATAGCACTTTACCAAGAGCCCGAGAGGCTACAATAAGTACTTTGGAGTCAAAGTTTCCTATTCAACGGTAATTAGAGTTTTATATATCTTTGAAATTAATATTGTTTCTTCTAAAAACTTTTAGGGACTTCCTGATCGCATTTCGTATATAAATCAGATTTTTTTTGTTTTTTTTTTCCCAGATTTGACTAATTTATCATACGTCATATTCTTATTTTAAAGAAATATTTCGTTTCGATATTAATGAACCTCTTTTCTCCTTTTTATGTACCGACTCTCGACTTCCACCTATTCCTTGTGGCTCTCAATAAGTTTCGTCTTCCGCCACCTACCCAGACCACGTTCTGTCATCCACTTGCTTAAGCCCGCCAGTTAAGAAATCCCTCGCTTTCCCTTGTCTCTCTTTCCTTTTATTCGACTTGTGAGTATCAGATTTTCCAGACCCTCCTTTCGCATAATATGTCCCAGAAACTTCAGCTGCCTCTTCCTCTTTGTTTGCATCCTCTTCAAAACCTCTTCTTTAGTCACACGCTCGGTCCATGTTATCCTCAGTATCCTTCTGTAGAACCATACCCCATTGCCTCGAGTCTCTTCTTCATCTTTGAAGTGACCGTCCAACATTCGCTGCCGTAAACGAGGGCAGATGTCACGTAACAGCACAATAGTTTTTTTCTTTGTTACCAAAGATATCCTCCTATCTCGCAATACTCTGATCAGCTTTTGGAATGTGTCCTTGGCCATCCCAATACTTCTACGGATTTCAGTGTCGCACTTACCATCCTCTGTTAAAACATTTCCCAGAATATTTCACACATATTTGTTTTTAGTGTCCGCGACCTAACAAGTCGCATTTCGGGCACATCGTTTTCCTAATAACTATATATTCTGTCTTCTTGTAGTTTAGTCCCTTCTTCTCGCTCTACCCACTTCGCGATCTTCTGTAGGAGGTTTTTGCAATTTCTCTTCCGTGTCTGCCATCAGTATTGTGTCCTTCGCGTATCTTATATTGTTAAGATTGTGGCCGACAATGTTGAATCCCGGGAAGATTTTTCTCTCTGAATTGCCTCGCTGTAACTACGAAAGTGATAAACTGATGTATGATAAGTAGTTTAGGGGACGCTATCATTTTTTTCCAAAATTCTAGTAACATATAACAAAATAACATATTAAGAATGAATCAGACACTTTATAATGGAAGCAGTTCTAAAATCCATGGATTGGTTCTAGTAATTTTCGAATTACCATTTGTATCTACTTAATAGAGATTTTGGTACAATTCTCTTAAAAAAATTACCTTGTCATTGACACTAGAAGTCTTTTTAACCATCACTGTTCTTGAACGCCATTATGGTATTATCGATATCTTTCAAACTGCCATTTTTCCTGTTCTATTTCCTTAATGAAAAGACCAAGCTCGTCCGCAACTAGACGGTTTGATGTTTTTCTACCATATATGGCTACATATTTCATGGTGTTATCTTTTTTGTCAACCTTTCCCGGTCCATTTGCTTAAATCAAATTCAATTTCAGCCACCCCATTACTGAAAGGCGATGTACCTTTCCAACGACCTCGTTACTAAACGAGCTCATCGTTAAGTGCGAAATTGTAACTGAACTCTATTCTTAATATATTATGAGTCTAGCTGGAATCTTTTCCAGCTGTGCTTGTCAAACTCTCTGCCTTCAGACAGAGAGAAACCCGGACGAGGCTATGCCGAAGGGCAGAGTCTCGTTCGGGGAGGTAGACAGACCCGATCCCGTTTATGCGGGGTCTACAGGGATATTTTGGCCAAGCCTGCGGGCTCGGGAACTCTACATTAAATTCGGCCTTGTGCCACATGTAACTGCGTGGGGCAGTTGCTAGTATACTATGCATTCAAATGGAATCAGCTAACTTCAGGCAGCGTTAATCTCAATCCAATTCTGCAGCATTTCTAACATTTTTAATTTATTTCTATATGTGTTGTGGATTCCGAGATGAAATTCGGTCTCCAATGAATGACAAACGCAAGAAATAAAGATAAGAAATTAAATGTATTTACACAAAAATACAATGGGTAAACTGTTAGTAAATCCAGGAGCGCGGTTAGTCGCAATAATATATATATATATATATATATATATATATATATATATTAAAGACATTTTTATGTTTAACGTTCTTTTTATAGATACAAGTATTTAAGTATTTAAGAACGTTAAACATAAAAATGTCTTTAATAAATAAATTGTCGGACTTTGTCCATTTCTTAATATATATATATATATATATATACACACACACAGTTTCGAAGTAGGACTTCCTTAGAGTCTACGTGCTGGTCACTGACTTCTACAAGCGGTTACCTCACACTATTACTCTACCTCCAACTCAATCACTCAGTCTTTTTACTATCTCAATCACCGTTCGTATATTCTGACTGACTCTGGGTATTTAACGGCAGCATTCCCAGGAACACTTTGGTCGAGTCCACTTATATCAAAAAGGGGTGGGCCCCATAACAATATGTTTATACGGTACAGTAGTGTATTAAAATCAATAAACAAATGGACAATCAGCTCTATACTCTTTACGTTATATCGGTTTGTCTACTGAAAACAGAGTACAAGTAAATGGTTATATATTTCTATATATTCTGATTCACTTTAAATAAACAAAATAACCGCAACCAAAGTTTTGAGCAACGTTCTATACAGGCCGGTTTTTAGGTTTTAATTTTAAGAGATTTTATAACATCTCGTATGTTTTAGATGTGATAAAACATATGTCATTGATTGAGGAAAAGACTGTATTACAATTCCGCTGCCATGCTTGACTGAAGGCAGTGCGATCATTTGGTCGGCGGCCATCTGTTTCATTCTTCAGTCGAAAGCGAAATCTCTGCGTGCAAAAAGAATCCTTCCTTTGTTGCATATGCCAACGAATTTGATGACCAGCAGCAGAATTTCTCTTTGTATTAGAGACGCCTTTCAAAGTCTGTCTGAGCTTGATATAATTTTGCTTCGGAGTTCTGTCGTCTTCGTGGCCTGAAAACATGGAAGGTACTTTTTGGGGGTGCCAATCGAAGTGTCCGTTTGGCGCTCAAAGTGACAGATATTTTCAGGATGATCATGGTCGTTAGATCTCTGTTGGCCACACGCAGCACTTAGTTTCTTATAATTTCATTTAAAATGTCTATTGGTTCAATTGTTCTTAAGTGTTTTTTACATTTACTGATAAGAAGGCCCAAGGCAATACTATTTGTTGTGGATTCCGGGGATGGAATCCTGCACAAATAAATAAACAACGCCAGTAATTGAAATAGAAAAATATGTGTATTAAATGTAAAAATACAAACTTGAAATGAAGATTAGTAGTCCAGGAGTGCGGGTTAGTAGAAAAGTATATGTACAAGTCTCTGTAAGTGAAGCCGTAATTATCTCTCTTTCTGGACTCTCGTATAACTCTGGGTGAACACGTTTTTGTCACGCTATCTCTCCGTAGTATAAGTATACTTTGGACGAGTCCATCTTATGTACAAAGGGCGAGCCCTACAATACTATTGGTTTGTATCAAAATTCTAAAATATCTACTTGCTTTGAAAATCAGAATTTAAAATATTAGCTCTTTATCTGGGCTCGAACATCGACAAAATGTATATGTACACTAACCTCCACTATCTATTTATCTATCTATATATATATATATATATATATATATATATATATATATATATATATATATATAACTATCCATCTTTATAGGGACCTCCACAAAAAAATCGCAATACCTAAAGTTTAAAATGAATTTTAAAAATCAAAAATCTTTCCTGAAGCTTTTATTTTAGTCTTAATTTAAATGTAATAGATTAATCTGTCTACATTTCTGGGATGAGGTATTATGTACATTATTTACATTATTCGGACTATTGTCTTCATCTTTGTCGGGATATTTATCACAACGTTTCGGCCGTGGTACGCTCCGGCCTTCCCCAGTGAGCGAAATAGGGTTCAGTTCGACATTCCAACCACCTGAAGAAGGCCGGAGCGTACAACGGCCGAAACGTTGTGATAAATATGGCGACAAAGATGAGGGCAATAGTCCGAATAATGTAAATAATGTAATAGATTAAAATTAATATTTCTCATAATAAAAATATTTCGTTATATTTAAAAAAACTAATGAAACATTGTTTATATATCAAAAACTAATTTATAGGGACTTTTGATGAGAAATAGGTCATTTATGAAAATCTTAAACGATCAGCTTCAAAAGAGGAAACTTTAAAAACAAAGGACTGTGGTGAGTATTGGTGATTGCTGGTCCGCCATTGATGTTATTCTTTACAGTTTTCTAGGTTCTAACCAGAGCATCACTGTCGAAGATTGTTAACAACAACTGGACAAAAGGCACATACAGTTAAACAAAATGAGACCGACACTGTTGAATCGACGAGATCCAAATCTGCTTTCGGATATTGCTCAACCACATATGATAACTCTGCAGAAGTTTGCCGACATGGGATACGTGACTTTGCCACATCCGCCATATTCCGCTGATCTCTTGCACTTTTGCAAGCATTTTGAAACATTTTAATTCAGAGAAACGTGCAAACACTGCATTCAAATATTTCTTGGTCTTCAGACTTTTTTCAAAAAGGGCCAGATTTGATGAGAAGTAGAAAAATTAAAGTGACACAAGTCCAAGTGTCTAAATATATTTATAATTGATTTTGACCAACACAACAAACAACAAATTTAATTCACTACGATTTTAGAATTTATTCATCTCAAATGACCAAAACAAATAACTTGTCGGCGCTAATGTGAAGGGTGATACTGAACCCTGGACTGCAATATGTAGGCCAGGTCTAGCTCAAAGGCAGTGGGTCTGGTGTAAAGGCAGTGATTTTAGAAATTGGATGAAAAAGACCGAGGACTGAAAAAGACAGAGGATGGTGACCATATAAAATTTGACGGCAGGCCATAATTGACCCCCAGTCTGGACTTTGGACACGCCTGGTTTAGGTAGATCCATAGATTTGCATGCATCTTTTCAACTCTTTCTTTTTTTTAACCCACTCTTTCATTTTGACTTTATTTTTTTAATTATTTTATTTTCATTTCATTTTGTTTGTTCTTTATGTAGAGGATATTTGTCATTGTTTAAGTCTGGAGTGTCTAATCATTTTTCAAAGCGGCCCAGATTTGATGAGGTGAATATTCATGAGAGCCAAGAATTCTGCATGGCATTTTTTTGAACCATTAAAATTAAATGCAAGATAAGTATATTCCGAAAATTTTATTGCAAATTGCATATTTTTATTTCTTCAAATGGATGACAAAGAAATTTAAACAGGTCTTACCAAAATCACTCAGCTTGTCATATCTGAAGCCCATATAAGATGAAGTAAAATATGTCTGAGAAAATAACTTCCAGGAAGTAATACTATATCTCAGGTTAATCTTAAACTTTATATATTATTAGTAATTAATGTCGTCTGTCAACTTTTACGTTAAAAACATAGGAATATGAACTTAACATCAACATTCATCTTATTTAGAAGTAGAAAACTTAAAGTGACACAAGTCCAAGTGTCCAAATATATTTATAACTGATTTTGATCAACACATAACAAATTTAATTCACTAAGATTTTAGAATTTATTAATCTCAAATCACCAAAATAAATAAATTGTCTGTGCTAATGTGAAAGGTGATACTGAAATCTGGGCTGCAGTATGTAGGTCTGGTCCAAAGGCAGTGATTTTAGAAATTGGCTGGAAAAGGCCATGGTCAGGGTCACACCTCCGGAGGGCGGCCAAAAATTGCTGCTGCCATCTTTTGGTAAAACATGAAATTGCATTTCTTATTTTACATACCCTGATTGACAATACTGGCGAGCCGTAAGTGATACATTCTATAACAGAGGATTGTAGCCAGATGAAATTTGACTGCGGGTCGTAATAGCCCCCCCCTACTGTCCTCATCTTTGTCGCCATATTTATTACAACCTTTCGGACGATGTAGTCTCCGGCCTTCTTCAGGTGGTTGGAATGTTGAACTGAACCCTTTATTTCGCACACTGGGGTAGACTATTCTAGTTCCACGTGCCATGTTTAATGGATGTCAGTTATCAGTTATCTCCTGCTAATTTTCCCTCTGAAAGTTCTCCACTGCCTTAACCGGGTATTGAACTCACACTCTTTGGGTCCTGTCACTGAATCTAACCAACGCCTTTATCCACTGTGTCATGTGTCTTTGAGAACATCTGTATATGAATTTCTGGGTATGATAAACCTAAAATCTTCAGCAACCATTTTACCAGTGCTCATATTGCAATTTTTTGCTGCTATCACGCATGTTTTTACCAGAGCTCATATTGCAACTTTTGCTGTTATTATCGCTTTTCTTTGGCACTCCTTATTACAGGTTACCATATTGTATTCATTTCTATGCTTGGTCGGCTCAGGAGATATTTTTGGCTTAGCATATGTGCTTAAGTTTACGAATTTTCCAATGGTGTTCCTTGTCTATGATCTCAACCTGATCCCACAGAAGGCGGTGATCTCCCTTCTCTCTCCATATGTGGTCTTACACGCCTGATTTTTTCATTTCCCCCTTGTGTTACAGCTTTCTGGTGTTCTTGAAGCCTTACCTTAAGGGGGGGGGCTGTCTCCCCTATATATCTCTTTCCGCAGCTGCAGGGGATGGCGTACACACAGTCTTTAGTCATGTTCTCCCCTATGGGGGGTCTTACTCGGAAGTAATATAGACAGATAATATTTTATATCTGTCTATATTTTTGAGATGAAGCATTGTAATCATTTTCACTATTTACATTGTTCGAACTGTTATCCTCATCCTTGTTGTTATATTCATGACACATATCCCAGTGCCTAAAAGCGTTGACTGAATTCAGTGACTTAGCCCAAAAGAGTTGTGAGTTCAATACCTGGCCACAGGTGATCAACAACTTAGTGATTTGAGTTAAAAGGGAGATACCGATACTGAGATATCTGGAAGAGGCATGGCACGTGGAACTAGAACAATCTCAACCGGTGGACGATAAAAAGGGTTCGGTTTGAAAACCCCAATCACCTGAGGAAGGCTGAGCGTACAACGATCGAAACGTCGTGAATATGGCAACAAAGACGAGGACAGAAGTCTGAAAGATGGAAATAGTGTAAATAATAATATTTCATGGCGTATAAACATCTCTTAAAAAAGCGAGTGCCTGGCATGTCAGAGTGAAAGAAAGGGATTTGGTCGTTTTAATGTCAGGTAATATCATGAAATGCTAGTGGAAATCTGAAACTGAGAAATGAATTCCAAAAAAATATAAACGTGTGTGTTTTCGTTGACTGTCTGCACTTGGATTTCAAGATCTAAGTGAGAATTTGACCTTTATTAAATATTGTTGATCTGAGGAATTCATTGTTTATCTTCAAAATCATTTGGAGGGGAGTTATTCGCTTCTATACTTTCTGAAATCATTTTTTTTTTCATATTTCTTTATCGATTCATTGAAATCTTGAATTCTTATCGAAACTTTTATGCAGGTGCACGTTTGATATTTCGCGCGTACAGTCGATTTGTTTCCGTGTCTTCTGAATTATCGCATTGGAAAGGAAATGAAAAAGTTGCGATAAAATACACAAAAATAAATAAAAATATTTTAATCATCAATAAAATAGTAATGTATTTTTTTTTTTTAAATCTTATTTATTTTTTCTTTTTGGTTTGGGAAGAGTTCATTTCGACAGAATATTAAACGAGAAAGACTCAAAATGAGAAAGACTCAAAATGAGAAAGACTCAAAAGGAGAAACACTCAAAAGGAGAAACATTCAAAATGAGAAACATTCAAAATGAGAAACACTCAAAATGAGAAACACTCAAAATGAGAAACACTCAAAATGAGAAACACTCAAAATGAGAAACATTCAAAATGAGAAACACTCAAAATGAGAAACACTCAAAATGAGAAAGAATCAAAATGAGAAACATTCAAAATGAGAAAGACTCAAAATGAGAAAGACTCAAAATGAGAAAGACTCAAAATGAGAAAGACTCAAAATGAGAAAGACTCAAAATGAGAAACATTCAAAATGAGAAAGACTCAAAATGAGAAAGACTCAAAATGAGAAAGACTCAAAATGAGAAACATTCAAAATGAGAAAGACTCAAAATGAGAAAGACTCAAAAGGAGAAAGACTCAAAATGAGAAAGACTCAAACGAAGAGACTGCTATAAATACTCCTTCCAAAGGTATGTTAATCAGGAATTCCAAACGAACATATTTACTTTTATTGTCCTTCTCCGCCGATTACCGACAAAAAAGGGCCCTTCCAGTTATTTAGAATTAATGAAATTTAGCCGTCACAGAGAAATGGTGCATTAATTTACTTCAAGGTATAGACCTGAGGATGTTTATATCCAGGCCGTTTCCACTTTCGAAAACAGTCTGGAAAATCCTTCTTCTACGCCATCTTCATCCCAGTTTTCTTCATGTGCAACCTGGTCCAGAGTCTAGAATACTTACATTTTCAATGGCTAATTTAGCTTTGGGAAAAGCCAGATATCGCTAGAAGCTAAATCTGTATAAAAACAAATATACTTAATTCCATTAATCCTCCTTGGAATTGTACATATATTTTCATAATTCTCTTGAATATTTTGGAACCTTTGAAATATATTTCTTTTCTTTTTTTTTTTTACAATGTTCCCATGTAAAAGGCTCAATAGCTATTCGAGGTAGGCCGTCATAGATTAGGAAGTAAACAACGGTTAATCCTAGACTTGAACAGTGTGTAGTGATCGGAGAATCATCCTCTTGGAAATCGGTTCCACAAAGCAGCGGTTTAATTATATAATCTGAGGTTGAATGTTCACTCACAATGCACATAAAAATGAAATAGGATAACCGTGACATTTTCACTGGTTAAAATTAGTCAACTATAATTTTGAAAAAACGAAAATCTCAGTGAAATATGTTAAAAAAAATCCAAGTTTTCATCTGAAATCAAGAAAATATTAACTTTAAACAAATTCCTCACAGCTTATGAAAATAGAATGATTTAATTACAACTGACGCCAGAACGATAGCAAACACTTTTAAATAGAACTTCTTCGACTTTCTCTAGTATTCACTAAATAAAAATAGTCATTTTGAAACTTAAGATGCATTAGATATTTAGGAGATCCACTTCTGATTATAAAATGACATGAGTTACATTTTACTTAAACCTTAATTGCAAACAATAATCAGTGGAATCTCTATGGTACTGATTACCAAGACCACTATCTTCTGTAACAAAAAAAGTTATTTCTTGTAGCAAGTACTTTTTTTAAGCATTCAACCCCAAGCAAGGCGGGAATCCATTAGCACACAAAGAGTTTCAGCGTAGGAGCGAGAACAAAGAGGAATGATAGAGGAAAGGATGAATAGAAGGTTAGGTGATAGATCAGGGCATCTGTAGACGTCGATTGACGTTACATTTGAATAGTTGGAGATTATAGTTATCAGGGAAACAAGAAATGGGGAGGAGTTCCACAGGCGAGAAGTGCGAGACATGAAACAATTGGAGTAGAAGAGACGGTTATATTTAACAGTTTCGACAGCGAAAGGCTGTGAGCGAGATGCCAGCCTAGTTGAACGCTTAAATTCATGAAGTTTGGGAACCAGCGAAAGCAGCTCATCGGAGCAGTTACCGTGAAAGTATTTGTTAAAAAGGCAGAGGGAGGCGGCGGCACGTCTGTGAGAGAGCGACTGCAGGCGAGATGTTAGATCAGGGCCAATTACATTGCATATCCGTCTCTGGATTTTATCAAGGACCTTGAGACAAACAATAGGGGCTCCAGACCATATATGGAAGTAATACTCTATGCAAGGGCGAATGGTTGATTTGCAGATTTCAAGGATCGACTCCGGTGAGAAAAATTTCCTGGTGGGGCACAGAGAGCAAACTTTCCTAGCGGAAGTACTGTATCCACCATAATTATTCCGCTTTTTGATTAGTATAAATGTTTATTTTGTTTGGTGGAAAGGCGCGAGCATAATTTCTACTCCGGTTTTTTCTCTGTGAATTGTCTTTTTTTTTACTGATCTTCTATTATGTATAATGTGCTATCTAGATTATATAACAACCTATTCGTTACCACAGCAAAATTTCTTAAAGAAAAACAAGAAATTCTCTCAAAACAGACAAAAGCTCCAGCCCAGATACAGGAGCAATGCCTGGTTTGGCTCTTGTAAAGATAGAGTATAGAAGTGGGTGGGAGTCAGATAATTACTGGAGAGATAAAATGACCCGTACATCATCTTTAGCGATGAGTCGAAATATAAGTTCCACTTGAGGTCTGGAAATATTTTGACTTCCAATAAATGTACAAAACAAAGAACCTCATTGACAGAAGACACATCTATCATGACGTTAAACTTCATGTAGGCAATACATCAGTAGCACATTTCTCAGGATAGGAAATGAGAAAGACGTCTAGGATATATATATATATATATATATATATATATATATATGTGTGTGTGTGTGTGTGTGTGTGTGTGTGTGTGTGTGTGTGATAAATAGAACAGTAAGATATATAATCCGGTGTCCTTATTAATTATTTTTATTTTTAAAAAGTGCTCAATGCAAATCTACAGCGTATAAATATTATAAATTTACTAACTTAAAAATATGCTTCCATCACTAGACAGGAATTACCATGTTTCAAATACAGGAACTAAAAACTCCAAATTCAATTATAGAATTAAATTAAAGTCTCTAGTCCTGTTTCATTTGCAAGCGAATTTTGGAATAACTTATTTTGAAATTTACTGAGTTTAATAAGCACATGCATTCATAATATTAGTTTCTAAGGATACGAGCAAATTCAATCATTTTCACAAGGGGTGGTAGGGTATTCATTTTCACTGACAACTATTGTATCAAAATATGAGTAACTTTCGAAATGAGGTTAAGGTAACGTGGGGGTGCGTGTTTAACGAATGATGACATTCGTTCCACGCATGTCGTCTGCTCTCTATCAACGACAAAAACTATTTCGGCACTTTTGTTTCGCCGTTAAATTTGTAGTTGTATACATAAAGATTTTTTTTTTACTGATTTCCTATTATGTAAAAACTGCTATCATTAACATTCTATCCGTTATCTCAGCAAAATTTCTTGATGAAAAAAAAGAAATTCTCTCAAGACATGCAAAAGAGAACTGGACAGTTCCATTCCAGATAGGGCAGCAATACTCCCTTTTTTGGTCTGATCTGGTTCTTGTGAAGATAGAATATAGCAGTGGGGGTCAGATAATTATTGATGCGGTCCAATGAACCGTTCATCATTTATCCAGCATCTTTAGATCAGATATTCACTCTTGTTGGAATCTTTAATTTAAATGTTAATGAGTAAAATTTTGAATTCCGATGATCCCGTTATTTAAAGTGCTATTATATTTGCCTTAAATCAAATGATCGGACTTTAGTATGACAATGACTATCTTAAAATATTCAAATTCTTTATTTCTCATCTGCTGGGGAATTGAATCAATAATGGAATTCAGGTTTATGTTCTGTTTCTAACACCAACCCTGTGGCGCTGATTATCTTAATTTAACAATGAGAAAAATTAATAATGAACATTGCTTTTCAAAATGCAGAAATATGAATCGATTTCCTTTTATTTTCTCATGCTTTCTCCTTGACTATTCAATTCGTCCTTGTACGTTTTTTTTTTTTTTTTTTTTTGGTTTTTTTGCAATACTTCATTGGAAGGGATTTTCGACATTATTAAACAATATATTTTTATAGGGTAATCTCCTTCTCCTCCTCCTTCTTCTTCTTCTTCTTCTCCTTCTTCTTCGTCGTCGTCGTCGGCTTCCTAATCTTCTTAATCTTCTTCTTTCCCTCCTCCTTCTACTCCTCCTACTCTTTCTTCCTCTTCTTCTTCTTCCCCTTCTCGTTCTACTCCGCCTCCTTCTTTTTTATATCATCATCATCATCATCATCATCATCATCATCATCATCTCTCTTCTTCTTCATCTTCTTTTTCTTCTTCTCTTTCTTCTTCTTTTTAATCTTTTTCTTTTTCTTCTCGTTTTTGTTCTTCTTATTATCATTATTCTCTTATTCTTTTTTCTAATCCGCCTTCATCATCTTCCTCTTCTTCCTCTACTCCTTCTCCTTCTACTTCTTTTCCTCCTCCTTCTTCTTCTTCTTCTTCCTCTCATCATCATCTTTTTCTCTTTCTTCCTCCTCTTCTTCTTCCTCTCCTACTCCTTCTCCTTCTACTCCTCCTTCTTATTCTTCTTCTTACTCTTCTTCCTCTCATCATCATCTTCTTCTTCTTCGTCGTCGTCGTCGTCGTCGTCGACTTCATCATCTTAATCTACTTCTTCTACTCCTCCTCTTTCTACTACTCCTTCTTCCTCTTCTTCTTCTCCTACTTCTTCTTCTTCTCCTCCTCCTCTTGTACTCCTGCTTTCTCTACTTCTTCTTCTTCTTCTTCTTGTACTCCTTCTTTCTCTTCTTCTTCTTCTCCTTCTTCTTCTTCGCCGTCATCACCAGCT
>CAHIKZ030004816.1:1482500-1493088 GCA_903632075.3 Acanthosepion pharaonis | reverse complement strand
ATATAGACTGTATTTTTGAATTGTGCTTGTCACATGTAACATTCCTGACTGCTTAGCTAGTTAGTTCTACAGAGATCTCTCTAGGAATCAAGGGAGATAATTGAGTCTATGATGCTAGGAATCATGGGAACAAAGTAAGAATAAGTAAAAAAACAAAAAAAAACAAAAAACAAAAAAAAAAAAAACAAACAAACCCAATGCACCGAACGGCTGAAATGTCCGGAGACAGCCAATAGTTTTTACGTCACTTGTTATTAAATATTTCAGTTTTGAATGTCCAAAGATTTGTATGTAAACCATCTGTTTGTGGCCTCTCTCTCCTTACCTCTCTCTCTTCTCCTTTCACTCTCTCTCACTCTCTCTCTCTCTATATATATATATATGTGTGTGTGTGCGTGCGTGTGTGTGAGGTCATTTTATGAGTCTATTTCTTTATGATATATCATAAAGAGATACACTACCCCACAATTGAACCGAACTAAAAAAATTAATTATCTATTACAAAAAATAATTTAAAACAGCTAATTTTATCCTAAAAATAACAGCACACCTGCAAAATGAAGACTAGAAAAGGGACGAACATTATTTACGAGTTCAAAAGCTCCTAAAGAAACTGTTTTTCCTGACCAAACCGAACTCATAAATAACTACAAACTAACGAAGTCACACTAGTAAATGCCTATCCAAATGGGTTCGAAAATAAAACGTCCCCATAACTCTGGATACATAAACACAACCCACACACCCAGTTAAAAAGCAAAAATAAAATCATCCTTGATAATAGCTAAAAGTATAGACGAAAGCGCTCGCATTTACAGAAGGTTTACACAGTTTCTACACTGTGTACAGAAAAGAAAACCCTTTTTCGAAAATTTAAATAAAAAGTTCATGTATAAAAGAGTGATTATTGCTTAAATATGCAATATATATATATATATATATATATATATATATATATATATATATATATATATATATAGTAATTCACAGGCAGACTATTTTGCTATATGACAACTTCTCAGTGTGGCTGATTGCTTCAAACCGGGATCGAAAACCCAACTGATGTGACATCACTAATATATCTTACCTCTTACTTACCATCTTCGCACGGCAGAAAGAAAGGACATTTTAACGTTTTTCCTAAACGTAATACGCCAGCGTCACAGAGAACTCAATTCATCCATGAAGAGTAATGCTTGATATATATATATATATATATATATATATATATATATATATATATATATATATATATATATATATATATATATATATATATATATATATATATATATACAGGAGTTTCAAAAAATTGATATCCTTTGAGATGTAAATATCACAGAAAGTACATGATTAAGGCAAATAAAATTAAAAAGTATTAATGTTGAAGATCATAAGATTTATTCTTCCAAATCTGAATGAGAAATTCAAAAGCATGTGGATTATGTGAACGATTTCACAAATGTGAAGTTTGTGGTCGTCCGGATCCTTTGCTCTGCACAGACAGCCTTCCTTTTGAACTTTTTTATGCCATCTCCAAATCTGCATTCCTGTTGGTGACTTTCTAGAGAACTCTCTCATAAATGCACGCTGCACAGTCTTGTTTGACTGTGTTCTAGCAAAACTCCAACACAAAAAACGCCTTTTCTTTCTAGTAAATAGCATTTTATACCTGTAAAGAAAAGATTAAAGAACATAAAATACAAATAAGAAAAAAACAAAAACATAAAGACATAAAACATAAAACAAACATTAAACACATAAAGATGCTATTAAAATTTGAAGTCATTTGAAGGAAATCTAACAAAAGTTATTAGATTGCGAAATGATATCAAATTTTTGAAACACCCTGTATATATATATATATATATATATATATATATATATATATATTCAACATTCTCAAGGTTAATCATACCTCTAATACAGTTGGATTATAGTAACTAACCACACGAACAGATTAATACAGGCACATTTTTGAAAAACTGTCCAGTCAATGCCATTCAAAAAATTATTGAATTGGTGAGAACACAAGCCACCACAAAGAACACCATTCAGAGAACACCGATTTTCGTGCAATCAGTGAAGTTAAGCAATGGCGAGTTTGGTCAGTACTTGTATGTGCATGTCGTGTAATGGATAATGGCTCGGAATTTTTAATCGGAGAGCTGAATTCCAATTTCATTTGGGTCCATTAAATTCACTTATGTATCCGTAGAATCCGAATCAATCAATCAATTAATCCGAGAGAACGCTTAACACAATTTACGGAGAACTGAGACCAATCTCACTTAAACTCAAACAAAAACGATTTGCCGGCCATTGCCACCAAGCGGACAGGGAAATCATCTCAACCTTACTGCGATGGCATCCTCCTGGAAGAGTCTTCTCACGAAAATTGACTTTCTCAGACACCATAGCTCAGGACTCAGGACTGGAGATTAGGGATCTGGGGACAGCAATGCAGGACCGAGCATTGTGGGAAGGGATTGTCAATAGAGCTGTGACCAGCCATAGGGAAGTCAAAGAATGATGATGATGATGATGATGATCTCAAGGTCAATTGAAATATGTCTCAATAAATCTGTACTCCTAAATTCCGACGATTTTGGTATTATTAACAAATAAATTTTTTATTCTTCCCCAAATTCCAGTTTCCTTACAAGGTCCGTCGGGACTGCTCGAAGTATTCCAGTTGAAATATCTGGTCTGTTGGAAAAGTAACTTGCGCTACAGAATAGATCTTCCTCTCTTTGTTTACAGTAATTAGATCCAATCTGTTGGTCTGGATTCGGGTAGTCTGTTTGAATTTCACATTCCAAGAAATACTAATAGAATTAGGCTTGCCACAGGATAGCCGTGTTCGGTGATGGTGTTATTGTTTTTACTGCTTTTGTTATGATTGTTGCTGTTGCTGTAATTTGTGAAGTTGTACATGCCGATGAGTTAAATTGCCTTGTTCCTTCAAGACTTGGGCGGTCATGACCTTTCAAAGATTCCTAATCTTTATTAAATGTGAATTGACCTATTGTGTCATCTCCGTTACAGGCCTATATTAATCAAACTCAGATAAAGAGCAAGCATATCTGTCGTACCGAAATTTGATTTTACAATTCACACTATTTACATGCAGACTACATTTTCTTCTTTCGATTACACCCCAAGAAAGGCAGTAAAGCCACTAAGACACAAGGGGTTACTGGGTGTGGAAGACTTAGAAACAGAAACAGTACGAATGAGCGGGAACAATAATCAGGTATACACTAGATAGCGATTGACACTGCATTTAAATTTTTGCAAATTAAACTTGGTTGGAATGCATGGATCCGGAACTGAGTTCCACAAGCGAGAAGTGTGAAAAAAGAAACTGTTAGCATAGAATTTACGGTTACATCTAACCATCTCAACTGTAAGTTGATGAGATCTCGATGCCAGTTTATTGCTTAAATTCTAACAGTCTAGGTACCATAGCGAATAGCTCAGAACAATTGCCATGAAAGTATTTATAGAAATTACACAAGGTGTCAAGCTTACGGCGGTGGGAAAGTGAGTGAAGCTGATCCACCAGACAAATATTATTGCTGATTCTTTTTGGATCTTATTGAGGAGATCAAGGTAAACCGGCCCATATAGGGGGGTATTCTAAGCATGGACGAATGATCGACATATAGATATGCAAGATAGATTCTGAATAGAAAGATTGTCTCGAACGACACAGTAAACTGACTTTCGCAGCAGAAGACGAATTTATTATTAAATAAGGAAATAGAACATAGAATAGGCTGCGCTTGAGGGGTGTGTTACTTGTTATGGTCCGCTTCCTTGTACGACGGTGATAGTCCAAGGTAGAACCAATAAAGAAGAACTCGAACACGGATATGGAATAACACAGATATATTACAAACAGGAATATATACAGGGAGGTAGACAGTGTTAGTACGAACAATCAGGGTTAGTAGTAATTGTCTGAACGCGACTCTGTTTCGGTCTGCCTCTGACTCGACTGACTGACTCGCTCGCTCTGACTCGACTGACAGACTCCTGACGGACATCACTCCAGACTTCAGACTGAACTCAGACCTCAGACGGAACTCGCTGCTTCCTCTTGAGGCGCAGTGTTTATTACGTCTGGCATAGTCCATTATGTTATTATGGGTAAGGTCCCCTAACATTACTCAATCCCGTAGATTGCTACAAAACGAAAACATTAACCTAACAACTCGAATCATATTCTTAAAATACTCTAATCAAATCGATGCTTTCATGCTGATGTCATACATGGCAGCAAACTCGTTCACCGGTATACAACCGATTTCTCACAGCAATGTTTAAAAATGACTTGAAGTGAATGAAGCTTGTAGGTCTTGGCGAGGGCTACACTTCTTCTAACCTTGTTGTCCGGCGCTACAGAATCCCAAACAAAGAACTGTATCGAATAACATAAACCACATCGCTTCAAAAGCAACGGCAACAAAAACGAAGAGCATAAAGAGAATATAGTAAACTGATGAGATCTAAAAGCCAGTCTAGTACTGCGCTTAAATTAAAAAAAAGTCCATGTCCCATAAAGAAGAGCTCATCCGAAAAATTACCATGAAAATATTTATAGAAAAGGCGAAGAGAAGCAACCTTACGGCGGTGGGAAAGTGACTTAAGCCCACCCCATTAGCTTAGAACCAGTAATATTGTTGATTCTTTTTTTTAAAGTAAATAGCAGGGGCACCGGACCGTATGTGGAAGCAATATTCTAAGCATGGAGGAACGGTAGACATACATATGCAAGAAAGATTCTGGAGAGAAAAATTGTCTCGTGCGACACAGTGAATCAACCTTCTTAGTAGCTGGTCTAGCAATGGATTCAATATTGTCTTTCTACTTCATCTCAGCTAAGAACGTTAGCCTGAGAAGGCTCAACAAGTCACTTGTCTGGAGGTTAGTATCAGCCATGATGAAGGAAGGCAGCGACGGGTCACGCAGAGGACTAATGGAGAATCTAGTTTTTGAGGTATTAAAATTAACAAGTCATTTTGACCCAGTTTGCAACAGATAGAAGGTTGTTTTGGGTATCGGCTGTTATTGTCTTAATCTTTAACACAACGTTCCGGCCGTTCTGCCCACCGGCCCTCATCAGTTGTTTGTCGATCTAGGAAACCTGCATGGATTGATATATCGGGTGTAACAGCAAAATTGTCAAAATCGTATAACAGCATAGAATAATTGTCCATCCCACAAAATGTTTAATATCTAAAAAAACAAAAACAAAAAAAAACAACACTAAACTAATTGTGTTTCTTTTTGCAAGGTTTTCAGATATGACGTCAAGCTATTTTGCCCCATTTGTCGTAAGAATCACTGAAAACCCCTTTGAGTTATTCTGCTAGAAAGAGAACAGGTTAAAATCGTTTTGTGTCAGACCCACTGTCTTCCCAACTGAGAAATGATGAGAGTAAAAAAAAGAACATTCAGGCCTTTATTAATGGTACCAACATTCATAATCTGGCTTCTATCGTCAAAGTCCATTCAAAAACCATTAAAAGGACGGTGAATAAGTTTAAAAAAGAGAGAACAGTAGAGAGGAAAACTGAATCAGGAGGTCATAACAGCAAGAGGATCATTATTTCAATTTAGAGCTAAATACATTCTTTGTTTTTCAAAGTAGAGTTCAATAGTGTTATAAAAACCTCGGAGAATTCCAGTAAGATATCTTTAATCATTATTAAGATACAACATTTGAGAGCTTAATCTAAAAATTGGACATTTTTCTGTTACAAGATTTGGACAATTTTGCCCTCACACCCGGTACACCTAATGAAAAGCAAAACGTTGTGTTAACAACCACAAAGACACGCCCGTAAATAATGCATGAAAAGACAATTCCTCATTCCAGAAATTCGCATGGAAAGTTTACTGTAGCCCATCTTAATCCAAACAGACAAACGATATACATATTAACACCTTCAATCAATTAATATCAGACGTATTTTTTATTGATTGATGTGTTTTACAGATTATCAACCGTTTTTTAGGTTATTTAAAGCCGAAACATATTTTTTTGGATTGTCAGAAAAATTCCTCTTTTATTTTTGAGAATCAATATTGTATAAATATATTTGGGAGATAATAATCATTTCTAGATTCAAGTCTTATTATTTTCCAGATTCAAGTCTTACTATTTAATCCATAGCTGTGGGGAGAAGACATAGATTCATACATTTCCCAAGGGTATTTGCTCTGAAATTCGAACATCGAGAAAGAAAGAAAGAAAGAAAGAAAAAAGAAAGAAAGAAAGAAGTGTTTGGCGATTGTTCCAGTGAAATGGAAAACGTTGTCAATTTCAAATCTTTTCATTTGTACCCACTTCTTAAAATAACGATCAGTATTCATATTTTTGACTGTTATTGAAATATTTTGTTAAAGTTGTTAAGCTCAAATATTTAACGATTTGATAGTGCAATTTCTAAGGATATTTTATTGCCGTAGAACTGGCCATCAATCATTAACTTAAGAATTAGGATTCTTCAGAAAATTCAAATAGGAAACTCGTGAAATGTTCACTGGTTGCTCGGATTATTATTGTAATTGTTTTATTTTCTTTGATTTCTGGTGTATACTCATTTCTTTCCGGGTCCCGGACACAGACCTAAGGTAAGAAATGGCATCATGACATTTTCCACTGAGCAGTTCTGAAAAAAAAATCACACATCTTTTACATCGTAAGGTGTAAGCTATATTTGTGACCACAATTTTTATTTCTTTAAGGCATGGTCTATCAGGGATTCCTTCAATGAGCCAACTGGAATCTTTTCCAATCAATCCGAAAGCTCCAACTAGAACTAGAATTGTTAATGTCCTCATGCGCCACATTTTTAAGATTTCGATTTCAAACACCTTGTATTCTGATAGTTTTTTTGAAGATCTTCACAGAGACATTGCAGTCTGCAGGGACGGCCATGTCAATAAGGAGGCACTTTTTTTTTGCTTGCGGTGTCTAAACACGATGTCTGGACGATTCGCTTTGATTGTTCTTTCTTTGTGTATTGTAAAGTTTCATAAAATTGTTACAGGTCCTATCTCTGTAACCGGTGGTGTTCATACCAATTTCTTTCAGTTTCCTTCCAGTAGAAGTTGCAGATTTCGCAGTGCCGATATTGGCCAATTCTGGCATTCCGGGTTTTATATTCAGTGGGTGCCATTAACGTGCAACCTGATACAAGATGATCAATTGTTTCTGGGTCGTTATCACAGAACCTGTATTTTGGGCTAACACTATATTTTAGTATATGTGCTTGATAATTCCTAGTTAACAAGCATTGGTCCTGTGCAGCCAGGATAAAACCTTCCGTTTCAGCTTTTAACCCTGCACTACGTAGCCACTGATGGGTACCGGGCTTATCTACATCAAATTGTTTGGTAGGGGAATGTATTAGGCATGAAGCGGTTTATTTTGCCATTGTTTCTGCATCTGGTCGGTTGCATTTGTTTTTGCTTTCTTTTTAATATATTTTGCAGCTTCATTCAGTATTTAGTCAGCCTTACTTGTATTTCTGCATCCATTTTGAAACTCCATTTTGAACTTGTTTTTTTTTATTATTATTATTTGTGCTAGCAGTAATGTATGATGGTTTCACTCGTGTCAGCCAGTTTATTCAATATTCCAACAATTCGGTAAATTCATCTTGGTTGTTTTTATTCTTCCAAGAATCTCTAATTCCTCTTCTTTCCAAGACTGTTCTCTGGTCTTCAACATCAAGGGCCATATATTTCAATGTTTTCTCCTTTTTTTTGTCTCTGCCATCTATTATCTGGCATAATTTTCTCTTTGTCTTCAGTGACTAATTTTCTACTCAAGTTACACAGCTTCCCGTCTGTGCATATAACATTGACTCACGTGGTCAAACCCCAGTCAGTTGAACAGTTTCCAGTGGCTCACAGATCCTGCTCAGTCATGCTTATTCGTATAATGTCTAACTTGCTAGATTTCATTACGATTAGTAGTTTGATTTAAGCTTATCTGCTACTGTTAGTTACATGTGTCTTGTCTGTCTTGCATATATTATTATTATTAGCATTACTAGCATATTACCCGTAAAAAATGACGCTATTATTTATGGATGATTTGGCTTTTCTGTGTTGGATTATTTATTTGTATTCTCTTTTTATCTGACAAACTGTTTTAACGAATTCATCCCTTAAGTACTGAAGACAGTAAAACAAATGTGAACAGATTTTTTTTTATTTGTTAGTTTTCACTTTTTTTTCCTTTTAATTTTGAATAACTCATTCCTTTTCCTATCCTTCAACCGATTGCGTAGCCTGGCGCTGTCGACCTTCGACGCGATTTATACTTTCATTTCACTTTATTTTTTTTTTCTCTCTTTTTCTTTCTTTCCTCCTTTTCGCTTATAAGTCCCACTAATGAATCAGGCGAAACGTTGTAATCGCCATGAAGAACACGTGTTTGGGCAGTGCAGCCAAGGGAACCGAGTCCATAAGCGACAATTGATGAAGGAAGTACATCGCTAAAATAACTCAGCAACATTGAAAAAGGACAGACAGGAGAGGCGCATGAACGGAAATTGCCTGATGATTTTCTCATTTGTCTATCGCACACACACACACACACACACACACACACACACACACACACACACACACACACACACACACATATATATATATATATATATATATATGCCTATGTGTACATGAGACGTGAGATGGCATATAGTTGGCGATGATCGCAATAATGCCCACACACACTACGCGGGTTTACACGAATTTATTAATCATAGGTGCTGGCATAAAATGAAATACAATTAGAAAGATTGTGCTGCGCCAGTTGTTTCGGCAGGTAGTCTCTACCTACTGTGTTTTGTTTTGTTTTGAAAATATCACGTCTGTCTGTCTGTCTGTCTGTCTCTCTCTCTCTCTCTCCTGTCCAAGTTAAAATTTGCCTCACCTTTGACACCTTGCTCTTTTTCCCACAAAGATTAAAATCGCTGTTGGAAGGAAGATTTCAGATTTAAGATGGAAGTAAACACCGATATCCCTTCCCTTTTCCAGAACAGATTGCAGAGACAAATTTTGGGATTGCCATCAGCTGCTTTGTGGATTTCACGCTACATAAGAGTTCTCATGTTTCAAAACACTATATATAAAACTTCAATATAATTATTTATATATTAAATTGAATTAAAATATTAAGCTCTGTTCTACCTTCAAAAGAAATTTTTTGGAATAAAATTTATTGCTTAATTTACCTTTATAAAGTTTTGCTCATTATTGAAAATAAAATTATATGGTAACAATTATATATATATTTATATATATATATATATATATATATATATATATATATATATTTTATTAAAACAATTATATAACTGTTATATAGTAATTTTAATTTCAATAATGAATATGTCTTTAAAACCTTCTAAATTTAAATAAAAGTAAATCCAAAAAAATTTATCAAGGTAGAACTGAGTTTTATTTTAATTCAATTTAAATAAACCAATTATTTTGAAGTTTTCGCCTATATATTGATATATATGAGAACCTTTATATATATATTAATTATATTTTAAATATATATATATTTATATATATATATATATATATATATAATTTTTATTAAAAATATATATATATATATATATATATATATATATATAATAAAACTAGGTTTCACTAAAACGATTTTAACTAGGTTAAACTGGACAGTTTACTCTGAAGATCCGTTTAAGTGAAACCTAGTTAGGTTTGCCTGACTCGTTAGGATTTATTCTACTTAGCTTATATACGTGTTAGCTTTTTTCTTTTATACTGCTTGTTTTTTTTTTTTTTCCTTGGACTAAGGATTTAAGACACTTTACGATTTGTTTCCCTTGTTCTAGAGTTTTTTCCACGGGTACCAATTTGCCTTCAGGTGTCTTACAAGATGAGTCATCCGAGGTTTTTCAAGTGAGTAATACTGTTAATATATATATATATATATATATATATATATATATATATATATATATATATATATATATATATATACAAAGTCTATTTACAATTTAAAAATTAATACAAAAATCAAATGAACAGACAAAATATGTGGAAATTGTTACAAAATGAAGAGTAGATATTGAATTTTTTTTAACTAATTTAATAAAGTTCTATCATCATTAGCTGCACGAAGCACATCAAGATGATTACCGATTTATACGATCGATGTTTTCCTCAAATGTACCTAGTCATGTGCTTCTACCTTTATCCTACGCTGTCCTTTTCTCCAAATCTTTTTGTGTCATGAGGAATAGACGGATGTGACCGTAGATTTCTGCCATACTTAGTTCTGTAGTTTCACCGAGTCTGCCTTATCGTTTTTATTTCAATAAACCATGACACACATATATGTACCTATATGTGGTGGCATGACTGTACATATACAGAGTGTCCATGAAGTCTCTTTACAATTTAAAAATATTACATTAGAAAATGAACAAATATATGAAAATTGTTACAAAATGAAGAGTAGATATTGAATTTAATACACCTCCCTATGAGCAACATTTGTTGCACGTAGCACAACAAGATCTCATTT
>CAHIKZ030004816.1:1427500-1477500 GCA_903632075.3 Acanthosepion pharaonis | reverse complement strand
GTAGATGTATAGATATGTATGATATATTCTGGAGAGAAAAATTGTCTCACACGACACAGTGAACCAACTTTCTTAACAGCTGACATAGCAATGGATTCAATTTAGTCTTTCCACTTCATATCAGCTGAGAATGTTAATCCGAGATGGCACAACAAATCAATTTCCTGGAGGTTAGAATCAGCCATGCTGGTGGAAGGCAGACAAGGCTTCTCTCAGATGATTAACGAAGAGAATTATATACATACACAGACACACAGACACACACACACACACACACACATATATATATATATATATATATGTGTGTGTGTGTGTGTGTGTGTGTGGCTGTGATTATATCTACCAAAAGCACACGCGTAAATGCAGGTATGACACAATGCTTATATATAAAATAGAGTCAGTCTCGCAAGCCATTACTGCTGTAGTGAGGTTGATTTTAATTATATGTTCTGAACTAGTGACATATGCCAGTTTAACCTGTTTTGTAACTTGTAAAATACAACATATATTTCGGGAGAAACACACACACACACACACACACACACACACACACACACACACACACACACACACACACACACACACACACACACACACACACATATATATATATATATATATATTATTAAATGGATTGAGTCCGACCGCATCAGGGCTTTGGACTGATAATGATGACGTATGGACCCGCCAGCTTTCCTTTGTCGACAAAGATGAGGACGATAGTCCGAATAATGTAAATAATATTTTATTTGTTCATCGACATTTATATCATATGAGCGTTTTAATAATTAGATATCCCAGAAATTCCAACAATCTCTTCCTAATTTCAAATGCAATTGTTTTCTTGTATTTTTTATCATGAAATCTTCCTCCTTGCTTACAGGATCTGCCCATGGATTTATCAGCATACTTCTGTAGAACCACATCTGCGTTGACTTTTCTTAAAGAATCATTTCACAGAAAGCAATGAAATAAAGTCACTAAGACGCAAGAAGCTACAGAGTTACATTACTACTCTTGTATCACTACCAATTAATTCTCTGTTCCAGGTTAACTTACTCTTTGCCGAAAAGATTCCATGATAGATATGCATGGCTTTAGTGTTTACATACGGGAAAAAATTCCAATGGCGAGTGAATTGTCTCCTGAATCTGTAGATTATTCTTTCATGCGCTTTCGACTTTCTTTATTGCACTCTGTTAGCTATCTGTTTTTTTTTTGTTTTGTTTTGTTTACCTCTCTCCTTCTCAGAACTGTAACATATTTGGTAAAATATATGAATAAATTAAATAGTTTCCTCTTCATTTGTGAGGAAATTGTCAAGCATTCACTGACGTATAGGTGAATTGATATAGCATAACATTTCAGCACTCTTTTTTGTGTTTCTAACAAAATAATACACAACAAAGGCTGTTTGGCCAGCAGAAAGGTCGACCAGTCTATTTCGAGACGATAACGCTTTTATTGGAAAATATATTAACACAGTGGTTCTAAAACTTTTTTGCCCAATGTACCCTCTTTTGGCGATAAGTCAGAATGTCACCTCCATTTTCCGATTGTCCGACTCAAAAGGTGCATTCCAAAGAATATGCATATATTATTGAAAATCTTCATACTTTTCCATATTTTATACAATGACGTCGATTTTTTTTTTTAGAGAGGAGCCTTTGAAAATTTAACAGCAATAGAAAATGTTGATGGGTTTTTAAACTTGGATATATGTATTCTAGGCTGTTTTAATTTTAATTAATAACTAATTATTAAATACATAAACCGAAGCACACTTCACTAAACAAAAAGTTCAATAGAATTGTAATTCAATAAACAAAATTCAGTAAATAAAAACAGGGAAAAGTAAAAGATGATTCCCACCCCGAAATTGCCCCCACCCTACCCGGGTGATGCTCTCCTGGTTGAGAACACCTGTATTACAATAATCTGGAAATGATCTGGGATTAAAACCAGGACAATGGTTCAAAATATAGAAAAAAATAACTAAGCAAGGAACTTCCGTTGTATAAAAGAAAAATTGGTACCAAAACACATCCAATATCTATCTATCTATCTATCTATCTATCTATCTATCTATCTATCTATCACAGTTTATTCATATCTATCTATCTATCTATCTATCTATCTATCTATCTATCTATCTTTATCTATCTATCAAAGTATTATTCATCTATCTATCTATCTATCTATCACAGTTTATTCATATCTATCTATCTATCTATCTATCTATCACAGTTTATTCATATCTATCTATCTATCTATCTATTTATTATCTATCTATCTATCTATCTATCATCAGTTTATTCATTCATCTATCTATCTATCTTTATCTATCTATCTATCTATCATCATCTTTATTCATATCTATCTATCTATCTATCACATATTTATTCATATATATATATCTATCTATATATATATCTATCTATATATATATATATATATTTGTGTGTATATATATATATATATATATATATATATATATATATATGTGTGTGTGTGTGTGTGTGTGTGTGGGCACTCATTGACGCTTAATCAAATGTGTCATGCTAATGAAAACATCTCGGGATGAAGAGCCAGTGTATTGTGAAAGGATGCCATTTTGCGGAGGATAATTTATAGAGGTGGGGGGGGGATCCCTTCAACTTATGCTCCTATGGACCGAAATTGGCAGGGGAGAATTTCAGATTTTACAAATGCTTCACTGACCGACAGAATCAATTTGTCTTTTTTTTTTTTTTTTTTTTCCAGCTTCAGAGAAAAGATGAACAACAAAAAAAAACGGGAAGTTAAAGTCATTCTGTCGTCACCGGCAATAGATCATCACCCCCCAACACCGCTGCTTTTTGGGGCCTAGGTTTTTAACTACTGAGAGATACCTGCGTGCGAATGTATGACACACTATTTTTCAATTCGCATGTTTCGGGCAAAGAAGAAATGCAGAGAATCGGCAATCAAAAACAAAAACAAAAAAAAAAAGGTTTGGTTTCAACCAAGCATTTGACATAAATCTTATAAGACCCAACATTTGTCAGAAACCTTTGTATTTCGAAGAATCATTTTTATGCTCTTTTCAAAACCAATTTACAAGTGCTCTTTGGCTCAGAGGAAACATTTCTACCTGAAGTGATTTATCAATAATAATAATAAGATTGCAGATTGTAATGTAACTTTGAAGATTTTCAAAAATAGGAGAATATCTTGAAAGGAACCTCAAAATGGGTCAAATAGGGATATCCTCAAAAATGGGTTTCAAATGAGGATTATGTAGCCCATATAATTGTAAAGAAAAAATTGTATTCTATTTGCCCTCACACATTACGAACAGGTTTATCTATGTAAAATGTATATGATCAGAAAAATATTTGCATTTCTGACCTTGTTTCTCCGGTTGGGACAGGGAAAATAATGTGTATACACAGAAATCAAATAAAATAATAATATCTAAAATAAAATATAAAATAAAAAGTTGGATCTTGAAGTGGAAATTAAAAAAAAAGGTGACATTTGCAGCTCGGATTGATTGGAAAATGTTTTGTTTAACATATTGAAGAGATCCCAAAATGTATAAAAATTGATCAGTGGAAAATTTATGAAATGTGTGTGATCTTAGGTTGTCTATTGTTTTTTCCAAAATGTTCAGTGGAAACGGAAAAAAATGAATATACAATAGAAATCAAATAAAATAATAATAATAATAATAATAATAATAATAATAATAATAATACAAGAAAGCCAACAAGTTCAAAATAAGTGGACGAATAAATACAAGTAAGGATCTTGAAGCTGTAAATGCAACCGATCAGAAAAAAGGATGAACATACAGAATATTCATATGATGTAGACAAACCCAGTTAGTACAAGGACCTTGAAATCGAAATCCCAAAAAATGTGGCGCATGAGGACATCAATTGATTCCTGTTAAATCAAGGCCTTAAAATAGAAAAAAAATATATATTGAAGCCTAAAACCTCCCTTTATCTATGTAAAAAGATCTGCAATTTTTTTCAAAAACTTCTCACTGGAAAATATAAAAAGAAATGTACATAAAAACCAAAGAAATGACATACTACTCACAAATACAAACGAGGCTGCTACGGATGTAACGAAGGGCTTTATCTATGTAAAAAAAAAATCTTAGTATTGGATAGATTATCTTAGGTTGTCTTAAAGTCTTTAAGTTGTTTTTTTATCATCAATTTCAAACAATGTATGTCGAAAAAACTGTTTACCTCAATCATAAAAATGGAACCTATAAGTGGAAATAAACATCAATAGAAAATATTTCAAGGTGAATTATTTTGCATACAATAGAAATCAAACAGGAGAAAATAGCTCAAAAGAAAATAAACCATCTATTTTAATATGACTAAGGAATGACAATGAGCTAATAAACTAAAATAAAGACATAAATGAAATTCATTTGATAAATGTAAAGCTACAGTTTACGATTCCTCTATTAGTTTAGAAACAATAAAGAACAAGGAGAAGCAACCTAAAATGTTCAAAAGAAAATGGTGTTTAGAAGGGTACACTGAATTGAATTCTCAGAACAGAATTAAAATAACCTAATCCCAGTGGTCCAATATATTTCAACATCTTGAACTGGACTCTAAATGACATCAGACAAATGGATTCTAAAACAAGATCAGATACATCCAAAGGCTGATGTAGACCGTCTAATACCCGTAAAGAAGGTGGAAGAGGTCTTATTCAGATGAACCGTCATACAAGACAACAATATTCACTAACTTACATGGAAACAACAAATGACATACCATGAAAACAGAAAGAAAAAATATTCAATAATAAAAGCAAGCAAACAACATTTACATTTAGAGATTCTGTAGAAACAAACCCCAACTATTGCAGCAAAAAGATTGAAAAAAGAAAGCCAAGGATAAAGCCCTTGAACAGATGAAACAACGGAAGACAAACCTCTGCAAATCGAAAAATAAACTCAAAAAAGTGTGGCGCATCTGAGGAAACATTTATTCAACGCAAGACCAGAGTTTTTCACTAGTTTTCAGGCAAATATCATACATAATAATGATCCAAAATGCAGGTTCTGTGACAAATACCAAGAAACAATAGACCATCTAAAATGTTCTATACAAAAAAAAAATCGTATATAGAGTGGGGCAATCACACTGGACAATGTAAACACTTTGAAAATGCCACTAAACCTGAACATCGAAGCCGGTTTACAGAAATAGAAGATTTATTCTATGTAAAAAAAAAATCAAATAGGCACATTTTTTTCAAAACTTCTCAATTGATATGGCTGGAAAATATTTGAAAAACTATCAAAATACAAAGACCTGAAATTGAAATAGCCAAAATTTTGAAAACTGAATAATACCAGTGGTAAAGAAATTATGAAAAATGGAACAAAACAACACATTGAAACCAAAACCCCAGGAAATAAAATTGTAATAATAATAATAATAATAATAAAAAAAAAAAAAAAAAATTAACATGAAATGTGGCCATAACCCACGACCTGTTCTTTCCGCAGAACTTGCGTGTGTCCATAGCAGAAATCGAATGATGATGATAATAATAATCTGAATTTTATCGGACCTTACAATAAATACAGGCAGAATATTGAAAGCTAATTGCACTGACATCGTGATTAGAGACCGCAAACACAAGAACTCCCTCTTTATTGATATGGCAGTCCCTGCAGGCAGCAATGTAACTTTGAAGATCTTCAAAAATTACCAAAATAAAGGACCTTGAAATTGAAATTTCAAAAATGTGGCGCATGAGGACATCAACAATTCTAGTTGCAATTGGAGCCTTCGGACTTATTGGAAAATATTCCAATAGAATCATTGAAGTGATTCCTGTTAGCCCATGCCTTAAATACAAAAAAAGTGTTATCACGAATTTCAGCCCACAGCTTACGAAGGGCTTTATTTATACATAGATAAAACTCCCCGTAATATGTCAGTTGTACGAGTGAGATTCTTTTGATATCCTTTGATCTACGTTAATTCTGAACCCGCGGGGCTATACAATGTGGGGCTCAATGGATTTTCAAAATAATTTTTTTTCATCAAAATAAATTCAGCAACTGATCACCTTTTTTAAAAAACACAGCTGATCTCAAATATGACCTATAATCTGTTTTTAACTGAGGTAGATCATCGCTTGTTCATTTTAACGCCACAAAACGAAACTTATTTTTTATGTGCCATGTCCTTTCAGGACGTACGTGATCTTGGTTCTCCACTTCCCCCTGTTCCTTGTGGGGATAGGGGGGAAATTTTCGTCCTTCTGCCATTCCCCCAGATTTCGTTCTATAATACCCTTGCTTAAGCCCGCCCGGTATGTCATGTGTTGTTTTCCCTTGTCTCTCTTTCCCTCTATTCGACCCGTGAGTATCAAATTTTCCAGGCCCTCCTTTCTCATTACGTGTCCTAGAAATTCCAGCTACCTCTTTCTGATGTTCAGTATAAGCTTCCTCCTTGTTTGCATCCTCTCCAAAACCTCATCGTTGCTCACATGCTCGGTCCATGATATCCTTAGCATCCTTTTGTAGAACCACATCTCCGTTGCCTCGAGTCTCTTTTTCATTTTTGAGGAGACCATCCAACATTCGCTGCCGTAAAGGAGGACAGATGTCACGCAGCAGTTCAAATACTCTTTGTTTTTGGTACCAAAGAAATCTTCCTGTCTCGCAATACTCTGACAAGCGTTTGGAATGTGTCCTTGGCCATACTAATACATCTACAGATCTCAGTGTAGCACTTACAGTCCTCTGTCAAAACACTTCCCAGGTATTGAAATTTTCGCACCTGCTTGATTTTAGTGTCTTCGACCTGAAAATTGTATTCCGGGCTCATCTTTTTTTACTGATAACCGCACATTCTGTCTTCTTGTAGTTTATTTTTAGTCCCTTCTTGTCGCTCTCCTTTGCCACCTTATGCAGGAGGTTTTGAAAGAACCTTTATTTTACCTTACATCAGCATGGCTGATGATAAGCTCCACGAAAATGACCCATTGCATCCGCTCGGGCTAACGTGTTTGTGCTCCGGCCTAAAGTCTAGAATTAAAAGAATGTTTGATTCAGTGGAAGAGATGCTCTTAACCAAGTTTAATGAATTTCTGCGCCGAGAGGACGTAAATGAAATATCCAGGAAGTGCAATTTCTTGTTCACAGAGACTTTTATAAATTTATAAAGAAAAATTTTCTTTTCTTATTTCTTTCTTTCTAAAACACTAAATAATAAATATTTCATTATAGCTGGTGCAAATATTTTCATAATGTAAATAAAGCTTATTCTTGAAAATAAGCAATCTATAGCGGATTAGATTGAGGAATCAGAGAGCCTAGTTCGATCTCCAGTCGAATCCATTACATTCACTTACGTGCTAATTCCCTTGGGATAGGTATGAATGCTCTTCTTCTCCCCCAAGTCAGTCAGTTATGTGATATGCCTGATACACGCGTATGTGATCATGTATCTTTCGATACATGGCTAACGAGGCAGAATTTTTCCGTCAGTAGGTTGCCATTTCTTTCTGCGGTATACCAGCTGTCACCCAAGGCTTTAGAACACGGTATTTCCTGCTATTTACCCATAGCTGGGGGGAGAAGAAGATTTATACCTTTCCTAAGGGTATTAGCATGTAAGTGAATTTAATGGATTCGACTTGAATTCGAACTCGGCTCTTCGATTCCTCAATTCGACCGTACCTCCAAATATAAATTCGTCAAAAGAACGCTTAATCTTTTCTGAAATTATTGCACCTTAAATCCTTCTTCGGGTGTGATAGATCCACTTTTAAGGCTCTTCACTGAACGCGCCTAAAAATCACGAATTATGAGAATAAGCGAATAGTTTTACACTTCTTGTCGACATTGAAAGGTCAAGTCGCTTCCTTGACAGAGATGTTTTTTTTTCTTGTTTTAGCAATGCTTGCGTCTAAGACGGGCAGCCTGATTGGCGCCGTATGCCAGGGCCGATTTTATACTCTTTTGTGCAAGAAATGATTTTTTCAAAGTGCCTTTATGACTGTTCCGCTATTAATTTCTTCATAATTCTGTCGTTCGCCTTTTTCTTCTTATATCTTTTTTTTTATTTCTCGTTTTGTTTTCCATGGTTCTCTCTCATCTTGATGGGGAAAATGCTGCTCTTAATACTGACGATTCACAATGATATCTTCTTATAAAAAAGTCGTGCAAGAATTCAAAATACAACAGCCCTCCCTTTTTCTTTCCTACTCTCTGAAAAATGATGTAGACAGCAACGATGACTATGTTAGTGATGCTTATCAATTATCATCATCATCATTATAACCATAATCATCTTTCTTTTATGATGTATATACCTTCTCTCTAAATGTATCTGTTAGCTGTAGCTGGGGACCATCTGACATCTTTTTCATATGTCCGCCTCACTATTCTTCTTGAATGTTCTTGACTGCGACTTTTCAAGTCTTCCTCGGTTCTTTTATTTTTAAAACTCTTTTGTTTTTCAAGTAGTGTTCCAGTGATTACTGGCACTACTATGTTATACTGTTCTTACAACTTATGGAGTTTATCGTCATGCCCAGAACGAAAAGTGTATTTGCAAGCTTGCTTCTTCAAATAAGAGGTCATTTAAGCTGAGTAAACATTTCTGAAAACGTGTACTTTTGTATAATGCGATCTCTTCATTTTTCGTTTTAATTTTTATTTCAGTATCTCTCGTATTATGTACTCGAAAATGCGATACATTTGTAGTAGGATTCGGTATCAATAACACCATACGAAAATATACACTTTCCTCTTTACTGAATGACAAAGAAAAACCCCTCTCTCCCTCTCTTCTACATATTTTGTTTCTTTCCTTCCTTCTATTGTTTCTATCCTCGTAAATGAAGCCGGATTTAGTTTATGTGGGTCAGTGAACGTCAAAAAAAAAAAATCAACCAGTGACAACACGTCACGCCAAAAAGCAAACGGGAAACACGGATGTGTCAGCCACAATAAAAAGAAGAAAACCACGTAATAGACTAAAGAGACGCCGCTGTGGGGAGGAACTTGGTGTTGGTGATTCATCGGATGTGTGTTTGACCTGACGTACAACTCTAGAAGAGAAAGACGAAGAAATGATGAATGCGAGGAATTAATTTCCGTCAACCAGTAGGAACACAACAACCCTGTATGAACTCTCAAATCACAAAAAGAAGTATGACGAGATTAAACACTGTAATCAAATCTAAATGGTACTATAGACAGTATATTTGTCTTTTACTTCATCTCTATATACCATACATTAATAAGGCACTACGAAATGAAGTTACTGAATACAACTGGCGAGATAATTGCTGTAACTTGACTACTATTGGTACAAGTTAGTACCGATCACTAGTTTTGGTGACGTTTGCAAGCGAAAGATGGATTTTTTGTCTGCGAATCGAAAAAAAGAAACATTTTAAAATGGTAACAGAATTCCAGGACATCTGTAAAATTAAATTGTCAACGCAGATTTGAATCAAGATGTCAACATGTAAGTGTCACCTCAGCGGAATTTAGGAGACACTTAGACTCTCCCCAAGGAAGCTATCCGCTATTAGCAAAGTCGAAGACAACAATGCCATAGCATTTAGTCATCGGTCCCTTTCCAAGCGTAACAGGTACACATGCACTCGAGAAGGGTACAAAGGCACCGGAGGGTCCAGTAAACTCATTATAGAAAGTCAATTCTGTAAAAAAATAAATATATATCTTCATTATGTGATGTCCCTTAAAGACGTTAGCGATCCTGGCACACTGCAATTTCCTGTACAACAAAGCACAGGAAATTGCAGAGAGCCATGATCACTTTGTAAATTTTCTCATTTCGCTATTTCTGCCATCAATTTACACAAACTCGTGAGGAAGGTTATTTGCTGTTTTCCTCTGTCCATCTTAGCTTCAATCCTGTGAGTATGAAATATTCCAAGACCTCTTTCTTCATTATGTGCCCAAGAAATTTCAACAGTCTCTTTCTGATACTAAGTAGAAGTGTCCTTTTTGTAACTTCGCGATAAAAGGAATGGGCCACTTGAACCAAAATCTTTGAAACGTCACAACTTTGCTTTAACTCTAGTTTATTAATCAATATGTTTGCCACTTTACTAACACTCTATTAGTAAATCTATTAAATTAGTGCAGTTGATAGCATAAAACGGTGTACTATAGTATGAAGTTTGCCACGGTATCAAACACTATAGAATATGGTCTCCTTCTTTACTAATATAGTATGGAGTCTACCTCATTTTCTACAGTATTATGCAGTCTACCTCATTTACTATTATAGTATGCTGTCTACCTCATTTAGTACTATAGAATGCATGCTACCTCATTTACTACTACAGTATGCTGTCTGCCTCATTTTGTACTATAGAATGCAGTCTACCTCATTTACTACTATAGTATGCAGTCTACCTTATTCACTACAGTAGTATGCAGTCTACCTTATTTATGACTATAGTACGCGGAATACCATGTCTATTTAATACTATAGTATGCAATCTACCTCATCTGCAACATATTTATATAATCAAATAGCAGCAAGATAAAAATATACACGTTATCAACTGCAAAAATTCATTTCAGTGATAAACTCTTATATCATTAAGGGAAGACAGAAATGAATTATCTGAATCTTTCCTCGGCACTTTCCAGCTGAACTGATCAAGGTGTGACTGGAAATGCACAGTTTCAACGCTTATCATTTTCTTCCGAACCACCGTTTTAGCATCTAATTATGTTCGCTCGATTGCCTGAGTGTGTGACCTGGTTGCTGGATCCACATAATGTCGCTGGTGGGTCACTGTCAGATGGTTGTAAGCTATGACATTTCCTTGGTCAAGATGACGCGTCTATAAAAAAATTTTCAGCAACATTTTAATCTGAATGAAGTTATCCAGCTGATGTTAACAGTTTTAGACCTATTCCGTTTTTAGCCGAGGTCCCCACAGGGCGGGATGTAGCAAAAGATCGCTTTAAAGTGGGACTTTCCGAGCGCGTACGCTCGGACAAATATTCCCCGCAGACCCCGCAGACACGGGATTGGGTAGCTGTCTACCTCCCAAGACAAGACTTTGTCCGTAGGTATAGCCCTTCCGTGTTCCTCACCGCCCGAAAGCAGAGAGATGGACAAGCAGAGAATTGCTAAAGTCAGTCAAGGAGATTCTGATTTCCTTCCTTTTATGTGGACAGGACGCGCGAGAGACGAGGTAAGTGATGGTAGAATGCATCGTGGTAGAGTGAAAGAAGACGGCACGGGAGGTGGAGGGAAGTCACGGTATAATTCATACTGCAGTAGACCGCATACACCCTTGTGCAAATTAAAAGAAACAACCGCTTCAGTTTCCTTTCTTTCACCATACGATCAGTTTTAGACCCGCTGGAGTGACAGGGTGTAATCGATTACGATTTATTCCTTAGATTAGGTTATTTGTAGTGGTCTGCAGTAATATGACCCTTTCACTGAACATTTTTTAACCAAAGAGCACACACATTCTACATTGATAAAGCTCTTCGTAAGGTGTGATCTGTATTTGCGAGAAGAATTCTGTTGTATTTCTTTAAGGCATGACCTACCAGGGATCCCATCAATGAGTCTATAGGAACCATTTTTAGATTTCCACTTCAAGATCCTTGTATTTTTGAAGATCTTCAAAGATAGAATACAGCCTGCAGGAACAGTCATCTCAATAGGAAAGCACATTCTGTTTTTGAGGTCTTTGATCACGATGTCTGGCCGATTAGCTTTGATTGTTCTGTTTGTGTGTATTGCAATGTTTCAAAATTGTTACAGGTTTTATGACTGTTACCCGGTCTCGGTGGTGTTCATCATCATCATCTTCATTATTATTATTATTATTATTATTATTATTATTATTATTTCCTTGGATTTCTGTTGTATACACATTTTCTTCCGGGGTCGAACCAGAGATCTAATCTCAGAAATGGCTTCGTGACATTTTCCAATGTTCATTTTTGTAAAAAAAAAACCAAAAAACCCCAAAAAACAAAAAACAAAACAAAACAAAAGCAAGACAATAAATCTAAGATCACACACATTTTAAATAAACAAAGGTCTTCGTAATGTGTGAGATGTACTCATTATTATTATTATTATTATTATTATTATTATTATTTCCTTTGATTTTTGTTATAGACACTTTTCTTTCAGTGTCGCAAGCAATTCATAAAACTTTTTTTTTTCAGGGAAATAAGTTTCTCAAGTCCTGTAGCTGACATCTTTCATTCCAATATTGATTATGTCATTGCAGTAACCATTTTGATTGTTGATGCTGTAATGATAAGGATAATCGGTACAGAGTAGCAGTAAGTGTTTAGAAACTACCGCCATGTTGTCATGTAACGTGCACCGTGAGCCATTAGGATTGTGGAGGGGGGTCACTACATGCAGCCGTAACAGCAGTGGGTATGTCGAGAGGCAAATTAACCTGTCGAAGCCTATCCCTCTTAAGGCTGTTTTTTTTTTTAAAACTGTTTTCCTTCTCCTGGACTTGTTGCCGCGAAGTCTATCCAGTTGGGCGGAGAGCGATGGATCCATACTTTTCCCATGATAGTTGTGCAGCAGTGAGCAAAACGGCATCGACAGAAATTGGAACTCGAGACACCCATACCATTTTCCGCTCCGGTAACCATTACGCTACTCATACTTCCAGGTTAGAGCATCTCTCGCTGAAAAAAAAGTGTGTCAAAGCTTGGGTGTGGTTGGGTCGTATTCTATCAGTCCCCAGCCGCTTTGTATCTCAAAGATAATATTATGTTCTTGAATTATCTCATCAGTATTTGAACCCCTGAAGTGGAGTTCTATTTTTTCATTGTAAGTGTTGGTGTCCAATAGGACATCACCCGCCCCCTTTTCTAGGTGTTGTAACAGTGATAATTTATTGATTATTTCTCAAGTGCTTTAACATATCTCCGTCGTAAGGTGGCTTCGTTTCTTGTCCTGATTATCGTGATAATTATTCCCTGTACAAAGTCTTTGTCAAATTCTGTCTTGTATTTTTTGGTTCCTTTTTTAAGGTGAGTAATGGAATTGAGTCCCAAGCTGTGGTCTTCAGTTTCTGTTTTTTGATAGTTGCTTGGTGGATATTTTTTGTATAAAGTCTGAAGTTTCAATTTGTTATTCTGATACGGTCTTTAACTTGTGATGTAGGTTATCGATTTGCTTATGTTATCCACCATGAAACTATCAAAAACAGAAAATGAGGACCTCAGTTTGGGGCTCAAGTTCTCTACTGACCTTAACAATGGAGACATAATTGACACCATAGTTGTGAATCACGAAATGATGGACACGAACTTTGAGAAAGGTTTTATTTTGCAGGGAATAATTACATTCTACATATAATCTCCACATTTTTCAGTAACTGTTGAGGGGTCCACCCCTTTTTACACAAATGGACTCACCCAGTATATACATATACTACGGTTACGTGAGGACCCGAGAGAGAGCAAGACCGAAGAGTCGAGTCCAGAGTAAAAGGTTGTAGGTAACCGGAAGAGTGAGGGGTGAGGTAACAGCGTTGTAGAAGTCACAGAGAGCGAGCACGTAGACTCAGTAAGAAGGCATACAGCGATACTTCAATACCAAAGACTGTATAGACATTTTGCTACTAACCCGTATTCCTGGAACTACTAACCTGATTTACCAGTTTGTATTATTACGTTAATACATTATTTTCATATATTCATTCCTGGAGTTTTTTATTTATTTGTACCGGATTTCAACCCGGAATCCACAACAGTAACACAGTGCTTAATTCTTGACGATGGACAATCACACTTTTGTATTCCATTTATATACATATGTACAATTATGAATCCATTATTGGGTAAGTATTCTGTGCCCAAAAGACGAGAACAGAGTTATCTGCCCCTGCGAAACAAGCTGAAACAGAGTTACCTGCCCTTGGCATGATATATAAAGTGGACCGGTGAACGTGGCCGGTGTTCTTTTTTTGACAGACAGTACCGGATGTACTCGTCACACTTTACAGAGGTAAGAATGGGTGATGCTTGAGTGGCCCATACGGAGTCTTGATAATGTTACTTGTTCTTTTCTAGTCATTTCACTGTAGTCATTTATTTCTCCATTTTGTTCCTTTATTGCATGTAATTTGTTATTGGTGTAAGAATTCCAATTTGCCATTTGTTCATTTGAGGCTTGTTAATTGTTGCTATTAGGTCTGTGAAGGGAATTTTATCTTTTGAGAGTTCCAGTTCTTGTGCTTTTTTTTGCTGCCTGATCAGCTCTGTGATGGAACACATAATGAAAAAAAAAAGAAGCCTCGAATGAGATTGATAACAAAGGGATAAATGCTGATTAGTGCAACAAACGAAAGAGAGTTATGGAGAGCCATGATCGTGCGCGTACTGAAGAAGGGATACGGCCCATACAAGGTGCTTGTAGAGCGGATTTACGCCAATTTGCTTCAGGGTAACCAGACCGGTACAGTGAACAGAAACAGATATTCAGTGACCTGCATATTCATGCAGTGTTCCTCTGTCATCCGTGCATTCTTACATGTGAGAACTCCACCTGGGCAATCTTGATCTAAGGCTGAGGTCGAGGGGTGGGGGCTTGCATTTTTTTTCTCACTTGTCATTCCCAGGCAAGCATTAGTGACATTAGTTCTGCTAGGGCGAAGCTGATTTTTTTTTTCAAGCTGTCAGCGACGGACGGTTATTGACCAATAAAGATGTGAACTAGAAGGGAGAAAAGGTATGGCTAAAAAGAAAAGAAAAAATAAGAAAAGAAAGAAGGAAGGAAAGAGGGAGAGAGTGAGGGTGGTAGAAAGAGAAGTAGAGCAAGGGGGAGGGGACACTCGGAGAAGAAATCATAAAAATAGAGATTAGAGGACAGAACTGATATGTCTTATACGCTCATTAAAAGCACCCCACCACGTACATGAAAGAGCGGGCATCTCGAGGCGGTGTAGTGGTTAGCATGCTTGTCTCACTAGAGTAATGGCGACTGAGTAGTGAGTTCGATCCTCACAGGGTACTACCTACTTTTAGCCTTGTGTCACGTCAAAGCTCACTACGTGCGTGCAGGATTAAGTTTTACTTTTTCTCCACTTTTTGCTTCATTATTCGTTTATTCTTTATGTAGTTATTTGGCATCAGTCGGATTTTCTTCCCCTGAGATATCAGCGCACGTCAGAGGGAAAAGGAAATTCTAGCGTATTATTTTTACGAATGAAAACAAACGCCAGACAGCCATAGTGCTCTATTGATTTTAATGAAGAACTTTTGAGTTAGTGGAGACGGCTGCTGTTTAGAATTACCCTATCTCTCAATAGTGCTCAACCGAAATTATCGGGAGCATAATAATGTTATCCACATATAGGCCTCTTTCGACATATGTATATATGTCATTTTGGAATCTTTATTATTTGCTTTTCATCGTCAACTTGTTTACGTTTAAAATCTATATCAATCGTGTTCCAGTTTCCCCTCCTCATTTGCTATTTCTGCAATTATGTCGATATTATTTGTTCCATTCGTCAACGTCCACCTTTTGATAAAACCGAAATATATATATATATATATATATATATATATATATATATATATTTTGAAAATATTTTTAAAGGTTTTTAAATCTAATTATAGAAATGAAAATGTGTAACTTAATATTACAGGACATTTAAAAACAAAACAACCGGTTTCGCTCCTCTCTTCAACCCTTTAAAAGGGAGATTTAAATTTAGATTCCTGTTGTTTTAATCTAAATTTAAATCTCCGTAGAGGCCTGATGAGCGGGAGAAAACCAGTTGTTTGTTTTTAAAATGTCATGTAATATTAAGCATTTCTTTCTATATATATGTATATAGGGATTACATGACATTCTAAAAACGAATATATATATATATATATATATATATATATATATAGATAGATAGATAGATAGATAGGGATTACATGACATTACATGACCCTTCGCGCAGAACTCTTCACTGCCAATTCAAGAAAGACATTCGGATTACTAAGACAAGAACAGAGAATATCTCATATCGAGAATATTTAACATTGAAAAACACAAGGAAAAATAATATGTGGAAATCTCCGCCTTTTACCTGAAGACGGTCGCGAGACCAGAAACTCGTGTAGTAAAATTATGGAAAATAAAACAATATTTTTTTCAAAAAATAAATCCACATTGCAACCAAAAATGTTTGCGGCGCCTCTCTTCCCTTCTTTTTAATATACACACTTTTCTCTCGTTGGAACCATTATGACCTCAATCCGAGCAAGGCGTGAGTACCACTCGTATACAGGGTATTACAAAGTATGGAAGTCAGAAAAAAGACCGGCTATGGGGGGTGATGAAATAAGGATAGATGGAGGTTGAAGTTGGAATTAATTTTTTGAAGATTGTATTTATCAGGGAAGCAAGTAAGCGGAAGGGAATTTCACTGTCGGGAAGTGCGAGAAAAGAAACTGTTAGAATGGAAGTGACAGTCGTCTCTCGCTATTTCAACAGTGAAAGGGTGGTACCTAGATGCTAATCTAGTCGCGTGCTTTAGTACATGTAATCGTGGCTCCCAGGAAAAAGTGATATTTAGCTACCACCCACCCCACGAGGGTTACATGTGGCACAAGGCCGGGATTTCCGAGCCCGTAGGCTCGTCCAAAAATATTCCCTCTGTGAAACCCACATAAACGGGTTCAGGGGCAGTCAACCACCCCAAACGAGACTAAAAAGTTCGCCAGATCAGTTGCCGTGAAAATGTTTAAACAAAATACAGAGGGAAGCCACATCCCGTGCGCACGAAGTCGGGACGCTGGGAATATTAAATTTATTTTTAACTAGACGATTTAATTTAGCTTTTTTTTCTTTTCATTTTCATCACTTTTGTTTGATATTCCACACTGGGATAAATAAAAGTTCTGCAAGGAATGGTGAAATGTTATAAGAACCATAAAAAAAACCCCGCCCAACAGAAATATATAAATTAAAAATTCCCAGCATCCCTCATTCATGTAGTCGTACCAACATAGCAAATTTTATTCACTGAAGTCATAAAGGACGAAACGCGTCTGACGAAAAATTTTCCCACTTTATCACATATTTTTACCCATTATTGTTTTTGATATGTAAAAATTTATATATATATATATATATATATATATATATATATATATATATATATATATATAAATAGACTACCCACAATGCACCACTGATCCGTATTTATAAATAACCGAAAAAAAACAACACTCGTGGCCTGACGATTGCGTCTAGCATGAAACAGCCCGTCACCTCTAAGTGTTGACTTCAATGTTCACTTTTATATTTACACACGCTCTATCTCTGATATTGAGCATTTTATCCAATAAATATAGCACATATTGTATATTTCTTCATATATATATATATATATATATATATATATATATATATATATATATATATATATATGTGTGTGTGTGGATATATATATATAACCTGTTATATATATATATATATATTTTCAAGTAATTTCAAATTTAAATAATAAAGAAACGGCTTTTTTTTTAAAGGGGTATATAGTAATAAATGGAAGTTATTTTAGATACCCTGTCTGCAATATTTTTATGTAACACGCATTCACAGAAGAAAAAATAAAATGTTAATGAAAATTTCGGAGTGTTTTGTTAAATTCAATTCACAAGGTTTATCTTTTAATTATTTATTATTTTTTCTACTTTTTTGACCAAAATTTAGTAATTAGTTATGTGTTCACATATATATATTTTTTTTTCATATATATATATATATATATATATATATATATATATATTTCATATATATATATATATATATATTTTCATATATATATATATATATATATATATATATATATATATATATATATATATATATATATATTTTTTAAATAAATAATTATATATATATATATATGAACACACACACACATATATATATATATATATATAATAAATAAATAACAGGGCACCTCGAGGCGGTGTAATGGTTAGCAAGCTTGTCTTGCTAGAACAATTACGACTGAATAATGAGTTCGATGCTCACTGGGTGTTCCATACTTTCGGCCTTGAGCCACATCTGAGCTATGTTTGGAAAATCCCTATATATATGAGAAACAACTCTTAAGGGGAAAAATACACATATTTATCACGAACACTACCTGACAAGAAAAATAAACGTGAGTTCTACTTAACCAATGACAAGTTAAAAATAAAAAGAAAACAGAATTTTCTTTTCTCTTCCATATTTCAAATAAAAACGAAAAAGGTTAAATTAATAAACGTTTCTTATTTGAAACATTCACTGTATATCATATTTTATTTCAATCCATATATATATATTTTGTTTAGGTAACACAGGCTCTAATTTGGGACCAGAGAAAATCTCTCTTATATCCGGGTCTCTTATATCCGGGTTACCCTATATATATATATAGAGAGAGAGAGAGAGAGGGAGAGAGCCTGTGTTACCTAAACAAAATAGACCAAAACCGGATATAAGAGAAACCCGGATATAAGAGACTTCTTTTCCGGTCCTGACAACTCTCTTATATCCAAGTTACACTGTATATATATATATATATATATATATATATATATATATAAGGCTGTTTTTTGGTTATCATTGTCTCTAGAACTTCGTCGTTGCTCACATGTTCGGTCCATAGCATTCTTCTGTAGAACCATATTTCTGGTGCTTCAATTTCCTTCTTCATCTTTATGGAGATTGTCCAACATTCTTTGCCATATATAATATTACGTAACAGTTCAGTTCTTTTTCTTAATACTTTGCTTAACTTTTGGAAGGCATCTTTCGCTATCCAAGTGCTCCATCATCAGAATAGAGAAGGTTATTTCAGCAACATCTACATTAGCGAGTAAAAAAAACAAAAAACAGTTATCTGAATGTTTCATTTTACTTTTTACTAGGGATCTTCACAAAAAAAGATACCTAAGGTTTAAAATGAATTTTTAAAATTGAAAAATCACTCTTGAAGTTTTAATTTTAACTTTAATTTCAAGCTAAGAGATTAACTTTAATATTTCCAATAAGCAAAATATTAAAAAAAGAAAAAACTAATTTAATTTGAGCAGAGGAATTTTTTAGTGCCCCTTTTTTTACTAGTCTTTCATCGCAATGTAATTCTCTTTATTAAAAATCTTAAAATAGAACATACTTTTAAAAACTTTATTTTGGGAATATTAACTGATTTACAGTTAATCTGAATATAAATATATATTACATTAATTTTAAAATACGGTAGAAAGACATTTGTAAACCAAATTGTAGCTGTGTTTTTAACCGAAAATAGCTAACAAAGTGATGACATTTTGATTGTTGTTCTACGCAAACATTATCTGTGAAACATAACTTAAGAAAATGACGTGAGCTCCTATTTTATATAATTTTTATGTACTCAGTAATCTTTAAAATCTTTGACAATATTCTCCATAATCTAATTTTAGGAAAATTGACTTTAAATTTACTATAGTCATCGCTCTTATTTTCTAATAATGTGTATGGCCACCTATACTTTCAAAAATAATAATAAAACAGCAGTCAGCGTTTAAAAAAAACAAAAAAACCCAAAAAACAAGTAAAATTTAGATAAATACTAAACATAGATTTCGCTCCACACGGATTGAAAACTGACTGTTGTAAAATTTAAATATCAATGTTAAAATCTTAAATATTAGTATTAAATTTTGAATATTAAGATTAAAATGTTACGTGGTCAAATTTTAATCCCTGCCTAACGATTGCCACGAGCAAGAAATTCAATGTTGCACAAAACCGTGACGAACAAAATGCATATTTATTATTGAAAAAAATAGTGGAAAGGTAAAAAGACAAACAAACAAACAAAAAAACACTTAATAAGGAATAAGTGCGAAGTGATAAAAAAAAAAAAAAAAAAAAAAAAACGACGAAGAGGAAAAATAACCACGACATTCTTACACATACGCACATATTTTTTCTTTATTTTCTCCAGGAGCTAAAGCCTTTATAGGAAGCATAGAACAGCTCATGATCAAACATAATAGACATTCGTTGTCTGTTATATTTAACAATATATGTTTGAATAATGATCACCTACCCAAATACACGCTATATATATATACATATGAATGTCCAAGAAAAAATGTCTCCTCCGACAGGAATCGAACATGAGGCTATGTGACGGTTCTGTGTAAGATACAGGTTCTGTCTGTCTGTCTGTGTGTGTGTGTGTGTGTGTGAGATATATATATATATGTGTGTGTGTGTTTGTGTGCATGTGTGAGGTATAGATATATGTGTGTGTGTGTGTGTGTGTGAGCTATATATATATATGTGTGCGTGTAAGATATATATATATATGTGTCTGTGAAGTATATATATATATATGTGTCTGTGAAGTATATATATATATATATATGCGTGTGTGTTTGTATGAGATATATATAGATGTCTGTGTGAGGTATATATATATATGTGTGTGTGAGGTATATATATATACATACATATATATATATATATATGTGTGTGTGTGTGTGTGTATTTAGACAGCATATTTTCATTTATGCAAGTTTTGTTAAATAATATAGACATATTGTCTACATGTTTTTATATTGTTCCGTTAAAGTTGTCTAATTATTTTCTTGATATTGAGATGAAACCCATTAAAGAAGGGGCTGTAGTTTCGACCTTTTCTAAAATTATTTTAGGAGTAAATTACGAAGACAAATATTGTATCGTGTCTGTGAACCGATGTCATTGTGATTTTTAAAAAGACGCGCTCTTTTATGTTTATTTTAGAATTTTAAAATCTTTATCCGTTTAGTCATGGAATTTGTTACAAAACAAATGTACATTAGTTCGAAAGTGAAAGGTAGGACGCTAGAGCAGCATTTGAAATCAGCCTGACGATTCCACTTTCTGCACAGGTTACCACTACACACCTCGCACATCTTCATGGATATCTATCTATCTATCTATCTATCTATCTATCTATCTATCTATCTATCTATCTTTTTCTCCCCCCCCCATATATATATATATATATATATATATATATATATATATATATACACGACTAAAGACATAATTATGAATTCTTCCGGTGACAGATTTTTCAAGAAACTGAAGACATTAGACATTAGATAAAATTCTAGAAGCTAATGTCCAGCGTCGACTTCCGAAATTCTTAGGAATCTTTCTTTCTCCTTTCCTCTTTACTCCAACCGACCACATTTGAAGCCAAATGGTTTTTTTTTTCAGGATTAAAACACGAAACAGCAATATCGGTTTGTCCTTCGGTAGCCAGTCTCTGATATTTAGTGTTATGGCAATGCAAGAAGTCTGTGGAAGAAGATGTGGCAGGAAAGGTTGGCCCTTAACGGAACTAGATCATTACGAATTGCCCTTTAAGCCATAGATCAGTGTCAATAAAACTTCTCGACTCAGCCTTGCCCCTGCCACTTTCTCTATGTGATCTGCTTCCAATCCCACTTAGTTGCTGATTTTTTTCCAACTGATTTATATCCGAGCCAGCTGCAAAAGTGTCCAAGAATTCCTTTTTGGTAAATTCCATATTTCGAATGTGATATTTTTTTTTTAGTTTTCGAAAAAAATTTTCTCACGTGAAACTTAAAGTTTATGGTCTTCCTTTTCCTATTCATTATTTTAAAAATAAGGCTAATTAAAATAATTTCATGGCCGTATTTTTAGTGTCAAGTGTCTATATATATATATATATATATATATATATATATATATATATATATATATATATATATATATATAACCATATTTTAAATCAGTTAATTTATAATATTAATGCTCTGTAAATTTACATCGAGCACTATTTTGTAAAAATAAAAATACCTATGAGAACACCGGATTATATATCTTTTCTTTCTTTCTTTATATATATATATATATATATATATATATATATATATATATATATATATATATATATATATATATATATATATATATTAAAAGTTATTAATGTGGATACTTTAAATTTATTCTTATTCATTAAATTGTGTGTATTACAAATGTCGGCAGCATGTCGAATTAAAAATAAATCTATATCTTCTTTAGATATATATATATATATGAAAGAAAAATACAGAAAAACAAAATTCTGAATATGCATTATTAATGTTAAAATAAAGTCGACGTCGGACGTTTCGGTCTATTTAAGACCATCTTCATGGACATTTTCATTTAAACATAATTAACATTATAACTTATAACAATTTAACACAAAAGACGATGGACATATTCAGAATTTTGTTTTTTCTGTATTTTTCTTTCATACTGTCGGATTTATATCCATATATTTGCTTACATACTGTCTACTGAAAATACAAACCTGAATTTACTTTATAACGTGGAAGATTTCAAGCTTGGACGAGAATAATAGATCAAGTAAGGAATGGAATTTTTATCGAACTGTTTTTAGAACTGTTGCATCGTTTTTGAAATCATTTTTGATTTGCATTGTAACAGGAAGGACTTTCAAGCTTGTTGAGGATGTAAGAGCCAATTGTTTCACTACGTATTCCAACATCAACGGAAGACATTTTTTGATAAAAAAAATTTTTCAATCGACTTTTGATATTTTAATTTTTGAAATCATCTTCGAATACGTCTTAACAACATCGCCCACGAGACGACTACGTGATCATATTTAAACAGAACGCTGATCTGTATAAAATTTCAGTTATCTGTTTGAATTAGTTGGGCTCTTATGTCCATCGTCTTTTTTGTTAAATTGTTATAAGTTATAATGTTAATTATGTTTAAATGAAAATGTCCATGAAGATGGTCTTAAATAGACCGAAACGTCCGACGTCGACTTTTTTTTTAACATTAATAATGCATATTCAGAATTTTGTTTTTTCTGTATTTTTCTTTCATACTGTCGATTTATATCCATATATTCGTTACATATATATATATATATATATATATATATATATATATATATATATATATATATATATATCTGTTTGTATGTTATTTTATACCTACAATGTATTTCAGTGAATGCTCTGTTTATCGGCCTGAATGTTCCGACAGAAATCGAACCTGTATTCCTATACGGAAACCGTCATTTGATCTGACGTGCTGTACCTTTCAGTTACTGAGAAGCGTCTGGTTAGCATAGTCCGAATTACTGTTTATAAACACACAATCTTCGACGTCTTTTTCGATCGATCATTCCTGATCACGAAAGGTATCTTAACGTAAACAATGACAACATATAATGAAATGGATTAGGTCGGACATTCATTTTACTATATTTTCTGTTTATACTTTATTTTTATAGATACAAAGTATTTAAATAAATGCTGTGTATTTTTTTTTTAATTAAACAGTGTTAATTGCATTTACCGGCCTGAATGTTCAAGAAATTTCGTAGAAAATATGCGTTTCCGACAGGAATCGAACCTGTATTTCTAAACAGAAACCGTCATTTGACCTGACGTGCTGTACCATTCAGTAAACATATATATTAGAAATAATGGAAGCTTTAATAATTGTTAAGGGGTCCACCCCTTTTTCATACTAGTGGACTCGCCCGGTGTGTACTTGTACTGCTGCCGGTGAATACCCGGGAGTCAGAGAGTGATACAGACAAAGAGTGACAGTGATACAGTGAGAGAGTGAGAGTGTGAGGTAACTGCTTTGTAGGAGTCACAGTTGCGAGCACGTAGACTCAGAAGGAAGTTCTACTACGATACTGAATTTCCCAGACGGTATATGTATTATTATTGCTACTAACCGCATTTCTGGATCTAGTAACCGTATTACCAATTGTATTATTACGTCAATACATTTATTTGCTATATTTCATTCCTGCGTTTGTCATTCATTTGAAACCGGATTTCATCACGGAATCCATAACAATAATAATACAAAAAGAAAAAGCCAACACTCCATAATATTAACTACGAACACGGCCACAATGTGCTGACTGTGTTCGGAAAATAAAACATCCCTATGTCTCTAGAAACATACACATAACCAATACTCTTAATTAAAAAGCAAAAATAGACTCATCCTGGATAATGGCTAAAAGTATAGACGAAATCGCTCGGAATTACAGAACTTTTGGACAATTTCTACACACTCTGTGTCCAGAAAAGAAAACCCTTTTTCGAACACAGGAAAAATTAAATAAAAACGAAAACATTTTTCCTGTTACTATATAACCGAAAACTAAAAAGCGAACACCAAAAAAAAAAAAAATTACAATGAAATAAACAAAAAAATTTAATCAATAAATACGTAAATAAATTAAGTAAATAATAAACAAATTAACAAACTACGAATGCAGACATAAACATGAGAAAATATAATAATAATAATAATTATAATAACCAAATATAGCCAGAAATAACCGCATTCTGATCCACAATTATTCCTATTCAATAGCCTCTAGAATAATTGCAAATATAACCGTTACCGCCACTTAATTACCGCTAGGTAACACAAAAGACCTTCTAACATAATGCACCATTGACCAGCCTATATAAATAGTCGAGCTAAAACATAATACACATGGCCTGAAGATTGCGTTTCTGCATGAAATACACTGTCGCCGCTGGGAACAAACATAGAGGTTTCATTGAATGTGACAGGCTAGGAAAAGCTTATAAGTTTTTTATTAACTTTTTCTGATGTTACACTTTTCCTTTTGGGGAGGCTTACAGTTTCTGCATTCTCTTAACCTCTCGAAAATAAAGGTAAGAACACTATAAAAAAAAGAAAAGATTTACCTTTCCTGTCAGATTCAATGAAACATAATATATATATATATATATATATATATATATATATATATATATATATATATATATATATATATATATATATATATATATATATATATATATATATATGTATATATATATATATATATATATATATATATATATATATATATATATATATATATATATATATATATATATATATATATATATTATATATATATATATATATATATATATATATGTGTATATATATATATATATATATGCATATATATATGTATATATATATATATTATATATAAGGGTATATATATGTATATATGGTAAGTAACTGATGATTAAAATGATTTTAAGGAGATTTCTAAAACCTCGTTATAGGGTGGGGGCATATTTCTCGCAATCGTCAGTGATGACATGTCTATGTACCAGTCTATCGTCTGCATAAAAAAATAATTCACACACCTCCACCCTTTGACCTTACTTTTCTATTTAACGTAGATCCAACATTTAATTGGTTAATCAAGACATACCCACAAGTCTATTTTTAATTCTGACCATATTCCCCCACCTTTTACTTTTCAATCACCCTCTATATAAATATATATGTACCCTCAAGCAAACGTCGTGAAATGGTTAGCGAGTTTGTGTCGTTAGATCTCTTACAGCTGAGTAGTGAGTTCGTTCCATAGTTTCGGTTTCTGGCCAAATCTAAGGTACCCTTTGTATATCGCTATACATCTATGAACAGTCTTATTTTTAATCAGTTGCCTGGAGAGGTTACTCGCTTAAATGAAAGTTTCGTTTTATTTGCATTTGGCAGATATGGGTCCGTACTTTTGTGCGCATTCTTCCCATCGTCCAGAACCTTTGATATATCAGCACCAATGGAGGTATCACCGTAGAAAGTAACTAACAACACTGGTCGACTATGAAAACTATGGCTTTATAGGTTGCACTCGAATCAACCAACGTCTCGTGGGTTCAAATTAAACAAAGAAACTGGAATTTCATTCTTTTGTTCTAATTAGCTGAGCATCTGCAAATATTAACATTAAGCCGAGTATTGATTGTTTTTTTATGTTATTTTTTTGTCTATTTTTGGTGTGTTGGGGTTCGAGAGAAATCTAGTTACATTGGTTTACATTTAATAATCTTTTATAAATTTGCGTAAGGCTGAATTTTACCTGTTTCGCACCTTCTTCCAGGAGAACAAAACATTTTAATCATATCTCTATGAGTATACTTTATCTTAAAAAAAAATGAAATACATCTCTATCTATAAAAGGCAGGATGTGTGTGTGTGTGTGTGTGTGTGTGTGCGTGTGTGTGTGTGCCTGCAACGAATGCACGACCGCAATTTTCGACGGATTTGCACCAAAATTTACATGCACATGCTCCAAGTTAGCGGAAAGGCCAAGACCGACATTGCATTTCCCAACTCCCATCGATAGTGGAAATAATCGATTTTTTCATGCTTCTACGGTAGTTTTCATGTAGTTTGCGGTCATTTTCTACTGGTCAGAGTGAGAGCCTATAGGTGGTTTTGTTGACACGAATAGGCAGGAAGATTCAATTGGCCAGAGTGAGAGCCAACAGCTGACTGACACGAATGTTAACTAGCATGCTAGCATGCAAAAAAATCGATAGCTTCATTCGTAACAAGTGGGAAAAATTTTAATCTGCATGGCACTTTACTCCAATTGGCTCATTCGCCTGATTAAACTCGACGTTGATTCTGATTCCGCAGAACTGGGTCGGGTGTGAAAAAGTATTTGTTGTTAACATTCTTTTTTCATTCCGTTTTTCCAGTTACGAGTCCTTTTTTAAAGTTGATCGTTTTGTGTTCATTTTGTTTAGTTCTTTTTTCGTAACAGATTTAATGTTTAGTATAGAGCTTAGAAAAAAAGTCGCAGTGTGAGATAGGCAAGAAGTAAGGCATGTAGCAACACCAGCACGGCAAAGGACACTCCTTTATAGGCAAGGAAGAGCAAAAATATTTTAAGTCAAGTGATAGTGATTGCTGTATGAATCGTAGGATTTGTGAATCAAGCACGGGCAACGCCGGGCCATGCTGGTAGTCTGTCTATATTTCTGAGATGAGGTATTGCAATTATTTACATTATTTACATTGGTCGGACGCTTGTCCTCACCCTCATTGCAACAATCACGACGTTTCGGCCGTTGTACGTCTCGGCCTTCTTCAGGTGTATACGTTGGAATTTCGGACTGTACCCTTTTATTTTAGATATCCCAGTTCATTTATTTACCTTTAGTTATATGGTCCAGTTGATAAAAGAGTTTGTTTGAATTTTATCCAGTGATTTGACCCAAAGAGCTGTAAGTTCAATACCTGGCCACAGTAGAGATCAACAAAAAAAAAAAAAACGAACTTGAATTTCTAAAGGGAAATAACTGAAACTGAGATATACAGAAAAAGCCAGGGACGTGGAACTAGCATATTCTACCCCAGTGGACTAAATAAGGGGTTCGGTTCAAAATTCCAGCTTGTATCACAACGGTGGAAATGTCGTGAATATGACAATAATGATGAGGACAACAGTCCGAACAATGCAAATACTGTAAGATTTAGCCTTTTTTTTTTTTTTTTTTTTTTTGATCTAACGTAACGCAAGAGATACCAGTGGGAGATGATGACTGCGCTAAAGCTTGGATAAAAATGACTAAACATCGTTGCGTGTTAAGACTTCTTTTAAATTTGGTCTTAAACTTTTAATTAGTTAGTATTTAACCTAATTTCCCAGTATTCAAATTTTTAATTTTATTAAATGATATAAAAAATTTTTAACTTTTCTTTTTCTTTTACTTTCATTTTTCAAAGCTCTCCTCAAATATGTGGTTGAGTCTATGAACGCAAAAGATATATTTTTTCTTTGGCCTTAAGATTTTGGCTAGCAGTAGAGTGTTTTTCCAAGTGTAGCTTACGTGTGGCACAAGGCCGAAAGTAGGGGTCGCTTGGAGGATCGAACTCACTACTCAGTCGTAATTGTTCTAGCGAGACAAGATTGTTAACTATTACACCGCCTCGAGGTAAGCAATGATTTCCTAAGCGGCACAAAGCCGAAAGTATAGGGTACCCTGTGAGGATCAAACTCACTATTCAGTTGTAATTGATCTAGCTAGCTAACTATTGTACCATGTCGAATTTGACAAGGAGTACATATTGCTAAAAAATGCCGTTTATAACTTAAGTGGTAAAACTTATTTGTATAACAATCTTTAACAGCATTTTTTGATAAATATTTAATCTCTGACTTATTCTTAATTTTAATTTTAAAAATTCTCACATGTAAGCAATGCTTCGGTCGTTATAATGTATTTATATCTGGTTTGTCAAAATTCATCTGTAAGCTAGAAAGACATTCATAATAAGCAATGTTGTCGTCTGTTATTTCACATTACTACAAATTATTTGAACGGAACCGTAGAAAAGTTACGTTATTAACTGAACAAGTAAAAAAAATAATTAAGTTTTCTTAAAATTAAACTGAATTATTTAAAGAGGTGAAAAATAGAAAATAGAAATTTGCCGAATGAATCCTATTAGAATTATGCTTGTCCCGCCTTTCGTTAGTTCGCACGACCGTTATGCCCTGCCAATACCGCATAAATAATAAACTGTTCCGTTTTAATCGCGTGGAAAGTGGAGAAAATACACTACTTAGTTTCAGTGAGGGAGTAGAAAGTAGTGTCTTTTCTCCTCTTTCCAGTAAAGAAAGAAAGAAGTCTTTAATTTTTCCTGTCCGGACCTTATAAATAATGGACTATTCCGTTTTGATCGAGGGAAAAGGACATTCAATGAGAAAAGAAAGAAAGAACAGAACAGAAAAAGAAATGAGAGGAGAATGAAAGCAGAGACGAAAGAAGAAGAGGAGAAAAAAAGAATGGAAAGGGAGATAAGGGAAGAAAGAAAGAAGACAAAATGAAAGAAACAAGAGGAAATTTAAAAGAAAGAAAGAAAGAAAGACAGGAAGGAAAGAAAGAAAGAAAGAAATCAAGAAAGAAAGAAACATCAAAGGAGAAGAAAGGAGAATAAAAGAAGAGACGAAAGAAGGAGAGGAGAAAGAAAGAATGGAAAAGGAGATAAGGGAAGAAAGAAAGAAGACAAAATGAAAGAAACAAGAGGAAATTAAAAAGATAGAAAGAAAGAAAGAAAGAAAGAAAGAAGGAAGGAAAGAAAGAAAGAAATCAAGAAAGAAAGAAACATCAAAGGAGAAGAAAGGAGAATAAAAAGAAAGAGACAAAGAAGAGAGGGAGAAAGAAAGAATGGAAAAAGGAGATAAGGGAAGAAAGAAAGAAGACAAATAGAAAAGAAACAAGAGGAAATTTAAAAGATAGAAAAGAAAAGAAAGAAAGAAAGAAAAGACAGGAAGGAAAGAAAGAAAGAAATCAAGAAAGAAAGAAACATCAAAGGAGAAGAAAGGAGAATAAAAGAAGAGACGAAAGAGGAGAGGAGAAAGAAAGAATGGAAAAGGAGATAAGGGAAGAAAGAAAGAAGACAAAATGAAAAAGAAACAAAGAGGAAATTTAAAAGATAGAAAGAAAGAAAAAAGAAAAGAAAAGACAGGAAGGAAAGAAAGAAAGAAAGAAATCAAGAAAAAAAAAAAATCAAACGAGAAGAAAAGGAATAAAGAAGAAGAGAAAAAAAAAGAAGGAGAGGAGAAAGAAAGAATGGAAAAGGAGATAAGGGAAGAAAGAAAGAAGACAAAATGAAAGAAACAAGAGGAAATTTAAAAGATAGAAAGAAAGAAAGAAAGAAAGACAGGAAGGAAAGAAAGAAAGAAAGAAATCAAGAAAGAAAGAAACATCAAAGGAGAAGAAAGGAGAATAAAAGAAGAGACGAAAGAAGAAGAGGAGAAAGAAAGAATGGAAAAGGAGATAAGGGAAGAAAGAAAGAAGACAAAATGAAAGAAACAAGAGGAAATTAAAAAGAAAGAAAGAAAGAAAGACAGGAAGGAAAGAAAGAAAGAAAGAAATCAAGAAAGAAAGAAACATCAAAGGAGAAGAAAGGAGAATAAAAGAAGAGACGAAAGAAAGGGAGAAAGAAAAGAATGGAGAAAAGGAATAAGGGAAGAAAGAAAGAAGACAAAATGAAAGAAACAAGAGGAAATTAAAAAAGAAAGAAAGAAAGAAAGAAAGACAGGAAGGAAAGAAAGAAAGAAAGAAATCAAGAAAAAAAAAGAAAAATCAAGGAAAAGAAAGGAAGAATAAAAAAGAAAGAGAGAAAAAGAAAAAGAGAAAAGAAAGAATGAAAAGGAGATAAGGGAAGAAAAAGAAAGAAGACAAAATGAAAGAAACAAAGAAAGAAAGAAAAAGATAGAAAAGAAAGAAAGAAAGAAAAAGAAAGAAAAAGAAAGAAAGAAAGAAAGAAATCAAGAAAAAAAAAACATCAAAGGAGAAAAGAAAGGAGAATAAAAGAAGAGACGAAAGAAGAAGAGAGAAAAGAAGAAATGGAAAAGGGAATAAGGGAAGAAAGAAAAAAAGAAGACAAAATAAAAAGAAACAAGAGGAAATTAAAAAAAAGAAAAGAAAGAAAGAAAGACAAAGGAAAAAAGAAAAAGAAAGAAATCAAGAAAGAAAAGAAACATCAAAGGAGAAAAAGGAGAATAAAAAGAAAGACGAAGAAGAAGAGGAGAAAAAAAAATGGAAAAAAGAAAAGAAGACAAAATGAAAAGAAAAAGAGAAAGAAAGAAAAAGAAAAGAAAAGGAAAAAAGAAAGAAATCAAGAAAGAAAGAAAATCAAAATAAAAAGAAAGGAAATAAAAAGAAGAGACGAAAGAAAGAAAATCAGAAAAGAAAAGAATGGGAAAAGGAATAAATGAAAAAAGAAAAGAAGAAAATGAAAGAAAAAAAGAGGAAATTAAAAAAGAAAAAAAAAAAGAAAGAAACAAAGGAAAGAAAGAAAGAAAGAAATCAAAATAAAAAGAAAAAGGAAATAAAAAGAAGAGACAAAAGAAAGAAGAGGAGAAAAAAAAGAATGGAAAAGAGATAAAGGGAAAGAAAAAAAATAAGAAAAAATAGAAAAGAAACAAATTAAAAAAAGAAAGAAAAGAAAGACAGGAAGGAAGAAAAAAAAGAAAAGAAAGAAAACCAAAAAAGAAAATCAAAAGGAGAAAAAAGGAGAAAGAAAGAAGAGACGAAAGAAGAAAATGAAGAAAAGAATGGAAAAAGGAGATAAAAGGAAAAAGAAAGAAGACAAAATGAAAGAAAAACAAGAGAAAAGGAAAAAAATAAAGAAAGAAAGAAAGACAAAATACAGAAAGAAAGAAAGAAATCAAAAAAAAAAAAAATCAAAGGAGAAAAAAAGGAGAATAAAAAGAAGAGAAAAGAAGAAGAAAAAGAAAAGAAAGAATGGAAAAGGAGATGGGAAAAAGAAAAAAAAGAAAAAATGAAAAGAAAGAAAGAAAAAAAAAAAAAGAAAGAAAGAAAAGAAAAGAAAGAAAAAAGAAAAAAGAAATCAAGAAAAAAAAAGAAACATCAAAATAAAGAAAGGAGAATAAAAGAAAAGAAAAAAAAAGAAAAAGAAAGAATGGAAAAAGGAGATAAGGGATCAAGAAAGAAAATGAAAATGAAAGAAAAGAAAGAAAGAAAAGAAAAAAGAAAAAGAAAGAAAGAAAGAAAAGACAAAGGAACAAAAAGAAAGAAATCAAGAAAAAAAAAACATCAAAAAAAGAAAAGAAAAAGAAGAGAAAATGAAGGAGAAAAAAATGAAAAGAAACAAAAATTTAAAAAAAGATAGAAAGAAAGAAAGAAAGAAAGACAGGAAGGAAAGAAAAGAAAGAAAGAAATCAAAATGAAAGAAAAAGGATCAAAAGACGAGAGGAGAAAGAAAGAAAGAAGAAAGAAAGAAAAGAATGAAAAGGGAAGAAAGAAAGAAAACCAAGAAAATTTAAAAGATAAAAGAAAGAAAAAGAAAGAAAGACAGGAAGGAAAAAGAAAGAAAGAAATCAAGAAAGAAAAGAAAACAGCAAAGGAAAGAAAGGAGATAAAGGGAGAGGAGAAATGGAAAAGGAAAAAAGAAAAAGAGACAAAATGAAAAAACAAGAGGAAATTTAAAAATAAAAAAAAGAAAGAAAGAAAGAAAAAAGGAAAAAGAAAAAAGAAAGAAATCAAGAAAGAAAGAAACATCAAAGGAAAGAAGAAAGGAGAATAAAAAAAAAGAAAAAGAAAGAAGGAAAGAGAGAAAGAAAGGAAAAGGAGAAAGGGAAAAAAAGAAGACAAAATGAAAGAAAAAAGAGGAAATTTAAAAGAAGAAAGAAAAAGAAAAGAAAGAAAGACAGAAGGAAAAGAAAAAGAAAGAAAGAAATCAAAGAAAAGAAAACATCAAAGGAGAAGAAAGGAGAAGGAAAAGAAGAAAATAGAAGAAGAGGAAGGAAAGAAAAGAATGGAAAAGGCGAAGAGAAAGAAACAAAAATGAAAAGAAAATAAAGAAAAAAAAGGAAAAAGAAAAGAAAGAAAAGGAAAAAAGAAGAAGAAGAAATCAAAAAAAGAAAGACAAAGGAAAGAAAGTGAAGGAGAATAAAAGAAGAAGACAATGAAGAAAAGAAAGAGGAGGAGAAGAGGAAAAGAAAGAAAGAAGAAAAATAAAGAAAAAGAGGAAATTAAAAGAAAGAAAGAAAGAAAAAGAAGAAGAAGAAAAAGAAAAGAAAAGAAATCAAGAAAAGAAAAAGGAAGAAAGAAAATAAAAAAAGACGAAAAAAGAAAAAGAGGAGAAAGAAAGAATGGAAAAGGAGATAAGGGAAGAAAGAAAGAAGACAAAATGAAAAAACAAGAGGGTATTAAAAAAAAGAAAGAAAGAAAAGAAAAGACAGGAAGGAAAGAAAGAAAAGAAAATAATCCGTCCAGAAAAGAAAACATCAAAGGAGAAGAAAGGGAATTTGAAAAAGAGACAAAGAAGAGAGGAGTCCAGAAAAATGGAAAAGAGATTTTAGAAGAAACCTTTGTGTTCAAAATAAAAATGAAGAAAAAGGAAATTTCTCAAAGAAAAGAATGACATCAAAGGAAAGAAAAAAAAAAGAAAGGAAAGGAAGAAGACAAAATGAGAAAGACGAAAGTTCCGAAGAGGGATAAAGAAAGAATGGAAAGGTTCAATGGAAGAAAGAAAGGTCCTCAAACTGAAAGAAATCAAAGAAATTAAAAAAGATCCAAGAAAAAAAAGGAAGCAAGAAAAATGGCGAAAAACGGAGGAAAAAGAAAAGGAGAATAAAAGAAAAAAAAATTAGAAAAAAAGAAATCAAGAAAAATTTGAAAAAAAAGAAAAGAAAGGTGAAAGAAGGAAAGAAAGAAAGAAAGAAATCAAGAAAGAAAAAAAAACATCAAAGGAGAAGAAACAGGAGAATAAAAAGAGAGACGAAAGGGAAAAAGAGAAAGAAAAGAATGGAAAGGAATAAGGGAAGAAAGAAAAGAAGACAAAATGAAAGAAACAAAGGAAATTAAAAAGAAAAAAAAGAAAGAAAGACAGGAAGGAAGAAAAGAAAGAAAGAAATCAAGAAAGAAAAGAAAAACATCAAAAGAAAAGGAAATAAAAAAAAAAACGAAAAAAAAGAAAAGAAAAAAGAAATGGAAAAGGAGATAAGGGAAAAAAAAAAGAAAACAAAATGAAAGAAGACAAGAAAATTAAAAAGAAAGAAAGAAAGAAAGAAAGAAAGACAGGAAAGAAAAGAAAAAAAGAAAAAATCAAGAAAGAAAGAAACATCAAAGGAGAAGAAAGGAGAATAAAAAGAAACAAAAAAAGAAAAAGAGGAGAAAGAAAAGATGGAAAAGGAATAAGGGAAGAAAGAAAGAAGACAGGATTGAAAGAAACAAGAGGAAACTAAAAAAGAATGCGAGGCTTTGACAGGAAGGAAAAAAAAGAAATTGAAAGAAATCAAGAAACTAAAGAAACATCAAGGATCTTCAAGAGAATAAAAGAAGAGATTCGAAAGAAAAAGGCCGAAAGAAAGAAAGAATGGAAAAAGGAGATAAAAGAAAGAAAGAAAAGAAAACAAAATATAAAGAAACAAGAATAAATAAAAAAAAAGAAAGAAAAAGAAAGAAGGAAGGAAAGAAAGAAACAAAGAAATCAAGAAAACTGGAAAACATCAAAGGAGGAGAAAAAAGGAGAATAAAAAGAAGAGACGAAAAGAAGAAGAGGAGAAAGAAAGAATGGAAAAGGAGATAAGGGAAGAAAGAAAGAAGACAAAATGAAAGAAACAAGAGGAAATTAAAAAGAAAGAAAGAAAGAAAGACAGGAAGGAAAGAAAGAAAGAAAAGAAATCAAGAAAAAGAAAAGAAACATCAAAAGGAGAAGAAAAGGAGAATAAAAAAGAAGAGACGAAAAAAAAATCGGAAAAGAAAGAATGGAAAAGGAGATAAAGGGAAGAAAGAAAGAAAAAAAAAAAGAAACAAGAGGAAATTAAAAGAAAGTTCGAAAGAAAGAAAGAAGGAAATTGAAAGAAAAGAAAAAAAATCGAGAAAGAAAGTTCGAATCAAAGGGAGAAAAAGGAGAATAAAAAGAGACGAAAGAAGGAGATGAGAGGTGAAAGAATGGAAAAGGAGATAAGGGAAGAAGGAAGAAGACAAAATGAAAAAAACACTAGACCAAAGATTTCAAGAAAGAAATCAAATAAACTAAGAACAGAAAAGGGGTGAAAGGAGAATGAAAAGAAGAGACGAAAAAGTGGTGGAGAATAATGAAAGAAAAGAATGGTGGAAAAGGAGATAAAGGGAAGTTAAATTTAAAGGACAAAATAAAAGTAAATTGATCCAGGAAATCAAAAACAAAGAAAGAAAAGAAAAAAAGACAGGAAGGAAAGAAAGAAAACTTGAAATCAAGAAACCAAAAGAAACATCAAAAAGGAGAAAAAAAAAATATATAAAAGAAGAGACGAAAAGAAGGAGAGAAAAAGAAAAATGGAAAAGGAAATGTAGGGAAGAAACATAGAGACAAAATTTGAAACAAGAAAATTAAAAAGATTTTCTGAAAGAAAAGAAAGAAAGAAAGGAAGGAAAGAAAAGAAAGAATCAAAAGTTTAGAAATCAAGAAAGAAAGAACAGAAAAGAAGGTCGTAAAGAAACGGCCGAAAAAAAGGAAGAGGAATGAAAGAAAGAAGTGGAAAAGGAATAAGGAAGAAAAGAAAGAGGACAAAATAAAAAGTAACAAGAGGAAATCAAAAACCGAAAAGAAAGAAAAAGAAAAGACAGGAAGAAGAGGCAGAAAGAAAAGAAATCAAGAAAGAAAAGAAACATCAAAGGAGAAAAAAGGAAATAAAAGAAGAGACGAAAGAATTGGAAAAGAAGGTAAGGAAGAAAGAAGAGAATAATATAAATGAAACAAGAGGAAATTAAAAAAGAAAGAAATAAAGAAAAAAACGTTGAAAAAAAGAAATGAAGAGGAAGGAAAAAAGTCCGAAAGAAATCAAAAAGAAATTAAAACATCAAAGGAATGAAAGGAGAATAAAAGAAGAAAAACGAAAAGAAGGAGGCAAAAGAAAGAATGGAAACAGGAGATAAGGGAAGAAAATAAAGAAGAAAAATTTTCAAAAAACAAGAGGAAATTAAAAATAAAAGAAAGAAAGGAAAGACAGGAAGGAAAAAAGAAAGAAAATCAAGAAAAGAAAAAGAAAAATCAAAGGAGAAAAAAGGAGAATAAAAGAAGAGAATAAAGAAGAAGATGAGAAAGGTCGAATAATGGAAAAGGAGATAAGGAAGAAAGAAATATAAGACAAAATGAAAGAAACGGAAATTAAAAAAAGAAATTAAAAGATAGAAAAGAAATCAAGAAAAGAAATCAAGAAAAAAAGAACAGAAAAGGGGAAGAAAGACATATTCCCTTGAGAGAAAAGAAGGAAAGGAGAAAGAAAAAATGGAAAAGAAGATAAGGAAGAAAAAAAGAGGACAAAATAAAAAAGTAACAAGAGAAATCAAAAACTTCATTTCTAAAGAAAGAAAGACAGGAAGGAAAGAAAAGAAAAAGAAAGAAATCAAGAAAGAAAAAAAAAATCAAAGGAGAAAAAAGGAGAATAAAAGAAATGACGAAAGATAGACAAGCAATTTAGAAAAATTTGGAATGGAAAAGGAATAAGCGGAAGAAAAAAAAAGATCAAAATAATGAAAGAAAGAAAAGAAAATTAAAAAAAGAAAGAAGAAAAAGACAGGAAGGAAAGAAAGAAAGAAAGAAATCAAGAAAGAAAGAAACATCAAAGGAGAAGAAAGGAGAATAAAAGAAGAGACGAAAGAAGAAAGAAAGGAAAAGAAAAAGAATGGAAAAGGAGATAATCAGAAAGAAAGAAAATAAAAAATTAATGAAAGAAACAAACAAATTAAAAAAGAAAAAAGAAAAAAAGACAGGAAGGAAAGAAAGAAAGAAAAGAAATCAAGAAAGAAAAAAAACATCAAAGGAAAAAAAGGAAAAAAAGAAAGACGAAAAAAAAAAAAGAAAAGAAAGAATGGAAAAGGAAGAAAAGAAAAAAGACGAAAATGAAAATAAACAAAAGGAAATTAAAAAAGAAAAAGAAAGAAAGAAAAGACAGGAAGGAAAGAAAAGAAAAAAAGAAATTTTAAAAGGAAAGGAAAATAAAGGAAAAAAAGAAAACATTTTGGAAAAGGAGATAAGGAAGAAAGAAAAGAAAAAAAAAATGAAAAGAAAAAGAGGAAATTAAAAAAAAAAAAAAAGAAAAAAGAAAGAAGGAAGGAAAGAAAGAAAGAAAGAAATCAAAAAGAAAAAAAATCAAAGGAAAAGAAAGGAATAAAAGAAGAAGAATGAAAGAAAGAATGGAAAAGGGAGATAAGGAAGAAAGAAAGAAAGGAAAAATGAAAAGAAACAAAAATATTAAAAAGAAAGAAAAAAAGAAAGACAGGAAGGAAAGAAAAGAAAGAAAGAAATCAAGAAAGAAAAAACATCAAAGAAAGAAGGACAAAAGTGAGAACGAAAGAAAAAGGAGAAAAAATAAAGAAAGGAAAGGGAAAAAGAAAAGAAGACAAAATGAAAGAAAAAAAGAGAAATTAAAAAGAAAGAAAAGAAAGAAAAAAGACAGGAAGGAAAAAATAACAAAAGAAATCAAAAAAAGAAAGAAAAAAGAAGAGAAAGAAAGAAGAAGAGGAAAAGAAAGAATGGAAAAGGAGATAAAGAAAAGAAAGGACAAAATAAAGAAAGAAATAAAAGAAAAAGAAATAAAGAAAGAAAGAAAAAGAAGAGAAAGAAAAAAAGAAAAAGAAATCAAGAAAGAAAGAAACATCAAAGGAAAAAAGGAGAAAAAAAGAAAGACGAAAAGAAAAAGACAGAAAAATGAAAGAAAGGAAAAGATATGGAAAAAGAAAGAAGACAAAAGTGAAAAGAAACAAAGGAAAAAAAAATGAAAGAAAAAGAAAGACAGAAAGAAAGAAAAGAAAGAAAAAAGGAAAATGATAAAAGAAAGAAACATCAAAGGAGAAAAAAGGAAAATAAAAAAAAAAGAAAGAAAGAAAAGATGAAAAAATGAAAGAATGGAAAAAAAGATGATAAAAGAAAGAAGAAGAAAAATGAAAAGAAAGAAAGGAAATTAAAAATGAAAATAAAATTAAAAATGAAAGAAGAGACGAAAAGGAGAGGAGAAAGAAAGAAAGGAAAAAAATAATGAAAGAAATAAAAGGACAAAATAAAAAAGAAAAAAAAAAAAAAAAAAGAAAAAAGAAAAAAGACAGGAAGGAAAAAAAGAAAGAAAGAAAATCAAAAAAAAGAAACATCAAAGGAGAAAAAGGAAATAAAAAAAAGAAAAAGAAGGAGAGGAGAAAGAAAGAATGGAAAAGGAGATAAAAGAAAGAAAAGAAAGAAAGAACAAAAGAAAGAAACAAGAGAAATAAAAAGAAAGAAAAGAAAAGAAAAGAAAGAAAGACAAAAGGAAAAAAAGAAATAAAATTTTAAAAGGAGAAAGAAAGAAAAAACGAAAAAAGGAGAAAAGAAAGAATGGAAAAAAATAAGGAAAGAAAGAAAAGAGGACAAAATAAAAGTAAAAGAGGAAATCAAAAGAAAGAAAGAAAGAAAGAAAGGAAGGAAAGAAATAAAAGAAAGAAATCAAGAAAAGAAAGAAACATCAAAGAAAAAAAAAAGGAGAAAAAAAGAAGAAACGAAAGAAAGGACAGGAAGAAAAGAAAGAATGGAAAAGAGATAAGGAAGAAAGAAAGAAGACAAAAATGATAAAAAGAAACAAGAGGAAAAAAAAAGAAAGAAAAAAAAGAAAGAAAAGAAAGAAAGAAAGAAAGAAAGAAAGAAAAAGGAAAGAAAAGAAAAGAAAGAAAGAAAAAAAAAACATCAAAGAAAGAAAGGAGAATAAAAAGAAGAAACGAAAGAAAGGAGAGGAGAAAGAAAGAAAAAAAAAGAGAAAAGAAAAAAAGAAAGAAGACAAAAGTGAAAAGAAACAAAGGAAAAAAAAAAGAAAAAAAAAAAAGACAGAAAGAAGGAAAGAAAGAAAAAGAAATGAAAAAAGAAAGAAGACATCAAAAGAAAAAAAGGAAATAAAAAAGAAAAAAAGAAGAAAGGAAAAAAAAAATGGAAAGGAATAAAATAAAGAAAAAAAGAAAACAAAATGAAAGAAACAAGAGGAAATTAAAAAGATAGAAAAGAAAAAAAAATAAAGAAAAAAATAAAAGAAAAGGGGTAAAGGAGAATGAAAGAGAAAAAAGAAAGAGGAAAAGAAAGAATGGAAAAGGAGATAAAGAAAAGAAAGGGACAAAATAAAAGTAACAAGAAAATCAAAAAGAAAGAAAGAAAGAAAGAAAGACAGGAAGGAAAAAAGAAAGAAAAGAAAACAAAAAAGAAAAAACATCAAAATAAAAAAAAGGAAATAAAAAAGAGACGAAAAGAAGGAGAAGAAAGAAAAATGGAAAAATGAGATAAGGGAAGAAAGAAAAAAGACAAAAAGAAAAGAACAAGAGGAAATAAAAAGATAGAAAGAAAGAAAAGAAAGAAAGACAGGAAAGAAAGAAAAAAGAAATCAAGAAAGAAATCAAGAAAGAAAGAACAGAAAAAGAAAGGAGAAAAAAGATGAAAGGAAAGAAAAGACAGAAAAGAAAAAGAAAGGAAAAAGGAGAAAAAGAAAGAAAAGAGGACAAAATAAAAAAGAACAAAGAAATCAAAAGAAAGAAAGAAAGAAAACAGAAATGAAAGAAATAAAGAAAGAAATAAAAGAAAGAAAAGAAAGAAAGGGAAAAAAGAATAAAAAGAAAGAAGAGAAAAGAAAAAAGAATGGAAAGAAATAAAAGAAAGAAAGAAGACAAAATGAAAGAAACAAGAAAAAAAAAAAAGAAAGAAAGAAAAGAAAGACAGGAAGGAAAGAAAGAAAAGAAAGAAAAAAAAAAAAAAACATCAAAATAAAGAAAGAGAATAAAAGAAGAGAAAAAAAGAAGGAGAGGAGAAAGAAAAAATGGAAAAATAAAGATAAGGGAAGAAAGAAAGAAGACAAAAATGAAAAGAAACAAGAGGAAAAAAAAAAAAAGAAAGAAAGAAAGACAGGAAGGAAAAAAGAAAGAAATGAAAAAAAGAAAGAAAAGAAAAGGATCAAAGGAGAAAAAAGGAGAAAAAAAGAAAAGAGACGAAAGAAGGAAAGAAAGAAAAGAATGGAAAAGGAGATAAGGGAAGAAAGAAAGAAGACAAAATGAAAGAAACAAGAGGAAATTAAAAAGATAGAAAGAAATCAAGAAAGAAATCAAGAAAGAAAGAACAGAAAAGGGGTAGAAAGGAGAATGAAAGAAGAGACGAAAGAAGGAGAGGAGAAAGAAAGAATGGAAAAGGAGATAAGGGAAGAAAGAAAGAGGACAAAATAAAAGTAACAAGAGGAAATCAAAAAGAAAGAAAGAAAGAAAGAAAGACAGGAAGGAAAGAAAGAAAGAAAGAAATCAAGAAAGAAAGAAACATCAAAGGAGAAAAAAGGAGAATAAAAGAAGAGACGAAAGAAGGAGAGGAGAAAGAAAGAATGGAAAAGGAGATAAGGGAAGAAAGAAAGAAGACAAAATGAAAGAAACAAGAGGAAATTTAAAAGATAGAAAGAAAGAAAGAAAGAAAGACAGGAAGGAAAGAAAGAAAGAAATCAAGAAAGAAATCAAGAAAGAAAGAACAGAAAAGGGGTAGAAAGGAGAATGAAAGAAGAGACGAAAGAAGGAGAGGAGAAAGAAAGAATGGAAAAGGAGATAAGGGAAGAAAGAAAGAGGACAAAATAAAAGTAACAAGAGGAAATCAAAAAGAAAGAAAGAAAGAAAGACAGGAAGGAAAGAAAGAAAGAAAGAAATCAAGAAAGAAAGAAACATCAAAGGAGAAGAAAGGAGAATAAAAGAAGAGACGAAAGAAGAAGAGGAGAAAGAAAAGAATGGAAAAGAAGATAAGGGAAGAAAGAAAGAAAACAAAATGAAAGAAACAAGAGGAAATAAAAAAGAAAGAAAGAAAGAAAGAAAAAAAAAAAAAAAAAAAAATGTTTGACGCTTGTTTCAGTTAAATGGAAAAAGTTATCAATTTAGAATCTTTTCATTTCTACCCACTTCTTAAAATAACGACCAGAATTCATAACGATGCGACAGAGGGATTTCTAAGGATATTTTATTGTCGTAGAACCCGACATAAGCTTACACCATCATTGGCTGAAGAATTAAGATTCATCAAAATATTAAAATATGAAAAACGAGAAATTTTTGGAAGTTATTATTAGTATTATTATTATTAAAAATTGTTGAAAATTATCAAAATGTGTTTTTTTTATGATCGTCTCTATCAAGCAATGGCCAGAGGAGACAATTCAAGTGGATTTAGCATAGATTTCCACTAATTCGGTATAAATTTTCGATAACTAACGTTTAAAATGAATTTTTAAAAATGAAAAAGCATTCTTGAAGATTTAATTTTAGCGTTAATTGAAAGCTAAAGAGTAAATTTATTATTTCCAGTCAGTAAACTATTCTGGTGTTTTTTAAGTAGAAATTATATAGATCGGAATCTCAACTTTTAGGCCAATTTAAGAAAATTCTCTTAAAAGCGGCCATTTCTTAATTTTAAGAAATTTGTAAACAAAACAAAATTATCGGTTTTAAAAAACTTCCAAAAATAATATATATATATTTGTGACACGTTTTTTGAGTAAAATATCAAGTTTAAATTAATCTGAATTGAAATAAACATTACTTACTTATAGTATAAAAATGAATATAAAAGTATTTCATAACGACGGGTCCTGTTTTTCTGAGACGATGATTGCTGTACTGATAAGTTCCAAGGTGATGACAGCTTGTATGGATGACCAGAATTGACATATATTTATGAAATCTAAGTGAAGGCATTTTTCTTTGGTATCTAAATACCTAGTAATTTTTACAAATGAACATATTTTCAGCAATTAACTATTTACTGACTTTTATTTACCTTTCGAAAATGCTTTACGAAAAAAACAAAAATTTTAAAATACTATTAATTTTTCTTAAATTTAAAATGTAATAACATGAAATACTATGATAGAGCTTACTTAATTTGTGAAATGTTATCGTAATTTAATTATTATTAATTTATATTTTTAATATATTTTTCATTTCAGTTTTTATTATCAATTGTTATTATGACAGTTATTTTATTATTAAATTTTCATAGTACTTTCAATTTTATTAACTCTACACTCAAAAAAAGAAAATTCAAACACATAAAAATTTATTTTTAATTATTTCAAAAAAATTTGATTTTTTCCATGTTAGTGTAGTAAATATAGACTTCACTTTAATTATTTTATAACCTAACTGACGCAATAGTTAGGAGAATTTTAAAACATTTTCGAAACTTTATAATTAAAAAAAGAAAAATGCAAACAATTTTTGTAACAATAACAATAACAATTGTCGCATTTTTTTCTTCAGACTATAATGTCCTTAAATATATATAATTTATAGAAGCAATTAAACGCTTATCTAATTAAATAATTAAATAGCTTTATTGCAGTTTTTATTTTACGATTTGGAGAAGATTTTCGAAAGGCTAGCAAAAAAATTAGAGTTACATTCTCCAAGTTGTCTTGCTTTTAACGAATATAAAACCATTTTGTGTTGTTTTTAAATTCTAGAAAATTTTCTGAAATTAATTAAGGGGGAGGTTAATAGATGTAAAAAAATATTTTACCAAGATTTTCTAAAAATAACATTTTCGAACTAGACTCATTCATTTGTGAATAAGTCCTAAAAGTTCTATTAAAATCTGGCAATTATTTGAATTTTGCGAGAATTTCAAAATTAACGTTTTTCACCGGAAAAGTGGCGCTAAAATGTCCATTACCAGATCTCTTACACAGTCGATACAAAAAAACAAAATATAAAAAAAGAAGATTTTTAACACAAATTTCGAACGTTTTAGAAAGAAATAAAAAAATGTTGAAAAAAATTTAAAAGTACTTTGTTCTTTCCTCTTAATAATGACATAAAAATTTCGAAAATAAAATTTTGTTTTTATTAAGTTTAGGGTCTTTTTCATGATGCTTTTTTTTCCCAGTCGATTAGTGGAGGTACCTAATTTATCATAATGAGAAAAAATCTTAACTTGCTGAAAATGTTTAATACAGAAGTTTTAGAGGTTGCATGATAAACATGTCATAGCCTGACCCACTGCTCAAAAGTTGCTTGTTTTTGAATTTTAGTTAGCCTAAGAAATCTTCTTCACACACACATATATATATATATATATATATATATATATATATATATATATATAATCATTTCACCCCAAGTGAGGCAATAAAATCACTAGGACGTAAGTGGTTACTGAGTATTAGAGAATATGTGAAAAATATACTATTAATGGGAGATGGAAATAAAATAACACGAATTAAGTAGACAGCGATTGACATTGCCTTGTTGCCTGGGATATAAGTAGCAGGAAGAGTGTTCCACAAGCGAGAAGTGCGAGAGAAGAAACTATTGGCATAGAACTCACGGTTACATCTCATTTCACGATACAAGAATAATTTTATATTTACAACATTCTAAAGACAAATGCAATTATATTCAAACTAATGCAATGCAATATTTATAGTTTACCAATTTATAAAGAAATAAATATGAAAGTAATATTTTATTCATAAATTTATAAACATTTACTAAATTATTAAAATATATGAACGAACTATAAAGAAATCCTTATTATTTACCATTTTATAAAGTTCAGATCAGATCAGTTAGCAAGTAACTGATGTTTTGCCAACCTTTCCAATAAACAGTCTAATAAATAAATAGTGTTTCTTATTTTTCTTGTCAATTCTCACCAACAAAGAACATGTATATGTCCACTTTCATATGTTTATATTTTATTCCAATTTTAATCATCGCTTTTTAAAAGAATAAACATTGTCGAAGAGTGAAGGTAGTTAAAATAAATGCTATGTTATGGGTGGGGGAAAAAAAAACTTTTTTTTTGTTGTCAAGTTTTTTTGTTGTTTCGACGTGAAATATTCTAAAAAAATGTTGTCATTTTGGGAAATACGCCAAAAAACTTCATTTATTTCGACGTGAAATATTCAGTAAAAAAATCCATTGTCATTTTGGAAAATACATGTAACCCAAGAAAAAATGCGATTTTTAAAGCGAAATCCACTCGAGAATTCATTAAACATTGTCAAAATGACAGCAATTTCTAGTTGTAAATATTCATGGAAATCATAGTCAAGCGAGCAAGTCGAGCAGATTACTTCTTATTTGTGACGTGTCCCTTCCTTATCTGGGCGATCATGGTTCTCCACAACTTCCTATCCAGTGCAACACTAAGCAATGTTTGGCCTCTTACTATCCCGTTCTCTGATCCATTTACTATAAATCATTATTTCATTCTCTCTAGTATGTCCTGTGAGTGTTCAATTCTCCACAGCTTCCTATTTCATAATATGCCCCAGAATTTTCAGCAGTCTCTTTCTGATATGCTCCTTTCATTCTATTCTCAGCATCCTTATGTAGAACGACATAACCTTTGCCTGAAGACTCCTCTCCATCTGTAATTGTCCAGCATCATGTAATTTTTTTTTTAAGCGTTTCACCCCAAGCAAGGCGGGAAGCCACTAGGACGCAAGGGGTTACAGAAAATAGCAAGATCAGATAGGAGTGATAGAAGAAAGGATGAGGGTAGTAGATAGATTAAGGCAACTGGAGATGTCGATTGACATTATATTTCAATAGCTGGAGATTATAGCTCACAGGGAAACAGGAGAAGGGAAGGGAGCTCCACAGGCGAGAGGTGCGAGACATGAAGCTATTAGAGTAGAAGAGACGGCTACATTTAGGAGTTTTGACAGTGAAGGGCGCTGGAACTCATGACGTCTGGGAACCAGCGAATGCAGCTCCTCGGAGCAATTTCCATGAAAGTATTTGTAGAACAGACAGAGGGAGGCGACGGCGCGAAGAGGATTAATATTTCATAATAACTGAGCTTTGTTGTTTGTGTTTCAAACGAAAATTTCTTGTTTTTTAATATTTTGCTTAGTTTCGAAAAGGCACTTTCAATATTTTGGCGCGTTTCCGTATCACTTCTGAGGTGTAAGTACAATTCTCATCGGATGACCCATACATATAGACTTATGACAAAGTAACATTAGTGGATAAGTATATCTATATGTATATACTGGTGGCTGGAGTTTACTGATTGTAAATTGCATTACGTCTGTTAGTATTCAAAAAAGATTATTCAATATATATATATATATATATATATATATATATATATATATATATATATATATATATGTTAAGAAATGGACAAGGTCCGACAATTTATTTATTAAAGACATTTTTATGTTTAACGAAAATATGTTTTATGAAAATTTCTCGGACATTCAGGCCGGTAAATGTTATTTAATACTGTTTATCATAAACAGAGCATTTGCTTCAATACTTGTATCTATAAATAACAACGTTAAACATAAAAATGTCTTTAATAAATATATATATATATATATATATATATATATATATATATATATATATATATATATATATATATATATATATATATATATTATTTACATATTCGGACTATTGTTCTCATCTTTGCCGACATATTTATTACAACGTTTCGACCGTTGTACGCTCCGGCCTTCTTCAGGTGTCTAGAATGTCGAACTTAACCCTTTATTTCGCTCACTGCGATAGACTGTTCTAGTTCGTCAAGTACACATTGCACAGTGGATAAAGGCGTTGATTAGATCCAGTGAAAGGACCCAAAGACTGTGAGTTCTATAGTCGGTTAAGGCAGTGGAGAACTTTCAGAGGGGAATTAACAGGAGATAACTGATATCCATTGAACATGACACGTGGAACTAGATCAGACTACCCCAGTGAGCGAAATAAAGGGTTCAGTTCGACATTCCAAGCACCTGAAGAAGGCCGAAGCGTACAACGGCCGAAACGTTGTAATAAATATGGGAACAAAGATGAGGATTATAAAGAAACAGGGTTAAAGAAAACAAAAGCTGGCGTTTGATGTTGCATTTATTTTTTTGTAGATTGTAGTTAACAGGGAAGAAAGAAATCGGAAGGGATTTCCCATCAAGAAGTGTAAGAAAAGAAACTATTAGAATATAATTTCTGTTTGTATCTAGTTATTTCAACAATAAAATCGTGAGACTTAGTTGCCAAACTACACTTAAATTCACGCGGTCGATGTACCAAGGATGAGAGCAATGTTTACAGTTTTGATGCAAAAAATGTAGCACCAAAAGAGTCTCACTATTTTGGACTTGTACCACATTTTTGTTGTCATCGATCTGTCTTATCTTGAAGGTTGAAGGCTAGTGTTCAATTCTTATCTTAAACTTATCTAGCCACGATTACTGACCCAAACACACCACAGCATTCCTTACACTAAAACAACACATTCTTACTTAGCATTCTTACTACAGCCACCATAATACCTCAAAGTGTCTATGAAATCCTAACTAGTTCCTGTATATACAATTTTTCTATGGAGGTGCGGAATAAAATCAGCATCATTTAAAAATGAAACCCAAGTGAATATTTAAAATGATTACAATTTATATATTACCAAAGAGGAGAGCTCATTAGAGCAACTGATATGAAAATATTTATAGAATAGACAAAAGGAAGCTGCATCACAATGTGAGATGCCAGGTCAAGCCTGATAACATTACCGACTCTTCTTCGGGTTTTATCGAAAATCTCGACATATATAGCCAGACCACTAGAAAAAGATTTTCTTTTTAATCATCTCATCCCAATCAAGGCGATAATAGAAGCAACATAATATCAGTCTATATTTCTGAGATGAGGTATTATGTACACTATTTACATTATTCGGACTATTGTCCTCATCTTTGTCGCCATATTTATTAGAACTTTTCGGCCGTTGTACGCCCCAGACTTCTTCAGGTGGTTGGAACTGATCCCTTTTTTTCGCTCACTGGGGTAGACTGTTCTAGTTCCACGTGCCATGTTTAATGGATGTCAGTTATCAGTTATCCCCTATTAATTTCCCTCTCCAAGTTCTCCACTGCCTTAACTGGGTATTGAACTAACACTTTTTGTGTCCTGTCACTGGATCTAACCAACGCCTTTATCCACTGTGCCATGTGTCCATCTGTGTATAGATTTCTGGAACTTATAAACTTAATGTCTTCATAACCATTTTTATCAATGATCATATTGCAATTTTTGCTGTTTTCATTACATGTTTTTTTTTACCAGAACTCATATTGCAATGTTCAATGTTATTATTGCTTTTCTCTAGCACTCCTTATTACTCGTTCCATATTGTATTCATTTCTATGCTTGGTCGGTTCAAGGACACATGGCAACGTGGATAAAGGCGTTAGTTAAGATCCAGTGACAGTACCCAAAGAGTGTGAGTTCAATACCCGGTTAAGGCAGTGGAGAACTTTCAGAGGGAAATTAACAGGAGATAACTGACAACTGACATCCATTAAACATGGCACGTGGAACTAGAACAGACTACCGCACTGAGCGAAATAAACGGTTCAGTTCGACATTCTAACCAACTGAAGAAGGCTGGAGCGTACAATGGCCGAAACGTTGTAATAAATATGGCGACAAAGATGAAGACAATAGTCCGAATAATGTAAATAGAGAAGCAACATAATACTTGAAAAAGTGTTAGTCAGTGGGCAAGAGATTAGAAAAATATGGTGAATATGGCAAAGTCTCGATGAGATTCTGCAGTTTTATCCTGGCCACGTATGGTTAGGATTGAATCAGAATTGGTCCCCATTGATTAACCATTGCTTGATTTTTTCTTATTTGAATGTGCATTTCATTCAGTTACTGACAGTAAAATTCCACAGTGATGCCCTGGTTAGATTCTGGAAAGTTTTAACCGTTAACGCCAATGGTGGATCATCAGACAATCACCAAAACCTTCTTTTGATGCAATATCGGTTTTGGGAAGTATTCGAATCCTTGAACCAATCGTTTACGATTGTGATCAAGGACCCTTTTCTCATCACAAGTCACAATTCAATCAAATTTTGCAGACACAGCATCGAACACCGTTCAAAACGTCGAACAGTTTGACTTTCACTCCTTTCAAGTGGAACCCATTTATCGCTTTTTTTTTTCACTTTGCCAATTTTCTGGACATGATCCGATATTGTTGAAATGCTGACACCCATTACCTAAAACATTTCTCTGACACTTTCACGTGGATTTTGTGCGACTCGTGTTTTCATATGTTGATCGCCAATTACAGATGAACGTCGTCAACCGCATTTGATCTTCAAGACTCGTATCCCCACTGCGGGACTTCAGAGACCAGCGTCGTACTGTCCGATTACAAGTCGATCCTTTACACCATTCTCTGCCAATGCTGGCCTCAGTTTGAGAAAAATTAGTACCAAGCTTGAACACATGCCAAAAAATAAACTCATGTCTTCTTTCATGTTTACGATCAGAGGCATATAACGTTTTAAGTTAAATTCTGAAAGAAACTGATATAGAATAAACACTTTAATGATAGGAAATACATTTTTGTAACTATTATACTAATATTTTAGAACGCAATTAAAAGGCTTACTATATAATCAGATATTAATTTTCAAACAACCTCATAGCACTCCCACAGACAATATTTATTTTAATATTTTTCTTTCTTTTCTTCCTTTCCATAGGCTGATTTATTTCGTGCGTAGTTTTGTCTACAACGGCTCAGTGACATGACAGAGGGAATATTGGAATGAAACACAGAGAGCAATTAGAAAAAAATGTTACCTGTAGTGGGCCTTGAACCACATCTTAAAATATTAATTTGGAACATTTGATTTGAGTTTACCAGAGTGAGATGGGGAAAGAAAGAGAGATAAAGACAAAGAGATATAAACTAAAAGAAAAAAAGAAAGATAATTTAAAAAATAAAAATCAATATACATTTGTTATTTTTAATAATCTATATTTTGTTACGTTTCTCATTATGAGCTACTATTCTATCTTATATTTTCTTAACCCCTGAAGATGGCTTATGTGAGTCGAAAGGTTGACAAAACAAAATATTATCAGTAATAAAAATCTTGTCGGTATTAAATAACCCATTGAGGTGTTGATATGCCGTAAAACAAGCCAAACCAAACCAAATGTAAAATCGGGGTGCCGAGTTCCAGTTCCGACTTAGCCTGATAGTTTTTCTGAATAATTCACCCAATACAAGGCCCATGAGACACTTAAAGTAGAGTGTTATAAACTGAAGTAAGAGAAGGAAGTGAATCCCGATTGTGAGGATATGTAGAATATACAACGATCGACCCTAGACTTGAAACTGTTATGATTGTTGTGATCGGGGAAGCATCCACTTGGGAGTCTGTTCCACAAAGGTATCGGTTCTCGGTAAGAATCTGTCTCAGTGGAACTTCCTTCTTGCGAATGGAATACGAATAAAATGTTGTATATCTGGTCTTGTCTGTAAAAATCTGAACTTAGAGATTAAAGAATGTTACTCGTTAGACCATTTGCTATGAGAATAGAGATAGAGTCGCGATGGGTTGGCGACAATTCCTCTGTGGAAAGAGGGAGCTGCAGGGCTGAAAATAATTAACCACCCACAAGGCCGCGTAAAAACTTTTGATCTTTGTCAAGGTGGAAAGAGAAGATTTGAACTCATGTAATTTTCTCTTTTCTAGATACAAGATAAGGGTAAATCAAACGAGTTCAAATCATCAATAGACATAATATAGATCGTCACATTTTAGTGCCGTAATTTAGACGATTTCCTGTAGCGATAGGCACCTGAACATCCTATCAACAGTCTTGAGTTTTTAAAATGTTAGTTCACCATTTTGTACTTTGTTGTGATTCTCCCCCAAATTGAATAAATCTTTATTTATACTACACTTAAAAATGATATAATTTTTTAAATAAATTACAAACACTTATTGACATAGAAAAATATCTTTCTCTCCTAAAAGTAAATTTTAGATCGCCTGCTAACATCCGCTGATTGATTTTACCTTCAGCATGCCGACTCCAGAGTTTCGTAGACGGATCCGCCAGAAATCACTCCGTCCACTCGGCAGAGGGTATCAGCAATTGACAATTCATATTTCTCGACATTTTTTATATATATGCAATTTTCATTAATGCAAGGTTGAAATTTTTACATAGTTTCATAATGTGTGTGTGTGTACGTGTGTGTTGTGTTCGGGCATGTGTGCGCATATATATATATATATATATATATATATATATATAGAGAGAGAGAGAGAGAGAGAGAGAGATGCATTGTTTATTAGTGCATGGTTGAATTTTTTTCCATCGTGTGCGTGTGTGTGTATGCAGGGGGGTTGTTGTGATCGTGCGTGAGTGTGCGCATATATATATATATATATATATATATATATATATATATATAGAGAGAGAGAGAGAGAGAGAAAGAGAGAGACTGATTGTAGATCGATAGATTTTCTATCCGCACGATAGTTAGCACACACACATTTATATATATATATATATATATATATGTGTGTGTGTGTTTGTGTGTGTGTGTGTTTGCGCGCGCGTGTGTGTGTGTGTGGAGAGAAAGAGAGAGAGAATGAGACAGAGAGACAGAGGGAGCGGAAAGCTTAAAAATTATAGTATAAAAACAATGATATTGAACAGAAAATCCACTTTATTTTCAAACCATTTTCCACACATGATCAACTTCTTTTTCTCCGAGGCCGGATCACTCGACAGTGAATGTTGAGACCCCGTAGATCTAGCT
>CAHIKZ030004816.1:1407500-1415000 GCA_903632075.3 Acanthosepion pharaonis | reverse complement strand
GGAAAAATATAAAATAAAAATGAATATGAACATTGTTTGATAAAAATTAAATAACTAATTAGGATAGTTGAAAACATTTTATAAAAATATGATAGACAGAAATATTAATTAAAAAAAAAAACATCTTTCAGGAAAATTATTGCTACAGAAACACACCTTATCTAAATATATGTATCTATGTATACATGTACTATTTCTAATTAAATTTTTGACCTGTTAGTTATCGTTCACTTGTGCCAGGATATTACGCATGCCATATATATATATATATATATATAGTTTGAACAATAAAAAATATAAAAAAAAAGAAAAAATTAATATTAAAAATATTAAAAAATTATAATCTTTAGATACAATGGGTTGTATATTAATATTTTTTCGTTTTTATTAATCATTTAGATTCCTCAACTAGTTTCGGCCAACATGTCCATCATCGGGAGAAAAAAATTCTGCTTGCTGGTAGCAGTGAACTACAGAAATAAATGTCTTGATGGAGAAAATGAACTTTTGTCTGTAGTTTTTATGATCTGATAGAATATATGTATCCTCCGACAGGAATCGAGCCTACACGGAACGGTCATATATGGCGGGCGTGCTATACCATATATATATAAGAAATGTATATATATATATATATATATATATATATATATATATAGATAGATAGATAGATAGATAGATTTATTTACGAGATTCAAAGTTAACAGTTTAAATCGAATAGTGATAATACCGATAGAAATATTTTAAATAGAAATATTTTTAAACTGTTTTTAGCGATGTTCGTTTTTTTTTAATAGAAGAAAGAAAATGTGAATATGAATGATAATTTTTGCGTAAATAATATTTTAAAGGAAATAAACGATAAAGAATACTAAAGCGTGACCCACAGAAATGTAAGGCGTTGTTTTTTTCTTTCTCTCTGATCGGCTGTCATGGTGCCGACCGTTTCTACAGGAAATTGTCAAGTTAGTATTTGCTTAAAACAAATTACTACACAAAGAGCATGTCTGTCGAAAAAAACTGCCAAGGATTTTCTTTCTTTCTTGGTTGTCTGTCTGTCCCATTTTCTCAAATAAATTTCATATATATATATATATATATATATATATATATATATATATATTTTTTATACGTTATTTCTATAGATACAAATATTTACGTAAATGGTTTGTTTATAATAAACAGTATTAAAAAACATTTACGGACCTGAATGTCTAAAAATCTCATAGAATATGGGTCCTCCGACAGGAAACGAGCCTGTATCCTACACGGAATCGGTATATAGCCGGTCGTGCTATACCATATATATATATATATATATATATATATATATATATATATATATATATATATATGAAGAAATATAGTTTTTAAGGTGTGCTTATATTTATGGGATGAAGTGCTCGATATCGGAATAGAGCATATGTAAATATAAACATAAAGTGAACATTGAAGTCAACACTCAGCGGCTACAGACTGTTTCATGCTAGACGCAATCGTCAAAAAACCTGTCACCTCTAGTGTTGACTTCAATGTGCACTATATATATATATATATATATATATATATATATATATATATATATATATATATATATATATATATATATATATATATATATATATATTGAGGTTTTTTCTATTAGATAACTCACAATGAACTCTATTAGAAATTTCCATCATCAACAGACCAACACAAGTCTACCCATAAAGACCTACGTCTATTTTTACAATAAAAAATTATGTTATGCACATTTCATGTTTTTTATTTCCTGTTAGGCAATTGAATCGACAATAGAATTTTTTGAAATGTCTCATTGTTCCTGCCATTATTCCTGCCAGTTTTATTTATATAAATATAGGGGCCAAACTATATATATATATATATATATATATATATATATATATATATATATATATATATATATATATATATATATATATATATATATATATATGTATATAAAAATATAAATAATAACTTATTTCATTACACAACCCCATGTTTCATGTTGAAGCAATTTTCATGTGCTGGAATTATTTTTTCATTAAAAATAAACTTTTTTTTTTTTTTAAAAAAAAAAAAAAATAATGATAATAATAATATTTGCTCTTGCAAATTGTTTCGGCATGAAACTCTCAGGAGATGTGCAATTAATGTAAGATATTATGTATATTATGTATATATATATTATATATATATATATATATATATATATATATATATATATACTCTATTGTGTAAAAGCAAAATTTTTCAAATCGTGTAACAGCATGGGATAATTGTCCATCCCACAAAATGTTTAATGTTTAAAAAGTCCACTAAACTAATTGACTTTCCTTTTTCCAGGTTTTCAGATAAGACGTTTAAACATCTTGACACCCTTTTTTGTAGAGAATCTCTGAAAACCCCTTTGAGTTATTCAGTTAAAAAGAGATCAGGTTAAAATCATTTTGTTTCACCCCCAACTACGTCTTCCCAACTGAGCAATGGTGAGAGGAAAAAGATCATTTAGTCCTTCAGTAATGGTACCAACATTCACACTCTGGCCTCCATCTTCAAAGTCCATTCAAGAACCATCAAGAGAACGATGAATAAGTTTTAAAAAGGGGAACAGTGGAGAGAAAAACTGGATCAGCAGGGAGAGGGATCATCGTTTCAACTTAGAGCTAAATACATTCTTATTGTTCAATGTAAAGTTCAGTATAATCCTGTGAGTGTCAAATTTACCAAGCCCTCATTATGCTCCCTAGAAATTTAGACACTCTCTTTCAGATGTTAGAAATAAGAGTACATTTTGTTTCCAATTTCCTTTAACATTTTTCGTTACTCTATAGTATTACCATCATCCTTCTGTGGAACCATTATTTATTTCTCCATTTTCTGAAGGGTCTCTTGACATGGTTGATAAAGTTTTGGGGTTGTTTCGTATGGGATTTATAGTTTTAATACGTTGACTTGAAATAATCTGAGTTTTATAGCTAGTATGTGTGATATTAAGCAAATGTTCAAGGAAGTTGAACAGATAAATTAATCAGCCCGTTTCACAATATACCCAACAGGTCCGTTCGTTTCAAAAACATCGCGAAATCACTCCATTCGGATATAAGAAACCTATTTTCCCTTTCTCCAAGAAAGCTGGTCACGCCTTATGCTGTCCCATTGATTTAAGGATAGGACCTCGTATTTTGAGTGAAATATTTAAATATAGAAATTGCATGGCAAAGGAAAGACTGCAATTTACACGTTTTTCATTAATTGGAATTCTTAGGAGTGGGAAAATGTACCCTGCACCCTTTTTTTTTTTTTTGGTGGTGGTGGGAGGCAGCAGGAAATGAATGTGTAGTTGAAAACTACTCTTAAAATATACTGGAAATCTGTTACAAAAATAAGAAAAAAGAAATCGATGTTAAAGATATTTTTTCAGGAAGTAGGAGTATTTTGGATTAAAAATTAAAAATTGCCAGACAGGGTCTCCCAGCAGCCACCCTATTTGACATGGGCAGCACTGCCTACTCAAGGAACTTGATGTAGGCCTCAGTGTTGTGTCTGAGATCCTCACCAACAAATTCGGGTGTTCTTTTCTTATCAGAATATTCAGAGTGAGTTTTCCGATCTGCCGTATCTTTGTAATCTCCTTAAGACTCATTCAACTTTTTCCGAATCCTCTGCACTGTCCTCAGACTGACACCCAAATACTCTGAAATATTCGTATTAGAGCTTCCGGCGCGAATGCCAAACACAACGGCCTTGCGTTTCCAAATTTCTGGCGGAATGAATTGCTGGCCCTATGATGCTGTGCAGTCGACAAAATCAAGAACAAACAATGCGCATGCGCGAAATTAAAAATATAATATGGCGACAATTTACCCATCGCACCATATATATATATATATATATATATATATATATATATATATATATATATATATATATGGTAGGCTCTCCCATCGTATTCGACGTATGAGGGTCAAGCAGATCAGTTCCTAGGAACCGACAGCCGACAACAGCACATAAGATTTGATTATAGTGGTGAAGTTTTTGTGCAGAGCCATCCACACTTTTTGAAGGGCCGAATACAGAGACTTGGTGCACTACGTACCACAAGGTCCCCAAACAACTCTCCGCAGGTTTTGAATTCAGAGTTGTCCTCCTCCTAGACCAGTTGCCATCCAATCTATCCTTCTATTTACCTATAGCTAGAGGGAGAAGAAGAGGATTAATACCTTTCCCAAGGGTATTAGCACGTAAGTGAATGCAATAGACTCGACTGGAATTCGAACTCGGCTCCCTGATTTCTGAACCCGAGCCGCTATCCGCTAATCCACCGTGCCTTCACCTCCTTCTTCTCTCTCTCTCTCTCTCTCTCTCTATATATATATATATATATATATATATATATATATTCAATAAAAAAAAAAAACAGGCACACCTCTTTACAAACATTTGCTGAGCTAAGTCTTACACATGATCAAGCAGGTTTTATGAGGAATATGCTGCGCCAATTTTCAAGGACCCTTTCCATCTGGAATATTAACATTCGAAATTTGAACTTTTTTACTCTGACATGGCAAATACATCTATACATCAGTAGGATTAAATAGTCAATGCATGTGTTTCATCTAAATGTGACGCCTCTCCCCTTGTGCAGTGGTTAGCGATCATTTCTGCTGTGTAGTGAGTCTGTTCGTTTGACTTTGAACCAGACTATTAAACCATACTGTTTATAAATGTCTATAATATAAAGGTTTTGCCTTTGAAAATGAATTAATTTGGCCTAAAGATACTTTAGCGCCTTCCGTCACGACATTTACGCGTTAGATTTTATAGACAGTACGTCCCGCACACTTTGGACAGTCATTTTCAGCTATTTTTACAAGGTGTTGAGTCTGTTAAACATGAACGCTGTTATGCGTAGCCATTTTGTGATAAGAAAAAGCATTAGTTATGAGGTGTTAGAATCCTTGCAGTCAGTAATGGCACAAGGGTTTCCCTTAGCTATTTTTAAGCGATGCCTCAGGCCATCGTGAGAAAAGAAAAAAAGAGAAGAAATAGAAAAGTAAAAGAAAGAGAATAAAAAAGGGAAAGTAGAGAGGCGGTGGGGGAGAAGGGGAGGAAGAGGAAAAAGTGAAAAGTTATAAATGACTGTGAATTTGAGAGAAAACGTTAGAGTTAAAAGGAAGCAGAGAAAGAAAATAAAAATGAAGAATTAGAGAGGAGAAAAGAAAGAGATGAAGTCGGCGATAAAGACGGTACAATGGAATGAAGTAGAGGGAGTGGGAGAAAACCATTTACAGAAGAAGAAGAATTAGAACCAGGCGGGAGGAGGAGGAGGAGGAGGAGAAGAAGAAGAAGAAGAAGAAGAAGAAGAAGAAGAAGGTGGCGGTAAAGGTAGGATAAGCAAGAAGGAAACGGAAGAAGAAGAATGCAGAAGAGAAAACGAAGAAGAAGAGTACAGAGAAGACGACGACGACGACGAAGAAGAAGAAGAAGAAGAAGAAGAAGAAGAAGAAGAAGAAAGAGAGCGAGAGCGGAAGATACTGAAGAGTAATGTGGCGTGAGGAAAAGAAGAAACAGAAAATAGAAACAGAAGAAGGCGGAAAAAGTAAGATAAGGAAGAAGGAAACGGAATAATACAAATAAAGAGGGGGAAATCAAGGAGAAAGTGAAGAAGAAGAAGAAGAAGAAGAAGAAGAAGAAGAAGAAGAAGAAGAAGAAGAAAGAGAGAGAGAGAGAGAGAGAGAGAAAGACCGGAAGTTACTGAAGAGTAACGTGGCGTAAGAAAAGAAGGGTAGGAGAAGAACGAAGACATGTGATTTTGCATATATGGTTGAATATCTCTTGTTGATATCGACTATTTGTTATTTATTCGTTGTTCCTTGAACTTGGTTTTGAATAGCACTTTTATTTCTCACGCACGATCTCTTAAAAAATCTTCTTCATCTGCCATCTCTCTCGTCTTCCATTACCGAGGTAGATACGACTATTAAAAACACATTTACTATCTGCACATTCATAAAATTTACACAGACACATACAGACACACAAAACACACACACATATATATATACACTAACACACACACACACACACACATATATATATATATATATATATATATATATATATATATATATATATATATATATATATATATATATATATATATATATATAAGTGTGTGAGATATTGATAGGTATGAACATTGAATTGCTTAACATCCTTCAAAATAAAATCATCATACGAAGGAAATTTTGAAGACTCCTAAATTATTTTTATTTCGATCACTTGCTTTCATCCTCATCAAAATAAAAAAATATAACACTGCCGTCAATTAATCTAAATTTGATATACCGTATATTCTCGTTTAACGCGCGATCTCGCGTATTGTACGACTACCAAATTTTCACTTATGCAAAATGATTTTTATCTTATATCTTGTGTATCATTCGTGTACTCTTTTTTCAAAGACCAAATTATTACAATCGACTAACCACTTTTCATCTATCCCTCTATGCCATTTTCTAGTTAAATAAGTTAAAAAAAAATTAAAAGGGAATGATAAAAGTATCGTTAGTAACGCTATATTCGTTGCATCGTGGCCGAGTGGTTAGAACATTTGCATTCTGAGCATGGGATCCGGGTTCGAATCTCACCGTGGTCTATTTGTCAGGAAGGAAATTTTCTGATGTTATCGGACTGGAGGAGTCGATCCTTTCGAAAGTGTCTGAAAACCATAGCCTTGGGAATTGGGTAGACGGAACCCTTAGGTCACAAGTCATCTTGGCCGAGGGCTTGAACGTGCTGACCTTGTTCAAATTGTTGATCGCGCGAGAAACTGTAAATAAGATCTGCTCAGCATAGTTGCAGTATAAACCACAGGTGGGCGGTATTGAATAAGCACAAATGCGTCTGAGCAAACGTCTGCAATAGGGATTGGCTAGACGCCCGCGTAGACGGGGATCCTACAATATGAGTGACCAGCTATATATATAACCTTTACGTGGGCACCTCAAGGCGGTGTAATGGTTAGCAAGCTTGTCTCGCTAGAACATTTACTAGTGAGTTCGATCCTCGCTGGGTACCCATAGTTACAGCCTTGTACCACGTCTAATCTACGCTTGGAAAATCAGTATATATACTCGTTGCGTAAACGCGTACAACCATAAACAACCAAACGAGACACTGCTAAACTTCTTATAAACGTAAACTTTGGAAAAGATGCATATTCGCTATATTTTATTTTATATTACGATATTAATAAGGAAATATTACATGCATTATTATTGGATACAGTTAAGTAAAACATCAGTTTTAACAAAATCATATTTATTTTAAAATACAGCTGTACTTTTTGACTACAGTAAATGGATATATAGTTTGGTCAACGGCGTAACAAGAGCCAGCAGCTTTTATATCTCGTGTATGATGCGACCCCCTTAAAATTATCTTCAAAATTAGATCTTCATGATACGCGTGTATATACGATATATTTCAGAA
>CAHIKZ030004816.1:1325000-1405000 GCA_903632075.3 Acanthosepion pharaonis | reverse complement strand
CTTCAACTCCTCACAGCTATGGATAAATAGCAGGGTAGACCGGATTCTATAGCCTTGGATGGCAACTGGACTACTGCAGAAAGAAATGGCAACCTACTGAGGGAAAAAAATCTGCCTCGTTAGTCATGTATCGAAAGATACATGATCACCTAAGCGTGTATCACACATGGCACATAACTGACTGATTGATTGATGCGGGCATTGGTCATATCTTTTGGTTAAGGTGAGTAGGGTGTTTTCTTTTCTTATTCCAGTTGCCAATTTTAAGTAGAGACTTAAATCTTCTATCTATAGAGAATTTGACGCAGATTTATATTTTGAAAAAATTCAATCACGGTACTCTGAAATATGTAACTTCTAAGTAAGTTACTTTTTCTTCTAATAAGTGTGCCATTCTTTAGATTAATGTCACGGTTGAATTTATTTACATATATAAATAATGCATTTGATAAATTGTTGTGCATAAGATCCTTTTTGTATTCATTTATACGTTTTTTTTTTAATTTCTGCAAGTTTCCCCAGTGTATTGTGAAGAGCAGTTGTGACAGTTTATTTTATACATATTGTTTCAGAATTATTATTGAGACAGGTATTTTCAGTTAACCTGATGAATATATATGAGCGTCTCTTAAAACTAAAATTTTGGAAAAACTAACAATTTATTTTTCTTCTGTTTATAAATAAATGTTCCAAATTAAAACCATCACGTTTACCTAGGTAAAGTCCGTAAGAGAACGAAACACGTCGTCTAAGATAAGTTTGCCTTTATTCATACTGTCGTTTTAACAGATATATTGTAGCAATATATATATTTTTTTACAAATACATAAACATATATATATATGGGGGTGTTAATGTATATGTGCGTGTATGTGTGTGTTTGGGCGACAATCCAATTTTTATACAAGTTTTTATTAAAAAGAATGTAAATGCGATCAAGGCTTTTATTAAATTTTTCTTACATTTGGATATTTTTTACACACTTTAGGCGTATTGTATAAAAGATTAGTCATAGTACACACAGGCGCACAAAAACACACAGAGAATTCAATTCATATTTGATCCCCCCATATTTATATATATATATATATATATATATATATATATATATATATATATATATATATATATATATCCGACGCCGTAGTATGTATTTTTATTAATATATTCATATTTGCTCAGTTATTTTGCATTGAGTAATGTTTTATTTACATTAATATATATATATATATATATATATATATATATATATATATATATATATATATATATATAGAATGCTTTAGTTATGTGGATAATCCTGAGGTGTTCTAAAAAAAATGAATATGCAGTAAAATTCTTAGTCGAGAGCTTAATGTATGAGAATAACAAGAAATCATACTGAGCAATATAACTAATTTATTTTTTGAAATGTTTTAATTAATTACATATACACACAGACACACACATGCACACACACACACAAACACACACACACACACACACACACACACACATATATATATATATATATATATATATTTCTTATTACTATAAACGTTATTTTTCAGGTGTACAGGTTTTCAGGTGAACTGGCAAAGGAATGTTTTAATTCCTTTGCCAGAACTGGTCTAAATTGAGATGTTCTCTAGTAGTTATTGATTTCACTGTTTCATAAAAGAAACAACACCGAAAAAGAAAAGAGAGATCTCTGCGCAGAGACGTGTCCGCACTAAAATTAACATTTATAATAAAAAAGGAAATAATGTCGTATAAAAGCCTTAATATATTTTAATTAAATTTCCAGTGAGCATTGACCAAACAATCACATCTGATGATTCACTGAAAACTTTACGATACTGTTAGTTGTGGTCTGTCTCGGCTCACTGATAATATATATATATATATATATATATATATATATATATATATATATATATATATATATATATATATATATATATATATATATATATATATATATATATATATATATATATATATTCAAATATAAAATAATATAATTACATAAATAAAAAAATAAAATTAAAGAAATTAAATAAAAATATTAAAATTAATGATATCGTTAATGATATTATATGAAAAGATTATTATTTAACTTCTAAATATGAATTTTTATCCCGACATAGATGTTTCTTGGTAAAATTTCTTGGCAAAATTTCCAGTCTCCAGGGGTTCATACCGTTTAAAACCACGACATCTGAAGACTGTCAGTCTGTTTCATCTTTTAATTTATTTTTCAAATTTTCGAATAAGATGTTGTATATTGGAATAGAAATTGAGAATAAACAATCCAAAGTACATGTTTGTTGTATTATTTTTTGTTCAGGTTCTCTCGATCGTCTCAGTTATGAGCAAGAACCGTGTGGTGTCCGTTAAGTAAGTAAGTCTCTGTTGGCTACGTCCTGATATTCTCTAAAGAGCTGTGAGTTTAAAACATAATCCCATTCCCAGGAACCAATAAAAGTATCAAAATGACCAAGGAGGGAATTCCTACAGTCAAGAATCTCCCATCCTCCATCTTAAAAACAACTAGAAAGAGGCCATCTGACCAACACAAGGACTGACCAAAGTTAACAATAAAAAAATAAGTGAAAACTACAGATAAAGTTCACTTTATTCAGAAACAGTCATTCACACATGTAGTTTACTGCAACTAACAAGCAGAGATTTGTTTTCTCCTGATGATGACCACGCAGGCCGAAACTAGTTGAGGAACCTAATTGCAATAAAAAAAAAACATAAAAAAAATATTAATATACAACCCAGTATGTCTTAAAATTTTATCTTTCTTATTGTTCAATATATATATATATATATATATATATATATATATATATATATATATATATATATATATATATATATCTTTGTCCGGTCTTTCATTACTGGGAATTTTTTGCCGTTCATTTGAAGCAGTTCAATTTTAAAGTCAGCCCACCCGAAAATCAATATTAGTAACATCATATGGGTGCAACTGAGGCACATCCCCAAATGGCGGGTTAGCAATTTGAAGGGGGAGGTGAAAAAAAAAAAAATAGTAAATAGTAAAACGTTACTAAGAGTTATGATAGAGAGGAAGTAGTGGAGAGTCATTTTCGCCACTAAATTGGACACTGAAGAACTATCTATCAAAAAAAAAAAATCGAAATCAGATTAAAACTGCGGAAATGCATAAACAACATCCGATCACATACACACACATCTTGAGAATCATATATATATATATATATATATATATATATATACATCAAGACAGAAAGAAAAAAGAAGAAAGAAAAAGAATAAAAGAAAGAAAAAGAACAAAAGAAAGAAAAGGAAGATAGTTCGAAAGAGAAAAAAAGGAAGAAAAAGAAAAAGGAAGAAAAGGCAGAGATAGAAAGAGAAAAGAAGAAAGAAAAAGAAAAAAGAAAGAAAAGGCAGGAAGGGAGAGTTAGAAAGAGCAAAGAAGAAAGAAAAAGAAAAAAAGAAAGAAAAGACAGAGTGAGTTAGAAAGAGAAAAGAAGAAAGAAAAAGAAAGAAAAGGCAGTGAGAGAGAGAGAGAGAGAGAGAGTATAAGGAAACAAGAAAATAATGAAAAGGATTAATAACCACAAAACTCAACATTTATGCACATACACACACGCATACACGCAAAGAAGAAGAAAAAAACTCCACCAACTCCAATAACTAGCGCATGAATTAATTTTATTTAGTATAAAAATAACGAAAATGAGCAAATCGGCAGTCAATTGCTGAAACTTCCTGACAAGGGGACAGAACGATTACAAAAAAAAAACAAAAAAAACTCGTCTTGGAAACTCCAGAGTCAAAGTGCTGAATATAGCATCAAGTCAGCTAAGTGACAACTGTTATTTGTATTAATCCAGAAAGTAAGTATTTTTTAATATTTATATATCATGTAAGGTTAAAAATATATAGGAAAAAGAAGTTAAAAATGTATTTGGAGTCTTTAACAATATTTATTAAGAGTAACTTTAAGGTTTCATAAAAACTTTAGGATTTCAAAAGTTAAACTAAGATGGCAAAATGTATGGCTGTGTCATGTTATGTAGTGAAACCGGTAAACTTATTATAAATAAATATTCTTAAAGATTCCAGTAGCATTTTCAACATCTATCTATCTATCTATCTCTCTCTCTCTCTCTATATATATATATATATATATATTGAAGTCAAAACTCAGAGTTGACAGGCTGTTTCATGCTAGATGCAATCGTCAGGCCGCGAGTGCGTCTAGCATGGAACAGCCTGTCGCCTCTAAATGTTGACTTCAATGTTCACTTTTATATTTATATACACTCTATCTCTGATATTGAGCACTTTATCCCATAAATATACCACACCTTAAAGCTATTAAAGCTATATTTCTTCATACATACATACATACATACATACATATATATATATATATATATATATGCAAATTAAATGTTTACGACACTGAGTTGTACGGTGATTACATAAATAAAAAAAAAATAAAATAAAATTACAATTCCTAAAAATAGACGGAATATTCGTGAAATAATAATAATAATAATAATAATAATAATAATAACAGTAATAATAATAATAATCACAAGTATATCTCATACATTGCGAAGAGCTTTATCATTGTAAAATGTGTGAGATCTTAGTTTTATTTTTCACATAACTGAACAGAGGAAAATATCATGAAGCCATTTCTGACCTTAGGTTTCTGGTTGGGACCCGGAAGGAAATGTGCATACAATCGAAAATCAAAGGAAATAATAATAATAATAATAATAATAATAATAATAATAATAATAATAATAATAAACAGTGATCCCCCATTCATATCAATCGATTTCCAGATCTCTCCAGATTCTTAACAGATGTTATGTCTGGTTTGTTCGGCTTTTTTTCTTCCTGGCGTAATACCAGTCACGTCGAATCTGATGGGTGTGCCTTTTAAAATTGTGCATTTGATATCAGTCTGTGTCATCAAATCATAGACACTGTTGGAAGTAAATCTTTAGCAACCAAGAAACCTCGTTGAAATAATTATAATAAATCTGCAACTTTGAGATTTAAACGAATCACCCAGTCCACGTCAGAAAGCCGGGTCTTGTAGCAATAAAACAAGAAAGAAGACCCTCCCTCAACACCCACTTGATAGGGGATGTTTCCTCCTCATCTTACATACCCAGGTAGTAGAAGTTTGAAAACCTTGATTAGGGTAATAATAATAAAATATCTATATATGTAAGTATTGAAAATTATGCAAGAATTTTTGCGTTCCTGTTTGTACATGTATATATTTAATATTAATGTATTTCTCCCGTCAATGATAAAACTTACTTTTCTTTTAATAAAAGCCGCATCATACAATAGATTGTTTGTTTAAGAAAAAACTTAAGCTTCATCGTCATTTGGTAAAGTTTTTCATTATTATTATATAATAATTTATGTAAGCATTTTATCTCCAGCTTTTGATTTTCTTCATGAAAAATATGACGGTATTTTACGAATAATAATAATAATAATAATAATAATAATAATAATAATAATAATAATAATAGTCACAAGTACAGTTCATACATCACGAAAAACTTTATGCAAATTATGTGTCGTCTAATTTTTCACACAACTGACCAGGAGAAAATATTTTAAAGTCATTTCTGACCTTAGGTGTCTGGTTGGGACCCGGAAGGTAATGTGTATACAACAGAAATCAAAGGAAATAATAATAATAATAATAATAATAATAATAACAACAACCACAAAATGATGTAACTATCCATTGTGACATGCCAGTTCAAACAGACAGGGAAATAAAAAAACAACAGACCCGATATTATCATAAAAACCAGAAATTCAGAAAAGGTATGCTTATTGACATAGCAGTAAGAGAAACCCCTCCATGAAAATCGAGGAACTGTCCAAATACAAGGACCTGGAGATCGAGATTAACAGGGTGTGGGGAATGAAGAATTGAGACTGTAACAATAGCAATCGAAGCTCTGGGCCTCGTGAGAAAAGGAATGGACAATTTTAGGAAATGTGTATGCAACGGCAATCTAAGGAAATAATAATAATAATAATAATAATAATAATAATAATAATAATAATATATTCAAATGTATCACACAAACCAGAAGAGTGTTATCTATTAGCCAAATTCTTGTAAACTTCACTTCCTGCTTCCTCCTCTTACGTTCATATCACACAACTCATTCAGTAGCACTCTACCGCGTGTGGCTCTTGGGCCTTATATAAGGTTAAAAATAACAAGAAAAAAACAAAGGATGAAAGAACTGATGAACATTAGGCATGAATGCCTGTGTGTTAAAAATGATAAAAATATTATTTTTCTTTTAATGAAAGAGGCACAAGAATAAAACATTGTCACTTCATCGAAGGTAAAATTTCCATATAGAAATTCAGACGTAATAAAATATAGACAGTAATTTGTTTGAGTTATTTTTAATCAAGAATACTTTGTAAAATTTGGAAGCTACTACTATTAATATATCGGCATTTTAGCAACAATAGATTCGAATCGGATTTGGTAGAAGCCAACAAGAAAGATAGATCCACATATAGTGGATTTCTTTATTCCGGAAGATTACAGAAAAGATCTATAAAAAAAAAAACAAAAAAACAACAACAAAGAGGAGCTAGAAACCTGAAGGAGTTATAGAACGTGAAAGTGACTGTCGTGCCAGTTGTTATCGGAGCACTGGAAAGTATCTAAGGAAATTAGAGGAAAATTTGAAACCACCCAGAAGAAGGTGTTATTGAAAACGGTTAGAATACTGAGGAGATTAATGTCACTTAATCTCCGGTAAAAGTTACCAGTTAGAACGGGTGTTGACATTAGAAGAAGAAGAAGAAGAAGAAGAAGAAGAAGAAGAAAAAGAAGAAGAAGAAGAAGAAGAAAGAAAGAAAGAAAGAAGTATTATTATTAGTAGTAGTATTAGTAGTAGAAGAAGAAGATGATGACGATGATGATGAAGAAGAAGAAAGAAAGAAAGAAAGAAAGAAGTATTATTATTATTATTAGTAGTAGTAGTAGTAGAAGAAGAAGATGAGATGATGATGATGACGATGAAGAAGAAGGAGAAGAAGAAGAAGAAGTGTGAAACAAGTGAAAAAGATGTGTCAGGTAAGAGAATAGAAGAAGGGGAAGAAGGAAAAATGTAAGGCAAGTGAAGAATAATAATACGAAGAAATGTGAAGCAAGTGAAGAAATGTGAGTGAAGAGAAGAGAAGAAGAAAAAGAAGAAGAAGATGATGATGATGATGAAGAAGTGTGAATCAAGTGAAGAATAATAATAAGAAGAAATGTGAAGCAAGAGAAGAAGAAAAATGTGAGCTAAGAGAAGAGAAGAAGAAGAGGAAGAAGAAGGAGGGGAAGAAGAACCAATGTGAGACAAGAAGAAGAAGAAGAAGAAGAAGAAGAAGAAGAAGAAGAAATAAAAAGCAAGAAGAAGATGAAGTCGAGAGATATTGCTGGAGATTTGAGATAAGAAGCTTTAATTTTCTCTAATGATAACCAACACACATCATGTGTGAACAGAGAAATATATGTCTAATAATAATAATAATAATAATAATAATAATAAAAGCAGTAAGCTCAAAATACCTGAAGAAGATGCAAAAATCAGACGTTGTCTAACTTTCTTAGTTGTCGCGTAAGAACTGTTCCTTTCAAAGACTCTTAAGATTTGGAAATCCAGCAGTGTTTTTGTCTTCGGTGCGAAACAGACACGAATGAAAGAAGTCTTTTAGGAAGTGCCAATGAGAGAAACTAACATGGCGATACTATTTTCCCCAACAATTCTCAATGTTCGAAATATTTGAGCCAGGAACGAAGAGGCGAATAATCTGAATGGCATCTTTTTGTTTCCTGAAAAAAAATTTGTGCGCGGGTTGGTGACTGCGTGAGGAAAAATGGTAGGTGGGTTGCCGATTGGCTCGGGTATTTCTTTTTGGTTTTTCTTCAGAGATTTATGCCTAGTATGTATCGTAGATTTTACAAGTATAAAAAAAAATAAGATATCATTCCAGGCAGCTGAATAAGAAAAAGATAAAGGAATTATGTGACGAAAAGAGAAAAAACTACCGAATATCATAGATTTTGCAAATATTAAGATGGACGGATCACGCACGCACACACACACACACACACACACACACACACACACACACACACACATATATATATATATATATATATATATATATATATATATATATATAACAGTGAAGATTGAAGTCAGCATTCAGAGGCGACTGGCTGAATGCGACTGGCTGAATGTTGACAGTCTGTTTCATGCTAGATGCAACCGTCAGGTCTGACGATTGCATCTAGCATAAACCAGACTGTCGCCTATGTGCTGACTTCTATGTTCACTTTTATATTTACATATATATATATATATATATATATATATATATATATATATGTGTGTGTGTGTGTGTGTGTGTGTGCGTGCGTGTGTGTGCGTGTGTATGTATATATACATTATAAATGTTGCATACAGAAACTATGCATCGAAAAGAGATTCATGACTAGCGAGTATCGTAGATTTTACAAGTATTAAAGAGGACGGATCATGGCTGGCGGTTGAATGTGACAGTATTCGGTTATACACACACACACACATATATATATATATATATATATATATATATATATAGATAGATAGATAGATAGATAGATAGATAGATAGATAGATATACACACATAGATAAATAGATGACATAACGATATATATCTATTATCTATCAAGTACAGTATTGAAGACATTGTATGAGAAAGTGGAAAAAGTTTACTTGTGACGCGTTTCCTTCTTCAGGACGGCAAATTTAGTCCGATAAAGTCTTGAAGGACGAAACGCATCACATTTTCCACTTTCTCATAAAATTTACACACACACACAGACACACAAACACACATATATATATAGTTGAATTTAGGCAGCAATCCTTCTTTCATGCACGTTTCATTGAATATGAGAAACAAGGTGCTTTGATTTGCTTTATACAATTTCTCATGTGATTGTATATTTTTTTTTCTTTTGAGTAGATAAATTATATAAAATTTGTCCAATTCTTATTTCGGTTCGTGTTTTGAAAAATGAAAACACTATATAAAGACATAAATACAATGAGATATTTCTTGTTAACAGTTAATATATTTCAACCTTGAAAATGGCTAAATATATAGCCCAAAGCGCACGAAAAATAAAAAAATTGGATAGTTTTTATATAATTTATCTACCGAAAAAAAAAAAATATATATATATGAATAAAGACAAAAAGAAAAATTATTTTAGCCGACGCGTTTCGTCCTCTGAGGAACTCTATCAAGGTATATTCAAGGATTTTATTTTATATCAAGTAATTTTATAAACATGCAAATTTATTACTGTTGTTTTTTTGCGAACTCAAGAAAACACTAGAACACTCAAAAATTAACAAAAATGCTTACGTCTAGAAAACCAAAAGTCAAATGACAACAATTGAAAGACAAGTGGGAAAAGCGAAAAAGAGAGAAAACGTTAAGAAATACGTATAAAGTGAAAGAATGAACAACGAATAATGACGACATTCTACGCGCAGATTATCGCATTGCTTTTCGCGCGCGAACACACAGAGGCACCACGAATGAAAAATGCATATAAAAAAAATCAAGAACTATAAGCAGTCATTTGCTAATGGTCTCTTAGGAATAGACGGAGTAATTCTCAGAGGGTCTATCTACGAAACTCTGGAGTCGGGCTGCTGAAGGTAGCATCAATCAGCAAAGTGACAAAACTTTTACTTTTATATATATATATATATATATATATATAATTATTTATTTAAAAATATGATTCCAAATCGCTACATAAGAAGTCTCATGTTTCAAAACAAGAGCCGAAAACTTCAATATAATCCTTTAAATTAAATTGAGTTGAAAGTAAAATGGGCTCCGTTCCAACTTCAAGCGAAATTTTTGTTGGAATAACGTATATCTGAAATTTACTTGTTTTAAAATTGAAATCAAAATCCCCATGGTAACAGCTATGGTGAATTGTCTAAATTGGGTAGGCGAGTGTAGGGTGTTTATAATAAGTAGCGGTATAGAGATACTTTCAAGGTGTCAAGCCGGAGAAAGGTTGGGGTGTCAAAAATGAAACGGAAGATGTATTGGCCATCGTCTAGTTTGCTTGTCTATGGAGATTTATTTATTTTATTTTATTTTATTATGAAAGGGAATTGCGCATATAAAAAAAAAAAAAACTTTCGTAACGTTTGTTTTTTGACGACTTCATAAAGGGTTATCTTATATGTAAGGTATTTAAACTACTAATTTAGGCTATGGATTATGAAGTGTGTTATGTTGTGTGCATGTTTTTAGTTAATTATTCCTACTATGAATCTGATGATTGGGCTATTTGTTAAACAAGTTATATAAATTTTTTTATCTAATAATTCAAATCAAAAATCTGATGATGCCTACAAAAACCGTTAACTCGTGTCTATTATTTAATAGATTATTATTATTTAGAAGTTTAATAATATTGCACATTATTAAACTTCTAAATAATAATAATTTTTAAAAAATAATAACTAAAATACTAAGGGACTTTGGATTATTTACCTAACCAGTTCCTTCCTATTTTCTATATATTTTCACATATATTTTCACCCCCCCACACACATATATATATATATATATATATATATATATATTATCGTATAGCATTAAGCACCTGAATTGCTGGTTCTTTTTCAGGGTAGAAAAGCAATTTGGGCAGGCAGGTTCTTGTCTTAATGTGCACGATATCAAAAGTAATGATGAAGTTTTAATATAATTAATTTGGATGTTTATCATTTAGCTGAGTTGTGTTGGTTCAATCACGCTTACTACGTAGTACGACTTCTCTGAGAAGACAAGCCCCGCAGAATGAACATGTTATAGTGATATGCACATGAAACTGCGTAGTAGGCATTATTGAACCAACACCACCCAGTAAGTGATAAACTTCTCCAAATTATATATATATATGACTCTTTAAACCGGAAATTAAAAACAAAAAAACCTCTGGCACAGAATTGGCAGGCATGAGACACAAAATATTTGTTTTGATCATATTTATTTTTGTGAAACCTTTCGTCACTTTTCGGTTGTCTTGGACACTTTGCCATCACTCATTCTCTCCATATTCCATTTGGGAGATGTAAGTTCCCCTCGGGCAGCTTCTTCCGGTGGACCGCTGCTTTGTGGAACCGACTCCTAAGAGGATGCGTCACCGATCACTACAATCTTAACCTGGTTCATGCCTAAGTTTAATCGTTTTTTTCCCCGACATACTCGAATAAACTGTACCTCTTACCCTGTATACATCGAGCGGTTCTCACACTTTGTACAAGGGGAACATCACTGTGAAAAACTGTTAGAGTTTCATACCATTTGATAGTTGGCAAGTTCTCAGATACAATAACTTCATATATGGCTCACTTGCCCCAGCTTTAATTAAAATGAATCACATGTATAACAGGTGAGGTCATTCCACTCATAAACTGAAAGTTACACCATACATCTCTTCAGGAACTTTTTCAGTTTTTCGTTTGCTCTCCGAAACTCGAAATCAACATTTCCTCCATATATCTCTTCGGATAATTCTTTTCTGTTTTTCGTTTGCTATCCGACGACACTGGAAATCAACATTTCCTCCATATATCTCTTCGGATAATTCTTTTCTGTTTTTCGTTTGCTATCCGACGACAATCGAAAGAGACATTTCCACCATGAAAATGTAACCTCCCAGCCTTGAATTGTAGCGCTAAATTCTCTATCTAGAATTTTCCTTCATTTCACCTGAAGACCTTCAAAATCTTCCAAAGATTAAAAAAAACCGAAAAAAAAAAAAAACCAGAAGAAATGAAAGAACAACATTTATATTCACAATATATGAAGTCTCCGGCATTGGTCTTTAATTAAACATAATTGACTTCTGTCTCTTTGGCAAAGAATAACCATTGGACACATTCCGGGCCAATTTGGCAACTATGTAACCGGAATTCCAGTCTGAGAATGAGACTCACAAGAGATGACCGCTGCTTGAAGAGAATGTTCCAAGCAATGTCAGCCGGGAATCCCAGTCGTCTTGTGGCGTGAAATTGATCGAAAATATTTTGACAACACCCCAAACGCAACAAAGAAACGAGGTTGACAGGCGGGTGCTGAAAGAACTGAGGAAAGAAAAATCAGAGAGGAAGGAAAGAAAGGGCTAACAAGAAGCAATGAGATAGCGGGGGAGAGAGCGTGAGAGTGGGGAAAATGAAGGATAATAAGAGATTCGAAAGAACGGAATAAAAAAAAAGGAGAAAAAAGAGAAATATGTGAAAGAGAAGAAGAAAAGGAAGAGAAGAATAAAAGTAAGTCTTTGTTTCTCGAGTTTGAATTTTCCTTATTAATGTTTTGAATATTCGGAAGATCTTCTAGAAAATATGATGGTATTTTATAAATAATAATAATAATTATGAAATGGACAAAGTCCGACAATTATATTTTTATGTTTAACATTCTTTTTATAGATACAAGTATTTAAGTAAATTCTATCGGGGTAAACTTCAACAATCTTCTGAAAGGATACGATACATAAAAGATGTTTCCACAGTTTTCGGGTTAATGAGGTGTCATTTTATGAGGAAACATATAGTTTCAATTGGTACTAGAGGGGGAGCGTCAGTCTACAAGCAGAAAATTGAGTCCCTTTTGAACGTCTATCACTTCTAAATTCTGAATCGATTTCTCTTCTCGCTTTTGGCTCAAGTAAATACACTTTGTTTTCAGAAATAGCCAACAAAGTCATAAGTAGCTAAAACTAAAATTTAGTAGCGGACAGCTTTCAAACAGTGAGGTTCATATTTACCTAAGGATGGATAGACCTTCTTGCAAAGTCAGCAAGTATGCATTTTTTTAAAGCATATTACACTAATCAAGTCGGGAGTGTCACTAGCACACAAGGGATGAGCGCAAGAGTAAAGAGCGGTGTTTGAGGTAAGAATATAGGGAAGGACGGGGATCAGGATCAAGACAACAGAAGATGTCGATTGACCTAACATTTGAATATTTGAATAGCTATCAGGGAAGAGATTTCCACTGACGGGAAGTGCGAGATAAGAAGCTGCTGATGTAGAAGAGACGGCTACATTTATCCGTTTCGACAGTCAGAGGGTGGGATCGAGATGCCAACCTAGTAGCACGCTTAAATTCACGCTGTTTGGGAACCAATGAAAGTAACTCGTCAGAACAGGTGTCATGAAAATACTTGTAGAAAAGACAGAAGGAAGCCACAGCACGTCTGTGAAAGCACAGTAAGGTAGCCATAGGTAGGAATATAGCAAATGTAATTGGAGTCGATAGGTTCGCCTCTCGCCCGGTTTGCACTCCTTCACCGTCTTTTGGACGGTATTAAAGATTTATACCTTGTTTCCTGTTTAAGATTGTGTTTCTGGATCTTTCTCCTAAAGTTCTCTCAGTAACCTGCTGCGTCTTAGTGGCATTATCACCTTTCTTGGTATGAACAGATTAAACAGTGCGATGATGACACATCATTGTTGGGTTTTCTAGACTGAAAACGGTCAGGGTGGTGGTTTCTGCTGATGGATTAAATCACCACGTGTCCATAACTAAGGCGAACATTCAGGTCGGAGAAAATCAAGTCTGGGTTGACTTGGAGAGGGAGGAGTTCCGCCAGATATTCTTGCCCAAGGTTATATAGTTAAACGTTTCTTTTCGTTATATACGAGGTACACTCAGTACATGGCTTTTACAGACACTACAATTAATAATAATAAAGTTATTTTTCGCTTACGAAACAACATTTTTATACAAAGTAACCATCATTAACTATTTTGCAGGATGACAGATATGCAGGGTCAAGTCGAATATGACTTTTCATACCCATCGCTGTCGCCAGTGCTAAAACATGTTACCCATCGCGTAACTGTGCTCACATGCATTGTTTTCTATACGAAACCGATTATCCAGCGTCAATCAATGTCAAAGAGTGCACTTCATCCCTGCGTAGAGAAATTTAATTATACAGGCCTCTGTTTCGCACACAGTTTTATGTCAAACTGCCGATTAACTGTTATATATAAAAAGATGGAAGATATTAAGGGGACAGTGTAACTTTACTAACCTCCGACGTCAGAGACGAAGGGTAAGTCATTAGAATGATAGTCATGATTTTAGCAGTGACTTGCTTATTACAGTTGCCCGATTTCATAGTTTTCGTTTCTGGAACGATGTCGTTAAAAAACATTTCAATCATAATATGTTTATGGGAAGAAAGGAAATTTAAGAAATCTCAGTTATTGCATTGCTCATTTGTTGTTCAAATACGTGACACTTTAAACACCCTTCTATGAGTTAGATATGTTTGTGAAGAGAAATATCATGTCTATTATATATATATATATATATATATATATTACAATGAATCATTTATACAAAAAGTAAGTTAGTAAAGTTAATGATATAAAATAGCGAAATACCTTCGCTAACAAAATTTTAAAGGTGCATTAACCCACAATTCACTCGATGAATGTTATGTTTCTTTTTCTTTTTTTAATTATAAGCTGTATAAGGTCTTTCTTTAATATACAAGTACTTTCGACTGTACATTCAGCCATCTTCAGGCATGGAAATTATTTTGTTTTTGGTAAAATTCAGGTAGCATCCGGAACGAAAAAAAAATACGAATCGAAATATGTTTTTTTTTAAATTTTTTTTTTTTTAAATGTGTTATTGATAACGGATACAAACCTTTGAAAATTTAAGAGAATGCGTTTTTACTAATATGGCAATTTGAGATTTTTCTTTTTGTAGGAGTTTATCAGTTAATGCGACTTGAGCTAAATTGTTCAATAGGGTAATGTCTCTATATAATATATGATCGTAATATAATGGAAACCAAAGATGAAGAAATTCACATCTAATCTGGTCTGGTGTTCCTGCTATTCATCTCGAGGTTCTTGAAATAATCCAAAGAAGGATTTCTAATGTAATCGATCCTGACTTGGCATCTCGACTTCAGTCGCTTTCTCACCGACGTGAGGTGGCTTCCCTCTGTCTTTTCTACAAATATTTTTATGGCAACTGCTCTGACGAGCTTTTTTTCCCAGATGCCCCGACTGCATGAATTTAAGTGTGCCACTTGATTGACATCTAGGTCCCACCCGTTTATTGTTGAAATAGCTAAATGCAACCGCCGCTTCTACTCCAACAGTTTCTTTCCTCTTCCTTCCGTTTACTTGCTTCCCTGATAAATGCTGTCTTCAGAAATTGAAATCCACCGTCAATCGCCATCTTCTTGGATACCGTTCATTTTTTATCCTGTTTTCAATCTTCCCTATAACCTGTCTTTTCTCTCACCATCACTACCTGTAATCCCCTGCGTACTAGTGGCATTCCCGCCTGAGGTGAAAGGATTAAAGAATATATATGAACTTAAAGATAGATTCATCAAAATGTCCGTTCCCTAATTATGAAAAGAGCGTTTATTTTATACAAATCTTTTTTTTTTTCTGCCGAGTCAACTTTCTGGCCTATAAAATTAACTCAGTAATTTATGCAGGGCGAAGGTTATACAATGAAATTCTCACGTCAAACTACAAATCAAAATACAGCGTTATTGATACAATCCCGTGTCATGAGTAAAAATGAAGCGTCGTTGATGTAACTGTTCACTGTTTTTCGGTCAGAATCAACGTGTAGTAGCTGTTCGTTTCGATTCAACGTAGTATAGCGTGATAAACAAAGAAAATAATACTGAACTCTTACGTGATATCTGTCTTCCTATATGCCAGTGAATACTGGACAATCTCCTTAAAGATGAAGAAGAGACTTGAAGCAACAGAAATGTGGTTCTACAGAAGGATGTTGAGGATACCATGGACCGATTATGTGAGCAATGACGAAGTTTTGAGGGAAATGGAAACAAAACGGAAAATTATAATCAACATCAGGAAGAGAAAACTGAGGTACCCAGGGCTCATAATGAGGAAAGATAGCTTGGAAAATCTGGTACTCACAGAACAAACTTAAGGCAAGAAAGACAAAGGAAAACAACGCATAGCATAGTGAATTTGATAAATAGATGCCAAAAAAAAGGTTTAGGGGAGATAATAGACAGACACAATTTATTAAGAGCTAGAAGGAACAGGAAGTTGTGGAGAACCATGATCGTACATGTCTTAAGGGGTCATGGCACATAAAGAAGAAGATTGTAAAAAATCTACAAATATTTTTAATGATCGACTTTTCCAAATTACGAATAATCCTTCTCAGACAAGGAAGAAATTCTGTAAGAAATTGTCAAATTACAAGGTAACTAAAAAAGTTCTGTCCGTTTTTTGATTAGTCATTGAATGAAGTTGAAATATATACGAAATGCGTGTAGCAATTGTTTTCAAATTCGGACAGCCGGAAGTAGGAACATCAGACGTTATAAAAAAAACACGCGGACCGTGCCCGCCCATTAGTTATAAGCCGGACAGCTTTGAGAAGGATAGAAGTGTCTAGAGATCTCGTTTGGGGTTGTTTGCTTTAAGACTTCAATGTGGGTTTATCAGAAGCTGCATCAAGTCGCGGCATATGTCAAGCGTTTGGGGATAGTGCTGTGGATGAACGTACTGCAAGGCGTTGGTTTCGAAAATTCAAGTCGGGAGATTTGTCTCTCCATGATGAGCCTCACAGTGGATGACCACAGGTCTTGAATGACGGAGTCCTGAAGGCGGCCATTGAAGAGGACAGTAGTCTAACGTGTGGTGAACTTGCAAGGCAGTTCAACGTTTCCGATGAAACAGACTTCATCTGCATCGCCTAGTTAAGACGTACAAACTGAGCAAGTGTGTTCCGCAAACGCTGTTGGAGGTCCACAAGGGACAATGAGTGGCAGCCTGCGTATCGCTGCTTTCCAGACATTGGTTGTCTCCTCAGGATGCTGTCCTTCACACCGCAAGACTGCCTATGCACCCCCGCAAGATTATGCTTTGTGTCTGGTGGACAGGTCGTCAAGTGGTTCATTAAGAACTGCTACCAACGGGCCAAACGGTCAAGGGAGACCTATACTCGCAGCAATTGAAACGTGTGCAACAGGCATTGCGCCAGAAGGAGACAGCAATGGTGAATCGAAAAGGTGTGCTTTTCCTTCATGACAACGCCAGGCCGCATGTCGCGCAAGTGTTCAGGGATACCATACAGCAACTTGGGTGGGAGACTGTGCCATCCACCTTATTCACCTGACCTTGCGCCATCCGATTACCACCTCTTCGACTCTCTGGATAATCATCATCATGGGAAATCCTTCACCAATGAAGCAGACTTGCGCAAAGCCCTTACGGACTTCTTTGCGTCAAACACCTCCGAGTTCTACCGCAAGGGCATTGAACAGCTGGAGACACGTTGGCAGAAGGTGCTGGATGCCGATGGCGATTACTTCAGAGACTAAATATAAGTTACACATACTGTGAAGCGTTTTCTTTTTTTCCTTTAAAAACGGACAGAACTTCTTTTGGTTACCTTGTAAATTAAATAATCGTCATGTAATACCGTATCCCAGAACCTTAAGTAGGAGGCCGGCATGCCAAACTCTATCAAACGCCTTAGAGATATCTAGTGTCACAACTCGAAAAATAAACTCTAAAAATAATTCTAACAGCCACATCTAACATATTCAGTTGACGAGATATTGTTCCGTATTTGCTAGAATATGGAAAGTGTAGGCTATAATGAATTTCTGGGACCCGCTTAAACTTCTACTGCAAGTTATAGGCCGCATACTGAGAATAGAAGACTTGGAGAATTTGACACTCACATGATATATTGAAAGCAAGGACAAATAAAAACTGAATAATCTATGCAACGAGCTTGTGTAAATTGTTGGTAGAACAGATTAGTGGTGGTAGCAAAACGACAAACCTTAGAACTTCAAATTGCATCAAGTTTTGGAGAGCCATGATAGAGCTACATATAAGACGATTGCAGTTGTTATTTTCGAAATAAGAGGACTGTCTGAAAAGTAATGGGACTGTGTGTTCTGCGTGAACTATGGCCGAAAGAGGCATATGTTATCATCCAACATGGTATCATGGGATTATATAACTCTAATCTTAGCTTTCTACAAACATTGCATTTTTCAAATGTGAGAGTTTTAGCAGAACAAATCATGACTGATTCAAAAATAAAAGGAAAGCTTGTTCAATAAAAAGTTCCAAAGTTTTTGTTTGTAAGAATTTGGCCTGATGGCAACATGAACCAATTTGCAATTTTTTTTTACATAAAACCTACAAAGTGTGACACAAGGCATAAAATGGTGAGAGATGGTTGTCTTTGTTCTATCTCTTAACCTAGATAAATAGAGTGCGAAGCAGAATTAAACCAGAAATAGTGATTTTCCGAGCGTAGCTTAGATGTGGCACAAGGCTGAACGTATGGGGCCCCCAGTGAGGATCGAACTCACTACTCAGTCGTAATAGTTTTAGCGAGACAAGCTTGCTAACCATTACACCACCTTGAGGTGTCAAAACCAGAAATAGTACAGGCAAGGATACTGGAACAAAAAATACAATCAGGATCTGAATGATATCCAAGAGAGCAATAAAAATGCAAAACGATGTGTATATAGACCACACACACACACACACACACACACACACACACACACACACACACACACACACATATACAACAGTGTATGACACAAGCATCTGAACTATGAGGAAAACTAGATCTATTTGGAAAAAAATGTTAGAATAATCCAGAACGTACGAAGTCTGGCAGAACAAATCATGCCTGCTTCACCATGACAATTCACCTGCTCACAACGCCCTGAGCATCCAGTAGTTCCTGCCCAAGAAGAACATCGCTTTACTGGAACAACCTCCCTATTTGTCTGATCTTGTTCCGTGTGACTTTTTTCTTTTACCCAAGCTCAAGGGGATATTCAAAACGACCCATTTTGATAACATGGAGGCCATCAAGAGAGCCATAATGATGGAGCAACCATGAAGAATCCTTCCAACAGCTCATAGAAGCATGGCAGAGAAGGATTGAAAATTTCATTATATTCAAGAGGAATTACTTTGAATGGGAAACCATGTAGTTTGTTGCCTGGGATTGAAATAAATTGTTTGTGACACCAGTCACATTACTTTTCAGACGGACCTCACATAGTGGGAACAAACAGCCTACATATGGATACAAAATGAATTGAGAAGCCACATAAAAATAGAAAGTTGTGTGAGATAAGAATGTTTCTTCTCAGATTTAGTTAAACTCTATGGCAAATCTATCCTAAGGGAACAGGGTCCCTACCAGGATTTATTATCGGTGGGAGTAATCTGAACAATATAAAATATGCAGATGACACTTTACTGTTAAAATGGTGAGAGTTGGTTGTCCTTGTCCCATCTTTTAACCTAGATAGAGTGCGAAGCAGAATTAAACCAGGAATAGTACAGTCAAGGATACTGGAACAAAAAATACAATCATGATTAGAATGATATCCAAGAGAGCAATAGAAATACAAAAAGATGTGTACTTATGTTTTATAGATTACCAAAAAATTCAACAGGGTATGGCACAAGGATCTATTTGAACGATAAGGGAAACTAGATCTATCTGGAAAAAATGTTGGAATAATCCAGAACTTACGAGGTTAGTCTGAAAAGTGATTTTGTGAACTACGAACAAAAGAGGGATAAGCGGATTGCGTTATCATATATCATGATATCATAGGATTATAAAACTAATCTTAGCTTTCTGTGACCATTGCATCATTTTTCAAATGTGAGAGTTGTGGCAGAACAAATCATGTTTGCTTCACCATGACAATGTACCTTCTCACAACACCCTGAGCATCTAGTATTTCCTGGCCAAGAAAAAGATCACCATACAGTAACAACCTCCATATTTACTTGATTTTGCTCCGTGTGACTTTCTTCTTTTCCACAAGCACAAGGGGAACATCAAGGGAACTCGTTTTGAAGGCTTGGATGCCAGCAAGAGGGCCGTAACGATAGAGTCGAGTGGCATCCAAGAAAAATCTTTCCAGCAGTGCAAAGAAGCAGGAAAGGATGGGAAAGTGCATTAGAATTGATGGGAATTATTTTCAAGGAGAAACCACGTAGTTTGTTTTCTGGAATTGAAATAAATTGTTTGTGACACCAGTGCCGTTACTTTTCACACAAACTTCGTATAAATATTCATGAACTGGTTGTTTAAAATACAATTTTAATAGCTTTAGTTCCTGTCCCAGAAGAACATCGCCGTAATGGAACAACCTCCCTATCTGATCTATCTCCGTGCGACAATTTTTCCTTTTCCCAATGTTCAAATGGATCATCAAGAGAACCCGTTTTGAAGGTGTGCTAGCCATCAAGAGGGCCCTAACGACGGTCCTGAAGGAAATCCAAGAAGAATCCTTTCTGAAGCGCATAGAAGCGTTGCAGAGAAGAATGGAAAAATTGCATTAGACTCAAGGGGGATTATTTGAAGGAGAAACCATGTTGTCTGGCATTGAAAAAAAATGTTTGTGACATCAATTCTGTTACTTTTCAAACAGACGTGATATAATCATTGCAATTAAAAAAAAATATTATTTCAAAGTCAGTAGAATCATATTGTTTCATGACAAAAGGGATCAGATATTCTTTTTCTTTTATCTGTTTTACGTCATATCAATCTCAATGGGTTATTTAATGCCGACTAGATTTTTTATTACTGGTAATATTTTTTCAAAAATGTATAACCGTTAATATTTTTTCAAAAACCTATTGATGATAATATTTTTTTCTACAAAGATTTATTGCTGGTAATAATTTTCTACAAAAATATATTGCTGGTATTAAAACCTATTTTTACACTTTCATAGCATTTTGACCCCAGTTTGGGGTTTAACTATTTGCACATAGTTGGGGCCCTAACAGATGCTACCATCCCTGGCCAGAGTGGACCTGGGAATACCAACAATTAAGAGGTGGTTCCACGCTACTCGAAACCTCCAGATCAGAGGCCTAGCTGCCGGATACAGTTTATCATCTTACCCAGGACGCCACTAGAATTGACGCCATCTTTATTTCACTTAGTATACAGCATTATATACTTGGTCAAATTTTTAAATACATCTTCGATTTTCAAAATTTCATTGTCAATACCTCACCCTACAATAATTGATTCCAGAGGCCACGACTTAGGTCGAAAAACGACTTAAATCGAAATAACCACACTATAAACCGCAAATAAGGACACCCCATTGCATATTACAGTATTTATGATATGTACGCACAGTATTCCGAATAAAATAATTTATCAGCGAAATAGCCTTACACTTAGCATTAGCAATGAAAGAACGGTCTAGCATTTTTCGTCAACGTTAAAAATCTGTTCAGGAAGAAACCTGTTTTCTTAGATGATCTTAGCCAATACTTTAAGAAAATCTGCTGCTGCTTGTTCGTCAGCAGATGCACTTTCACCTTGCTTCTTAATAGAGTGATAACTTCTTCGTTCTTTAAATTTCATAAAATAACCTTGACTCGCTTTAAACTCTACATCATTCTCATCAGGTCCTCAAACAAAGACAACGCTTTCGCTTGAATGATTTCTTGACTAATAGCAGAAGCTTTTCCATCTCTTCAAAGATTTTTACTCTTTTCTTACTGAAACAAAATATAAAGTCAATAATGAATGAGAATGAAGAGAGTAGGCGATAAGCAGACGTATACCGGGCGCATGCTTAAACTAAACTGGATTTAAATTTCGCGGGAATCATGAGTGGAGCTGACAACGACGCCAAACGTAAGATATTGGAACTACCGTGGAAAACGCCAATATTGACCTCTTAAAAAACCGCTAAATAAGACGACAACACAGAGTCACAGATGTTTTCATATTTCATTCTCTAGGATTTATGATAATAATATTAACATTTACTCTATATGTATGTATGTTAATAATATTTATATACTTTTATTCGTATTTATTGTACAGTAACATGATTGTAAGTGCTTTTAACGCTTTTCCGGTGATATTACGACTTCAATATTTGTGGCGGACAGACGTAAAATTGAATAAAATTGATTTTTATTTTTGCATATATTTTTTTTGACACACGACGTATAATCGATAACGATATAACTCGAAACGACTTAACCCGAGGTATACCTGTATAGTTATTTCGTCGATGCCATTGTCGTTATATCAAAACCTTCTGGAAATTTGCATCTAGTCATTGAAAATCAAAGAAAATATTTTCATGGTTGTTAAATATATGCGTAACAATGATTAATAATCAAACAATTTAACAAAACGCTGGAAACATTTGCACATGAGGTCAGGATGTGTAGAAAATAGCCATGATTGGGAAGAATTCAGAGGTTAATGTGCAAACAGTTTGAATTTCACAACGCGGAGAAATATTTCTCAGCAGAAATTAAAACATGTCCATGAAAGGGGAAAAATGAAAATCGGAACTTTGTGTTAAATTCAATCAGCGAGTATCTATCTATCTATCTATCTATCTATCTATCTATCTATCTATCTATCTCTCTCTCTCTCTCTCTATATATATATATATATATATATATATATATATATATATATGTATATATATATGTGTGTGTGTGTAAAAGTTCAGATATAAATAAAATATATCACTGTAAAAAGAACAATATGAATAATGTTTTCCTTTTTAATTTATACATACATATATATATATATATATATATATATATATATATATATATATATATATATATGTATATATCTATATCTCTCTGTCTCTCTGTATGTCGCTCTGTCTCTCTCTCTCATCTCCCTCTCTCTCTCTCTCTCTCTCTCTCTATATATATATATATATATGCATACTTGTGTATTTGAGCACCGTTAAATTCAATCATAAAGCATCTAGCTAGCTATATATATATATATATATATATATATATATATATATATATATGTGTGTGTGTGTGTGTGTGTGTGTAAAATTTCAGATATAAGTAAATATGTATGTGTAAAAGGACAATATGAATGATGTTTTCCTTCTTTAATTTATGCATACATCAGTGGATATATATATATATATATATATATATATATATATATATATATATATATATATATAGTTAAGTTATGAATAACTTGGTAATCCGTATGGGTAATCCCAAGGAGGATGAAATCCTGAAAGCTCAATGTAAATCCAGAGCTAATAATTTAAAGAAAAACAGACCATTTTAAGGTTCCATTATAATAAATTATTATAATGGAACCTTAAAAAGGGTCTCTTTTTTTTTTAAATATATATATATATATATATATATATATATATATATATATATATATATATATAGGGAGAGGTTATAATTGTTCCAATAAGAGAAAATGTATATTTCAAAAGAAAAGAGAAAAGCCGCAAACATTTTGAGATATAGTGTTGATTTTTAAAATATATATTATATTTTATTTTTCCATATTTTTTTTTACTCACGTTTCGGCTTTTTCGACATTCATTAGTCTAAGATTGATTATTTCCATATATTATATAAAGGAATGCATTTTTTCCTTATGTTTTCCAATGTTTAACCTTTTTTTTGTAGTATTAATAAAAAAAATGGATTATTACTACACACAAAAGACAATAGTTAAACATGGGAAAACATAAGGAAAAATCAATTCCTTTAAATAATATGTGGAATTAACCACTCTTCGCCTGATGAAGGTCACAAGTCCCGAAACCCTTGTAGCTAAAATATGTAAAATAAAGTATAATATATATTTTAAAAAGACACATTATAAGCAATAACGTTTCTTTAATATATATATATATATATATATATATATATATATATATGATTGTGTCTGCTTTGTTTCTGTGCAGGTGTACATACTTCCTTTTTTTTTTTTTTTTCAAAATATGAAAGAAGCAGTCTGGAGTCTAGACACGGAGAGTCATTACTTTGTGTTTATAAGTCATAAAAGAATGACCAATGGCATAAAATAGAATAAGTTCCCGCTGGTTGAGAGCATTAGAGTGAGTTAAAATAGCGAGAGGGAATATTACAATGTCACAATGGGAGAGACAAAGAAGATCAATGACAATCTGCAGCGGGGAGCGGAATAGACAACAACAACAACAAGAAAGAAAGAAAGAAAGAAAGAAAGAAAGAAAGAAAGAAAGAAAGAAAAACGGATAGGAAAAAGAAGAAAGGATGAGAAGGACAGACAGACAGAAAGAAATCGAACAAAGAGGAAAAAGAAAGCGAGAGCGAGAGAGACAGACAAACAGAGTTGTGTGAGAAAAAAAAAAAAAAAAAAAAAAGATCCGACAAAAGTAAAGAAAGCGATGAGCTAAAGAGAAATAAAAAAAAAAGGTAAAAGATAGAAAGAAAAGAAGAAATTAAACAGAGAGGGAATAAAAAAAGAAAAAGAAGAGATCTTACATAGAAAGATGAAAAGAACAAAGAGAGTAACGAAGACATAGGACCCTAAGAAAAAAGAAAGAGAGAAAGAGTAGATGGAACAAAAGGAAAAAAAAAAAAGAAAGTGAGAGAAATATTGGAAAAGGTGAAAAAGACGGTGAGTTCGAAAGAGAGAGAGAGAGAAAATAATCGTAAAGGAAAAAAGATAAGGTGAGAGAAAAAGAGGAGTTGTAGGAAAAAAGTGGAAAGATAATCGAGTGAGGGAGGGAAATAAATAAATGCGGTAAGTGTAAGAGGGAGAAATAAATTATAGAAAATGATAAAGAGAAAGAAAGCGAAAGAGAGAAAGAGAGAGATTGAGAGTACAGGGAAAAATCAAAGAAAGACTTACGGGTTTTATCGAAGGAGACGGAAAAAGTGATAAATAACGGAAAGGGCGAAAGAAATGAGGTAAAAAGATCAAGTACAAGAAAGAGAGAGAGAGAGAGAGAGAGAGAGGAAGAGAGTCAGTGTGTGTGAGAGAGAAATTAACGGAAAACTAAAGAAAAAAGACAGAGCGATCGAGTGAACTAGCAGAATATGAGAGAGAGAGAGAGAGAGAGAGAGAGAATAATGTTAGGATATTATCTAGCGCTCAACTAGTGTCGCGTTTTACTTGACTAGAGAACGTTAATAAAATGGCTGTACGGAATGACGTACAACTTCATACAAAGAAATTAAGAAACTTTTGTGAAAATATTGATGGGGAACTATAAAATATAAATTAAGAATAGTTTGCGCAACACGATCTTTCTGCCTTGATTTCCTTTATATTGTGCTGTGTACTGGACTTGGTTAAGTCTGGTTAAGAAAACTTGGTTAAGAAAAAAAAACAGATCAGTATAATGTGCAGGACGGAAATAAAAATGAAAGAAAGAAAGGAAGAACGAAAGAAAGAAAGAAAAGAAAATGGTGAAAATGAAAAATAAAAGCACGGAAAAAGAATGAAAGATGAATTAAAAATCTGGAAAGAGAGAAAGAAAGAAAAAGTAATTAAAAGTGGAAAGAAAGAAAAAATGAGAGTTGAATTAAAAGAAGAAATAAAGTAATAACTATGAAAGTAAAGACGAAAGAACAGAAAAAAAAACAGAAGAAAGAAAACAAAAACAAAATGCCTGCGCACGCGCAAGAAAGGTATCTATGGCAGCAAAAATAAGGAATAAAAATGAAGAAATTGGGTGATAAAATGTAACAGAAATGAAGAACGAAAGGAGCAAAGAAAAGCAAAAGTCGAATTGAAATAGCAGACTTCAAGAAGGATATGAGTGAGAGATTTGATTAGAATGGACGACAAGATGGTTTCCTGAGATTTGATTTAACTTACACATCCCTTGTTTTTCTAAGAGCATTTTTTCGGGTTTTATTGTAGTTTTATTATGATCGTAAGGGAAGAGATAAGAGGTGATAACCCAGGAGTTTTTTTTTTCGTTCCTGTTTTTATGTTTCTCTCTTTTGCCATCCTATAATCTCATACTTATTTTTTTCTGACAAGTCCAACATTATTTCATTTAGTTCTGCTATTGTCTATATCTTTGTTGTTTTTAACACATTGTTTCTGCCGATGACTTCTTCGGCTTTCCGCAGCTGAATATGGTATGTTATCTGTAGTGTTTTTTATTTTATTTTTTATTTTATTTTATTTTTTTTTTTTTTTGTCTTCTTTTCAACTCCTGGAGAACGAGTGAAAGAAAATGAAAAGATTATTACGTTCCGGTAGTAACATGAACACCTGGGCTACATATATTCTCTGTCTCCCCACTAAGACGAGTTGTGACACAAGGTCATTTTTTAAGGTGGGGACCCGAGCGCGTACACCCGGAAAGGAACAAAAATTGCCAAGAGCCCGCTCAACCACTTTTGCGTTGGCCTCGGTGCGAGCACCGATCCCTCTCTCTGGTGCAATGAGAAGGCGCGGCCTTCGTTCAGCTGTTCCCTAGGCTCGGCACCTCTCAGTATAATTTTTCTCAGTTGCGACTTTGTCCTTTGACGGAGCCGCCTCTGAGTGCACTCTGCCTGAAGACAGAGACGCAACTGAGAGATGTTAAATAATTTGCTACAAACTACTCGCGAGAGAAGTTTACACACTTGGACTATCATTGTTACATTATCTTCTATGTGACGCGTCTATTCAATTATGCTAATGGTAAAGGGTAATGATAATATTAACCATTTCCTTATAATTTGAGCAGCCAGTCCTATGGTAGGATTGAATTTTAAAAAAAATCTTTTCATTAAAGCAGTTTTCCAGGAAAATACACCCTTGTGCAAATTAATTGAAACAAAACAAATAATTCCGTTATTTACTTTTTTCGTATTTTTCCAATGAAATATGACCCAGTGCACACGTTAGTACTTCGTATATCCGTCTTTATTTTTTTTAGAATGTCTTTGATGCGATCTGGCATGGAAACCCCTAATTTGGAGAAGTCCTCATTGATTTGGGGGTCACGTTACCACACGTCTATAATGGCCGTCATGAGCTTCTCTTTCGTCGTACAGTCAGCAATCTCTCTGTAAGGCTTGCCAGTGTGTATTCGTGCGACGTTACAATTTTCATACGCTTCTCTGGAGTAATGTCCATCAACAAATCAAACAGGGCAACAAATCGACAGTCGAGACAATAGTGTCGGGGCGTGTTAAAAAAAACTGATGCAATCACGGATGACGCAAAGACCAAAGAAATTTCATTATACAACCCGAAAATAGATTCATATTACTGCACACCACTTCAAATAACCTAAGGGGGAGGAAAAATTGTAAATCGATTAAACCCTGTCATTCCAATAGGTTTAAACGTGACCGTATGGTGAAAGAAAGAAAACTAAAGCGGTTGTTTCGCTTAATTTGCACAAGGGTGTAGGTTTCTCAATTATCTATGAAGGGCTCTAAGAGCGGACGGAAAATGCGATACTGAAATCCGAAGAAGCCTTGGAATAGGCAGGAATGAAATCCAAACGCTAATCATAAATGTGGTTCTACAGAAGGATGTTGAGAATACCAAGGACCGTATATGTGAGCAACGACGCGATTTTAGAGAAAACGGAAACAAGAAAAATATTTAACATCAGGAAACACCAACTGAAATCTCTAGGGAATATAATGAGAAAGGACGGCTTGGAAAATCTGACGCTCACAGGACAGAATGAGGGCAAGAGAGATAGAATAAAAGAAAGCATAACATAATTATTGATCTTGAGTAAATGAATGGCGGGACAGGGTTTAGAAATAAAGAAAAGACCGAAATAATTTAGATCTGCAAGTGGCAGGAAGTTGTGGAGAGTCACGACCGCCAACATCCCGAGGAGACAAGGCACATAAAGAAGTTCACTGTGATGTTAGCAATTTCTCTTCGCGTTATACGGGTTATCAATTTTAGATGTGGCTCCACTCAATTAGATACCTCCAGTCTATGTAGATCAGAAGCCATGAGAGCAATGTAAGTATTAATGCCTCCAATCAATTTAGATCAGAAGGCATGAGTGTCGTGTACATATTAACACCTCCAATTAAGGTTGATCAGACGTCACGAGAGTCATGTGAGTATTAACACCTCAAATCAATTTAGATCAGAAGCCTTGAGTTTCATGTGCATATTAACACCTCCAATCAATTTAGATCAGAAGCTATGTGATCCGTGTGAGTATTAACACCTCCAATCAATTTAGATCAGAATCTATGTAGATCCGTGTGAGTATTAACACCTCCAATCAATTTAGATCAGAAGCTATGTGATCCGTGTGAGTATTAACACCTCCAATCAATTTAGATCAGAAGCTATGTGATCCGTGTGAGTATTAACACCTCCAATCAATTTAGATCAGAAGCTATGTGATCCGTGTGAGTATTAACACCTCCAATCAATTTAGATTAGAAGCCATGTCATGTGCATATTAACACCTCCAATCAATTTAGATCAGAAGCTATGTGATCCATGTGAGTATTAACACCTCCAATCAATTTAGATCAGAAGCTATGTGATCCGTGTGAGTATTAACACCTCTAATCAATTTAGATCAGAAGCCATGTCATGTGCATATTAACACCTCCAATCAATTTAGATTAGAAGCCATGTCATGTGCATATTAACACCTCCAATCAATTTAGATCAGAAGCTATGTGATCCATGTGAGTATTAACACCTCCAATCAATTTAGATCAGAAGCTTTGAGTTTCATGTGCATATTAACACCTCCAATCAATTTAGATCAGAATCTATGTGATCCGTGTGAGTATTAACACCTCCAATCAATTTAGATCAGAAGCTATGTGATCCGTGTGAGTATTAACACCTCCAATCAATTTAGATCAGAAGCTATGTGATCCGTGTGAGTATTAACACCTCCAATCAATTTAGATCAGAAGCCATGACATGTGCATATTAACACCTCCAATCAATTTAGATCAGAAGCTATGTGATCCGTGTGAGTATTAACACCTCCAATCAATTTAGATCAGAAGCTATGTGATCCGTGTGAGTATTAACACCTCCAATCAATTTAGATCAGAAGCTATGTGATCCGTGTGAGTATTAACACCTCCAATCAATTTAGATCAGAAGCTTTGAGTTTCATGTGCATATTAACACCTCCAATCAATTTAGATCAGAAGCTATGTGATCCGTGTGAGTATTAACACCTCCAATCAATTTAGATCAGAAGCTATGTGATCCGTGTGAGTATTAACACCTCCAATCAATTTAGATCAGAAGCTATGTGATCCGTGTGAGTATTAACACCTCCAATCAATTTAGATCAGAAGCCATGTCATGTGCATATTAACACCTCCAATCAATTTAGATTAGAAGCCATGTCATGTGCATATTAACACCTCCAATCAATTTAGATCAGGAGCTATGTGATCCATGTGAGTATTAACACCTCCAATCAATTTAGATCAGAAGCCTTGAGTTTCATGTGCATATTAACATCTCCAATCAATTTAGATCAGAATCTATGTGATCCGTGTGAGTATTAACACCTCCAATCAATTTAGATCAGAAGCTATGTGATCCGTGTGAGTATTAACACCTCCAATCAATTTAGATCAGAAGCTATGTGATCCGTGTGAGTATTAACACCTCCAATCAATTTAGATCAGAAGCCATGACATGTGCATATTAACACCTCCAATCAATTTAGATCAGAAGCTATGTGATCCGTGTGAGTATTAACACCTCCAATCAATTTAGATCAGAAGCTTTGAGTTTCATGTGCATATTAACAGCTCCAATCAATTTAGATCAGAAGCTATGTGATCCGTGTGAGTATTAACACCTCCAATCAATTTAGATCAGAAGCTATGATCCGTGTGAGTATTAACACCTCCAATCAATTTAGATCAGAAGCTATGTGATCCGTGTGAGTATTAACACCTCCAATCAATTTAGATCAGAAGCTATGTGATCCGTGTGAGTATTAACACCTCCAATCAATTTAGATCAGAAGCCATGTCATGTGCATATTAACACCTCCAATCAATTTAGATCAGAAGCTATGTGATCCATGTGAGTATTAACACCTCCAATCAATTTAGATCAGAAGCTATGTGATCCGTGTGAGTATTAACACCTCCAATCAATTTAGATCAGAAGCTATGTGATCCGTGTGAGTATTAACACCTCCAATCAATTTAGATTAGAAGCCATGTCATGTGCATATTAACACCTCCAATCAATTTAGATCAGAAGCCATGTGATCCATGTGAGTATTAACACCTCCAATCAATTTAGATCAGAAGCCTTGAGTTTCATGTGCATATTAACACCTCCAATCAATTTAGATCAGAATCTATGTGATCCGTGTGAGTATTAACACCTCCAATCAATTTAGATCAGAAGCTATGTGATCCGTGTGAGTATTAACACCTCCAATCAATTTAGATCAGAAGCTATGTGATCCGTGTGAGTATTAACACCTCCAATCAATTTAGATCAGAAGCCATGTCATGTGCATATTAACACCTCCAAACAATTTAGATCAGAAGCTATGTGATCCATGTGAGTATTAACACCTCCAATCAATTTAGATCAGAAGCTATGTGATCCGTGTGAGTATTAACACCTCCAATCAATTTAGATCAGATCTATGTGATCCGTGTGAGTATTAACACCTCCAATCAATTTAGATTAGAAGCCATGTCATGTGCATATTAACACCTCCAATCAATTTAGATCAGAAGCCATGTGATCCATGTGAGTATTAACACCTCCAATCAATTTAGATCAGAAGCCTTGAGTTTCATGTGCATATTAACACCTCCAATCAATTTAGATCAGAATCTATGTGATCCGTGTGAGTATTAACACCTCCAATCAATTTAGATCAAGATGTGATCCGTGTGAGTATTAACACCTCCAATCAATTTAGATCAGAAGCCATGTCATGTGCATATTAACACCTCCAATCTATTTAGATCAGAAGCTATGTGATCCATGTGAGTATTAACAACTCCAATCAATTTAGATCAGAAGCTATGTGATCCGTGTGAGTATTAACACCTCCAATCAATTTAGATCAGAAGCTATGTGATCCGTGTGAGTATTAACACCTCTAATCAATTTTGATCAGATGCTATGTCATGTGCATATTAACACCTCCAATCAATTTAGATTAGAAGCCATGTCATGTGCATATTAACACCTCCAATCAATTTAGATCAGAAGCTATGTGATCCATGTGAGTATAAACCTCTCCAATCAATTTAGATCAGAAGCTATGTGATCCGTGTGAGTATTAACATCTCTAATCAATTTAGATCAGAAGCCATGTCATGTGCATATTAACACCTCCAATCAATTTAGATTAGAAGCCATGTCATGTGCATATTAACACCTCCAATCAATTTAGATCAGAAGCTATGTGATCCGTGTGAGTATTAACACCTCCAATCAATTTAGATCAGAAGCTATGTGATCCGTGTGAGTATTAACACCTCCAATCAATTTAGATTAGAAGCCTTCTGTAGCATCGGTGCATAAATTATTTGATTTGAGACCCTCACCGAATCTTATAAGTTTCGACTTGGTAATATCTCAGCTTCTACCTGTAGTTTACAGACGCACAAGACTTTCCCGCAGTAAATGACATGTGTCAAGCAGTGTTGTCACTTGCTCACTCCCAGTAGTGACGGGTATTACCAAAAGCACCTTTCTTGGAATTGTCTCGAATACGCCGACCCCAAAAGTGACAACCTTAACTTCAGATTATTTTGATTGCTTCTGCCCGGTTTTGGGTTCCTCCATATTCGTGCCTGTTCTTCCTTCACGATATCAAGGTACCTCGTCGGTACCAGTTATGGCGGCTCTTCTTTCAATTTTCCCCGAAAGCTTCCTTATTGATCACATGTTTCTTCCATGGTATTCTCAACATCCTTCTATACAATCACATTTCTGTTGTTTCAAGTCTGTTCTTCTGTGAGGAGATTGTCCACATTTCACTGCCATAGATAAGCATTGATATTATTGATATTACATAACAATTCAGCTATCTTTCTTTGTTTCTAATAGAATTTTTCTGTTTCTTTGTTTCGGTTTGGAAGGCATCTTTTGCTACTCTGTACAAGTGTGATATCAAAATGACTATTATTATAGTGAGTATTTATTATTATTATTATTATTATTATTATTATTATTATTGTTGTTGTTGTTTATTATGAAATGTACGTGTTTGTTATAGTTCGCAGTTTCAACAACAAAAATCCAAATGGAGCTATTTTATAACCGATAGCAATATATATATATATTATTTTCATTGTTCGGACTGTTGCCATCTTTTTTTGTCATAATCACGACGTTTCGGCCGCTGTACGTTCTGGACTTCTTTAGGTGAAACTGAGATATCCAGATAAAGCATGACACGTGGAACTAGAGCAATCTAAATCGGTGGACGAAATAAAGGATTGGATCGAAATTCCAACGCATATCACCTGAAGAAGGCGGGAACGTGCAACAACCGAAACGTCGTGAATGACACAATAAAGATAAGGACAACAGTCCGAACAATGTAAATAGTGTAAATAGTCAGAATACCTCATCTCCGAAATATAGACAGTTATTAAAGGCAATATGTTTGGATCGAGATTGGTTTGGTTTGGGTTTTTTACGGTATATCAACCTCAATATGTTATTTAATGCCGACAACATTTTTATTGCTGGTAATATTTTTATATTTTCAAAGTATTTTCACCCGTTCTTTTTTTTATTTGCCCATAGGTGGGATCCTGACAGGGTCAGTGTGGACCTGGGAACACAGCAATTAAGAGATTTTCCACGTTCTTCAAGACCTCCTGATCAAGGCCTTGCTGTTGGACGAGCATGTTGTTTATCGTCTTACCTAGGACGCGGATGTAGTTTATCGTCTTACCTAGGACACGGATATAGTTTATCGTCTTACCAAGGATGCGGATGTAGTTTATCGTCTTACCCAGCACTCCCGAGATTTGTGAAAGCTGGGTAAAACTACGCTGAGACCTAATAAAATGCTTTCAGTGTTAAGATACGTTAATATTGTTGCCGTGGAATGCTTAAGCGAAGAACGTTATGATGGCTTAAAAATTAAGTTGAATAAAATCTCTAAAATTGAAAAACATAAACATTTGTATCAAGGAGTTTTTGAAATCAAATACAGAGGTCAACCAGGAAAACAATTAGATTGGCAATATTTTACTAAGAATATGAGAAGTAACCATTAAAAGAATTTTCTATTTTTCGGTGTTTTCCAACAGGTAGTTTGAAGATGTATTCTTGTACATATATTTTTATTAGTTCTTAAAGCGCTTGGAATTTTACGATTGGAATTTTATTTTTGTTTTTGAGATACAATTTTTTTAAAATTTCGATTTCAAGATTTTTTTTTAATAATTTAAAGGACGCTTTTCACATGACAGGGATTGTTACTTCAATGAATAGATGTGTTTTAATAGTTATTAATTTAATTGTTATTCTCAGTAATTCTGTACAATTACACCGGGTTTAACTGCCTTTAAATTTCTATTAGTAAGTACAGAGAAATACCAAGACAAGTATATTTTCATGGGAAGTTATATTATTAATGTTGACTTTGTTTGTAATATTATTCACTGGCTTTCTATAAACATTTTTCCATAATTACGAAGAAAATAATAATAATAATAATAATAATAATAATAATAATAATAATAATAATAATAAAAGTAATAATATCTTCTTCTTCTTTATCTTCTTCTTTTGCTTCCTCCAAATTCTCTTTTATTCTTTTTTTTGTTTTGCTATTCATTGGCTTTATGGCGATCAACCGCGTTCAAAAAGATGGCGCCCGTCATGCTTACCTTCTCTGGAATCTACAGCCGACAACAACAAAACAACTTCATCGTAGGTGACAAACCTTTCATAAACACACATAAATAAATACGTACATATGTAGGTGTGTATATACATGTACATATCCATACAATAACATCTACTGATGTCCGGATCCTTACAAGCATTTCAATGTTTGGTCGTACATATATGTGGATGTTTTTTTTTTTTTTTATTTTCATTGTAGAACAAATGGCGCATATTTGTCATACCCAATATTGAATGGCATTCCGTTGGCAAATGAGCTTGGGTTTAGAGTGTAAGTGGTTCCTCTGGTAATTTGAGATAGGTTTCCATGTCCGCCCTACAGGGGGAGCTACCTATCTCGTCTGAATGTAGCAAATGCGGTTCCGGACGAATGTAAAGGATTTTGAAATCATGTCCAACAGACGATTTTAAAAACACGTGCGATAAATGTAACTTCTAAAAGTAATCAATTTCGCTAATTAATATTTGTTCAACAAACGAAAACGTTTTACAGATTGTCTCAAATTTCATATGTCTCTATACATTATTTTCTCAAATTTCATATATCGTTATCCCTTATTTTCTCAACTTTCATATATCTCTATACATTATTTTCTCAAATTTCATATATCTCTATACATTATGCGCAAATAGATAAGATAATTAAATAAAGAAATATTTGAAAAGAAATTCTATTTTCTTTGCGGTTTATCAGTGACAAATTATTTATAGCAACTTTCTAAGCATAGTTCAGACGTGACACAAGACCGAAAGTAGGGTACACCCAGTGAGTATCGAACTCATTACTCAATCGTAATTGTTCTAGTGAGACAAACTTGCTAACCATTACACCAGGGCGTGGTGCCCTTTACTTATATACTTATATGTTTGTCGAACTTGTAACTTAATTTTTCGTTGGCGAGCTCTCATTCTTTTCTCTTTCTCACCCCAACCCCTGACTATTTCGATCTTTCCTTGTCACGCTATCTCTTTATATATATATATATGTGTGTGTGTGTGTGTGTGTGTGTGTGTTTGAGTGAGAGAGAGTTATAAAAGTTCATTTATATACCGTAGAGTATAGTGCGTTTTTTATGATCATTTTTACGCAAAAATAAGGGGTCGCGCTGTACACGGGTAATATTAAAACTCAGGGCTGAATGAGAACAAAAGTGGGTTATCTAAGTCTTCATATCAGATATTTAACAATAAGGGGTTTTTCCTCACCATTTTGTGATAGCTTTCGACACAAGAATAAAGAAGATTATTTATTTCGTTTAAAATCTGTCCAGTAATGCACTATTTGACAAGGACACGCCTACTAGTACTGTTCAGAAGCTGCGGTTGCATTATACAGAAAACTACAAGAAAAAATCAGATTTGTCACAAAAAATATCAGAGGTCACACTATACATGAAGTAGACTTATACACGAGTCTATACTCTATTCGAAAATTAGAAAAATACAATAAAAGCTTAAGCAAACAGAACTGGTCAGTTGTATTTAACGAAAATTCTTTCGATGAATACTTGCTGCCTAAATAAAACATATATATATATATATATGTTTTATTTAGGCAGTAAGTATTCATGTGTGTGAGTGTGTGTGTGCGTGTGTGTGCGTGCGTGTAATTGAGTCATTTTGAAATTTAGAAACAGGCTGCGTCTCTCGTTTCGTGCGCATGTGTAGATGTGGCAATGTCAACAAAGCATAGTCCGATGAAATCCTAACGGTTGAAACGTGTCAAAAAAAAAATCTTTCCAGTTTGTCAAATTTACCTAAATATATATATATATATATATATATATATATATATATATATATATATATATATATATATATATCATTTATTCGAAAATTATAACATAAAAAGATTATAAAATCACTACAAAAATTGCCATTTTGTTTCAATACCTCTGGTGTCTTATCACGTGACGATGCTGAATGTAGAACCTATATATATATGTATTATTACGTGATGAAATACATTTTTACATAATTTTCCTTCGGATTGCAGTCTCACATTCTCTCCCTTCACTCTCCTCCTCTCTCTCCCCCAGTATATATATATATATATATATATATATATATATATATATATATAAAAATATATATATATATATATATGTGTGTGTGTGTGTGTTATATTATACTGAGCTCCGCACCTTAGTAAAACTAAAACTTTGCACTCCTTATCTAGCTACTTCTTCCCAAAATTTGGTTTCGATCGGTCAAGAAATGGGTATTTCAAACAGTATGGACGGACAGACGTACTAACGGTAGTCTCAGAATTTTTATATAGATTATAACATCTTCAACATTGCACATACGAAATTAGTTTCTAAATATGAAGAAAACCTTATGTTTATTGTGTAGTTGGGAGTGACGCTCTTAATTGCATTTTATATTGTAATTTGATATTTTGGCGAGCGAATTTTAAACAAGATTAACCTTTCTTATTCTTTTTCTGTCTGCTGTCGCAACATGTTTTAAAAATAAAAGAACATTAAATAACAGGATTTGTCATTAGAGTTGTCTATATTTAGAATCGCTTTATTCTGTTTTGCATGAAAATCAACTCCTTCAAAAGATGAAAACTCGATTCTCCAGGCTTTTCACTGAGTTCTTCAAAAAAACATCGGACTTTAGCTATTCGCTTATTTTAAATATAATTCGTCACTAGAATTTTACATTTTTGTCATTAATTTGTCTTAAATTTTATATTTGTTATATTTCATATTTTACGTAATATGATGTTTTAATATAATTTTACATAAAATGCATTTTATTGTTGCATTATTACAACTTTATTACATTTACGTTATTAACACTTTATATAATTACATTATTAGATTCATACCGTTATAACTTTATTAAATTATTATATTTATATTACAAGTTCACATTATGACATTTACACAACGAAAACATTATATTATTTCATTTTCATTAATATAACTTTATATTATTTCATTTATATTATTGCAACTTAACATTATTTCATCATTTCAACTTTATATTATTACAATTTTATAATAATAATATTATATTATTGCATTTATATACTTGCATATTTAAATTATTACGTTTTTATTATTACAACTTTACATTATTACAATTTTATAATAATAATATTTTATTATGACATTGATATCCTTGCATATTTAAATTATTATGTTTTCATTATTACAACTATATATTATTACAATATTACATCATATTATCGCAATTTTTAATTATTGCATTTATATCATTAAAACTTACATTATTACATTCTTATAGTTTTACATACAGTTCATAATTTTAACTTAATATTTTAATATTTTTGGCGCATTCGACTATTGTACTCATCAACTCCTCATCCCAGAAATTCAGACAGAAGTTAATGGTTTATATCTTAATAATTAATTAACACCGTTATTTTTATATATATACTTTTATGATTCGTTTCTCGAACAAATTTGTTACTTCGTTTATTGACTTTTTTACTGCTAAAAACTTGATCAGTAAAGCATTTCTAGGAAAACTTATCCAATTGACTGACAAATAAAAATTTTTTCCATGAAATATTCAAACTAGTTTTATTATCTTTGTATAATTTTATATTAGTGTTTATAGTTTTTATATTAGTTTATAATTTTGTATAATTTTATATTAGTGTTTATAGTTTATAGTTTATAATTTTTATATTAGAGTTTATAATTTTGTATAATTTTATATTAGTGTTTATAGTTTTTATATTAGTGTTTATAATTTTGTATAATTTTATATAAGTGTTTATAGTTTATAGTTTATAATTTTTATATTAGAGTTTATAATTTTGTATAATTTTATATTAGTGTTTATAGTTTTTATATTAGTGTTTATAATTTTGTATAATTTTATATTAGTGTTTATAGTTTATAGTTTATAATTTTTATATTAGTGTTTATAATTTTGTATAATTTTATATTAGTGTTTATAGTTTATAGTTTATAATTTTTATATTAGTGTTTATAATTTTGTATAATTTTATATTAGTGTTTATAGTTTATAATTTTTATATTAGTGTTTATAATTTTGTATAATTTTATATTAGTGTTTATAGTTTATAATTTTTATATTAGTGTTTATAATTTTGTATAATTTTATATTAGTGTTTATAGTTTATAGTTTTTATATTAGTGTTTATAATTTTATATAATTTTATATTAGTGTTTATAGTTTATAGTTTTTATATTAGGGTCTATATTATCTTTCTGTAATTTTATATTAGTGTTTATGCTGCTGATATTATTCGGCTTTCCTCAGTTTTATGTTGTATGTGATTATTTTTGTTTTCAATATTTTTCATTTGCTGTAAAACAGAACAACACTTTCTGATCGTCGAATGTAAAAGGAACAAAAGCGAAATCCAGACTTTAGGCTTTGACTACAGGATTAAGAGTTAGGTTTTCCTAACACACGAAGAGTTGTGGTCTTAGTGCTAGTGGAAAGGTAATGTAAATTTATGCCTTTTTAGACTATCGTGCGTAAAAATATTATTGACATTAGTGAAAATGAAAGAGGCCATCTATATGAATAATAATAATAATAAAAAAAACAGGGCCTATTTTAGCATTTTACTTACATTGTTAAAATAACCCTCTCCCACCGACTTAAAGAATATAATTTTCCAAATAATTAAAGGTCATATGCTTTCTAAATCCCCAAAATATGTATAAGAAAACTATATTTTCCAACAAGAACACGTTCATAATCTTAATAATATGTTTAACTCTCATGGAGCCGACCATGTTGAAATTTTGTAAGCCAGGCTCAGTAAATGCCTGCAAGAAAATACTGCCACTTAAATTTCAGCTTTAACTTTCTGCTTTTAAATACAAGTGTCCTTTTTGTTTCAATTCTCCATAAAATTCCTCATTGCTCAAATGATCCGTCTATGATATTCTCTGTATCCTTCTGCAGAATCACATTTCTGTTGCCGCGTCAATGGTAAGACGATAAACTACATCCGTGTCGTGGGTAAGACGATAAATTACGTCCGTGTCGTGGGTAAGACGATAAACTACATTCGTGTCCTGGGTAAGACGATAAACTACATTCGTGTCCTGGATAAGGCGATAAACTACATCCGTGTCCCGAGTAAGACGATAAACAACTTCCAATAGCAAGACCTCTGATCAAGAAGTTTTGAGGAGCGTGTCACCACCTTTCAATTGCTGGTGTCCCCAGGTCCATCCTGACCCGGGGTGGAAGGACCTGTTAGGGTCTCAACAATGGGTAAATAGTTAACCCAAAACTGGGGTCAAAACACTTTGAAACTGTAAAAATGGGGTTTAATACCAACAATAAATTTTTTGAGAAAAATTATTGCCAGTACTACATTTCTGAAGAAAATAAATATTACCAGGAATACCTTTTTGTAGAAAAAAATGTTGCCGGCAATGCATTTTTGAAGAAAGAAATGTTGCCAGCATTGCATTTTTGAGGACGAAAATGTTGTCGGCATTGCATTTTTGAAGAAAGAAATGTTGTTGGCATTGCATTTTTGAAGAAAGAAGTGTTGCTGGCATTGCATTTTTGAGGGCGAAAATGTTGTCGGCATTGCATTTTTGAAGAAAGAAATGTTACCGGCATTGCATTTTTGAGGACGAAAATGTTGTCGGCATTGCATTTTTGAAGAAAGAAATGTTGCCGGCATTGCATTTTTGAAGAAAGAAATGTTGTCGGCATTGCATTTTTGAAGAAAGAAATGTTGTCGGCATTGCATTTTTGAAGAAAGAACTGTTGCCGGCATTGCATTTTTGAGGGCGAAAATGTTGTCGGCATTGCATTTTTGAAGAAAGAAATGTTACCGGCATTGCATTTTTGAGGACGAAAATGTTGTCGGCATTGCATTTTTGAAGAAAGAAATGTTGCCGGCATTGCATTTTTTTAGGATGAAAATGTTGTCGACATTGCATTTTTGAAGAAAGAAATGTTGCCGGCATTGCATTTTTAAGGACGAAAATGTTGTCGGCATTGCATTTTTGAAGAAAGAAATGTTGCCGGCATTGCATTTTTGAGGACGAAAATGTTGTCGGCATTGCATTTTTGAAGAAAGAAATGTTGCCGGCATTGCATTTTTGAGGACGAAAATGTTGTCGGCATTGCATTTTTGAAGAAAGAAATGTTGCCGGCATTGCATTTTTGAGGACTAAAATGTTGTCGGCATTGCATTTTTGAGGACGAAAATGTTGTCGGCATTGCATTTTTGAAGAAAGAAATGTTGTCGGCATTGCATTTTTGAAGAAAGAAATGTTGTCGACATTGCATTTTTGAAGAAAGAAATGTTGTCGGCATTGCATTTTTGAAGAAAGAAATGTTGTCGACATTGCATTTTTGAAGAAAGAATTGTTGTCGGCATTGCATTTTTGAAGAAAGAAATGTTGTCGGCATTGCATTTTTGAAGAAAGAAATCTTGTCGGCATTGCATTTTTGAAGAAAAAAATGAATGGGATGACAAGGCTTTGCCATGGCAAATACACAACAAGAGCGAAAGTAGCAGATGTGGACTGACAGAAAACACATCATTGACTGAGGAACACCGGGTTGAATGCTGAGACATAAGGCCTAATTATTGCAGCTCAGGACCAAAGCCTCGCAACCAGATCCTACCACTGTCACATAATCAAGGACGGAACTAACCACCAAATGCATGAAATACGGAAAATATGATGAAACTGCCGACCATATTGTCTCAAGATGTCCGAGCTAGCAAAAAATGAATATACCCACAGGCATAATAAGGTAATGACATATGTGCACTGGAAGATATGAAAGAAGCACAAAATCGAAACCACTGAGAGATGGTATGAGCACCAACCAGAAACAGTTACCCAAAATGCAATGTAACTATCCTCTGGGACATGCCAATTCAAAATGACGGAAATAAACGCCAGCAGGCCTGATATTATCATAAAAGACACGAAATTCAGGAAGTGTATGATTATTGACATAACAGTACCATCTGAGAGAAACACCTCCATGAAAGTTATTGAGAAATTGTTCAAATACAAGGACCTAGAGATCGAGATTAACAGGATGTGGGAAATGAAGACTGAGACTCTACCGATAGTAATCGGAGCTCTGGGCATCGTTAAAAAAGGAATGGGCAGTTTTACTAATAGTGTTCCAGGTTACATCAACATACAAGTTGCCCAGAAAATCGCCCTACTAGAAACATACCATATACTAAAAAAAGTGCTATCAATTAAATGACAATTCTATAGGGCCTAAGGACCATAGTTAGGACCCGGCCATACAGGTTATGAAGCAGGAAACATACACAAATAATAATAATAATAATAATAATAATAATAATTATAATAATAATATTTATTATTATTATTATTATATTAGGGCAAATTCTATAGTACGAGTTAGCCATCCAATCAAAATTATCAAAGAGATGTACCATGCAATAATTTGGAAATAGATGTACCATGCAATAAAATATAAAAAACAAACCTGTAATTGTGATCAGTTTATGGAAAGGGATCTACTTAGATATAAGAAGTACCCATGGGTAAGATTTTTTACAATTCACATATTTTAGGGGTACCAGGAATTTGATCGGGCATATTTGTTCTTGATTTTCATTCCTAGACTTGCAATAACATCAGGCAATGTTGTTGCCTTGAAATGCTAATTTTCTACTGATTTTTACCTTGAGGTCTTTGTATTAGATAATCAAACATCTTCAAAAACATGTTTTTGTCAGCTAGACACACGACATCTGGCAGAAGACATGAGTTTCACAAAGTTAAGAGAGTGGAATCCTCATCAACCTATAGATAGATATATAGATATTTAAAATATTTGGTGGCTTATGCTCCAAGGATTTCTCTTTGCGTGGAATATTGATCAATGTATATAAATTGTAGCCCATATCATATCTTTGCAAGTATTCTTTTTTTAACAACAACAACAACAACAACAACAACAACAACAACAACAATAATAATAATAATAGTAATAATAATAATTTATAGTACTTTACAATACACACAGACAAAACAATTGCCTAGACATCGTGATTAGAGACAGCAAAGACGAAATGTGCCTCCTTATTGAAATGGTAGTCCCTGCAGATTGTAATGTATCTTTGAAGATCTTCAAAAAAATATCAAAATATAAGGGTCTTGAAGTGGAAATCTCAACAATATAGCACATGAGGACATCAACAATTCCAGTTGTAGTTGGAGCACTCGGATCGATTGGAAAAGATTCCAATAGAGTCATTGAAAGGAAGTCCTACCTTAAAAAAATACAAAAAATTGTACTCACAAGTAGAGCTCACATATTAAGAAGAACTTTATCTATGTAAATTGTGGGATCTTAGTTTTTTTTTCCCAAAAATGATCAGTGAAAAATCTCAAGAAGCCATTTCTGACCTTAGGTCCACGGATTGGGACCCGGAAGGAAATGTCTATAGAAAAGAAATCCAAAGAAATAATAATAATAATAATAATAATAATAATAATAATAATAATAATAATAATATTTTTTTCCTTAAATTTAAGCTAGGCACAATCTTTTATTGGGATGACATTACCCGAAACTTAGGGCACGTCAAGAATGTATATATATGCAGTTTGTAAAAGTTTTGATGTCAAGGGATACTTAAAATGCACATCATCATCATCATCATCATCAGAATAATAATAATAATAATAATAATAATAATAATAATTATCATCATCATCTGTCCCATCATTTGACCGAATCCCTCCACATATCTGTGTTGAGTTCTGTGGAGAAATTATTTCCGGCACAGCGTGTTTTGTGCAAGTAGACCTGGCAAATGCCATCCCTCTCCAGGTCAGACCACATCCGATGTCTCCCAACTCGAAGGCTGGCTTTGGTCACGAACACGCTGCCGTTGATTCCACCGGCTTAGGAGTGGTCTAACCCTTCACCTTGTCGTGGATTTCATTCTTAGAAGCCATCCGCACAGCGATGCTGTTTTTTTCACCACCTACTGGCTGCGTAAATATCTATAGCGTCCAGTCTATCCCATTGGCCCCTACAAGAATGATTAACCAACATCATAGTATAACTGTACTTACATCATTGATAATTGCATACTATTAAGAACTGATATAATAACATTTACACTATTCATAGTTTATTTAAAATGCTAATACTCTCCGGAATTGGTGAGAAGTTCAACAAGGCGTAATTTTCGAATTTTTAAACAGGATATATCAGGAAACTTCTTGATTGTACCTTTTTTGATCGTATCCAGTGCTACGATGACTATAGGTATGTCAGTGGTTTTAAGCTGCTACATTATTATTTTTGTTTGTTTCAAGTTACTTATTTTGCCATATACATTAACAGATATATTTTCATCAGATGGCGCTGCCATATCTACGAACCCTAATATTTTCGTGTAAATGCTGATCCTACCCGTTTGCAAACAACGAAGGAACATTCTTTGTCGACCTTTTATGCGGATGATTTCAGTTTTGTTACATTTGCTTTGCGCCCTTTCTCACATCTTCGCAAATTACTTTTCACACAAACATATCGATTACCCCACCTCTCTGGTCTCTTCTCTCTCTCTTTCTTTCTCTCCATCTATCTATCTATCTATCTATCTCTACTACCATATATACATTAACAGTCTTTAATTAATTTTCTTTTTTGTTTATCAAGTTTATTCTAAAATAAAATTTGAAAAAAAAGACCCCATTTTATTCAATTATCTGGTATTCACCAATATTCTTTGTTACTTATCTGCGATAAATTGTAATTCCACAGGTTTTGATGTAAAAATAAATTCTGCTATCGCTCGGATTTGACTTCCATTAGAATGAAAACCAGACGTAAAAAGATTCTCCCAATCAAAAAATGTTATCCGTACTTTATTTTCATTTACAAGTGTCGAGCTGGAAACTGCTTACGTGATTGATAATTGCGTGCTATTAAAGCTGGGAAAAAGAAATCTCTTCATTCGATCTTGAGTTATGAAGAGAGCCTTTCACCGCCATCTTATAAAGTCGCATGTCAATCCTGCCATGATTCGAACGTGCGACTTACGAATAAAGAGGCAAATCCACGTCGCCAGATTTCTTTTGCCTGATCGACATCGTCAAATTACCTTGAATCTACCAAGCAGATTTTTTATATTAATAATTTCCCCCCAAGCAAGGCAAATAAAGCCACTAAGACGCAAGGGATTACCGAGTGTTAGAAAATATGAGTATAAAAAAAACAGGAGAGAGAAAAATAAAAGAACAAGAATTAAGAAGACAAAAGATTACGAGTGACATTGCGTTTAATTTTTTGAAGATCAAAGTTGACTGGGAAACAAGAAGCCGGAAGAGAGTTCCACAAGTGAGAAGTGCGAGAGAAAAAACTGTTAGCATAGAATTTACAGTAACAGCTATTTCAAGTATTAAATGAGGGCACATTGCCGCAAATCTAGTACTGCTAGAAAGTTAATCAGAAGAATTACTGTGAAGGGATTTATAGAAAAGTTACAAGGTAGTTACTGAAGACGAAATGCCGCGTCAGGATCAATAACATAGCAGATTCTTCTTTGGATATTAATAATCTCTAATTAGCAGGATTATCCAATGCACATAAACTGAGCCTAGTTAGAAGAGAAGATTGAAGCTTAAATCATTTTTTTTTATTTTTTTCGACTACTGGTTATATTTACAGTGTAAAAATAGATTAAAAAACTTGCAATATCTGTCTATATTTCAGAGATGAGGTATTTTGTACACTATTTACATTATTCGGACTATTGTCCTCATCTTTGTCGCCATATTTATTACAACGTTTCGACCGTTGTAGGCTCCGGCCTTCTTCAGGTGGTTGGAATGTTGAACCGAACCGAACCCTTTATTTCGCTCACTGGGTTAGACTGTTCTAGTTCCCCGTGCCATGTCTAATGGATGCCAGTTATCAGCTATCTCCTGCTTAATTCCCTCTCCAAGTTCTTTGCCGCCTTAACCAGGTATTGAACTCACAACTCTTTGGGTCCTGTCACTGGATCTAACTAACGCCTTTAGACACATGTGAAAATCTTTTAATAATAGTTAGAACTCAACAAATTAAACCGTAAAATATAACAGTAAACTTGTAACTACAATAAACATCTTGTCATAATAACCTTTTTCACACTGGGAATAGTTGACACTAAAGATTTAGTATCTGTCTATATTTCTGAGATGAGGTGTTATGTACACTATTTACGTTATTCGGACTATCGTCCTCATCTAAGTTGCCATATTTATCACAACATTTCGGCCGTTGTACGCCCCGGCCTTTTCCAGGTATGTCCTTAAGGACACATGGCACAGTGGATAAAGGCATTGGTTAGATCCAGTGACAGGACCCAAAGAGCTGTGAGTCCAATACCTGATTAAGGCAGTGGAAAACTTGGAGAGGTGAATTAACAGGAGATAACTGATAACTGATATCCATGAGATATGACACGTGGAACTAGAACAGTCTACCCCAGCGAGCGAAATAAATGGTTCGTTCGACATTCCAACTGAGGAAGATTGGAGCGTAAGACGGCCGAAACTTTGTGATAAATATGGCAACAAAGATGAGGACAATAGTCCGAATAATGTAAATAGTGTACTAATGATTCAATTAGAGATGGGAGGCCGTACTGAGTATAACGTTATTGAAGTTGACAAAATTACCTGAAAGATACACCCCAACCACTCACCTTCACCAGAGATAGGACATGATTACAGAGATAGGACATGTAACAATTTATAGGACAATACACACAGACGGAACAATCAAAGCTAATCGCCCAGACATCGTGATAAAACACTAGAATACGCTTTATTCAGGGTATGGTAGTCCCTGCAGACAGTAATGTCTCTTTGAATATTTTAAAAAATTATATCAAAATACAAGGATCTTGAAATCGAAATCACAAATATGTAGCACATGAAGACATCAATAATTTCAGTTGTAGTTGGAGCCCTCGCTTTGACTGGAAGTAGTTCCGATAGACTAACTGAAGGGATTCCTGGAAGCCCATGCTTTAAAGAAACACAAAAGATTGTACTCACAAGTACAGCTTACACATTACGAAGAACTTTATCGATGTAAAATGTGTATGATCTTCGGGGGTTGTTTTTTGTTTTGTTTTTTGGAAAAATGATAAGTGTAAAATATCATGAAGCCATTTCTGAATTTAGGTCTTTGGTTAGGACACGGGAGGAAATGTGTATTCAAAAGCAATCAAAAGAAATAATAATAATAATAATAATAATAATAATAATAATAATAATAATAATAATAATTAGCTTTCCGTTAGGCGCAATCGTTTACAGACTGAGATAGATAGATAGATAGATAGATAGATAGATAGATAGATATTGAACAGACTGAGATATATATTTCGACGTGGGGTATTATGTATATATATATATATATATATATATATATATATATATATATATATATATATATATAGATAGATAGATAGATAGATAGATAGATTGGTTGATTTAAATAACAAGGTTATAAAAAGACTGCGATAGTTATATATATGTGTGTGTATGTGTTGTATGTGTATATATATATATATATATATATATATATATATATAGATAGATAGATAGATAGACAGATAGATAAAGAAAGAAAGACTTTGTTAAATAGATATGAACTAACTGAAACAGAAATCAAAGGAAATAATAATGATAATAATAATAAGCGAAATAATTGATGTAAATCTTCCAATATTATTTCGACAGTTAAACGAAGATTACTATAATAATAATAATAATAATAATAATAATAATAATAATAATAAATTGACGTTGCTGTTCCTATTGACCATATTATACAAAAAGAAAGCTTAAGAAACGTACCAATCTCCGGGCTGAAATTGTCAGAACGTGGAACGATCCGCACTCTAGTCCCAGTTATCATTAGGGATTTGGGGTCCTTATTAACGTCACTATACCACCAGCATTGCTCGATGACGAATTATAACTGGCATCAGTCCTATATTGAGAAAATCGGAATAAATCTAATTATCCCATCGCTTCAGAAGTCTGCGTTGCTTTTGCTTGGCTCAGCAATTATTCTGCGGAAGGTGATCTCTGTCCAAGGCCGTATGTCTTGTTGGCGAACAAACATAACGTTAGATTTACTATAGGAATGCATTGGAAATGAATTTACTATAGGAATGCATAGGAAATAATTATACTATGGGAATGCATTGGGAATGATTTTATTATGAGAATGCATTGGGAATGATTTTATTATGAGAAAGTATTGGGAATGATTTTACTATTAGGAATGCACTAGAAATGAGTTCATTATATGAAAGCATTTAAAATGAGTTTCCTATAAAAATGCATTGGAAAGGAATTTACTATAGTAATCCATTGGAAATTATTTTACTATATGAATGTACTGGGAATTAATAAGAATTAATTAATAAATTTATAAGAGTTCAGTTTAATAATAATAAATTAATAAGAATTCAGTGAAAATAATTATACTATAGGAATCATACCCCTAAACTGTTTGACATCCAAGGTATAAGAGCCCAGCCTGCCAAACTATTTAACCTATAGATGGGGGAGAAGAAGTGGATTTATATTTCTCCCAAAGCTATTTATGCGAAAATGAATGCAATGAAACTCGGTTAGAATTCGAAATATTTTGGCGATTTCTAGTTCCTAGTCATTAGTCATTACATCACATACAATCACACAAACACAAACATACACACACACACACACACACATATATACATATATATATGTGTGTGTGTGTGTTTGAATATATATATATATATATATATATATATATATATATATAATTTAGTATAAATCTTGAAGCTACAATATGGATTTGGAAAAATCGCCTAAAAATTGAATTTTGTGTGCCTTTTTCAAAACTGTTCAATTACTTCATTTCTATCGAGAGGGACTTTAACTTCTTGAAGGGTTTTTATAATATATTCATTAATAATAATAAAAATAATGAAATTAACCCATTACTGCATAAACTTGCCCTAAAAAATTAGTTCTTTTTTTGACTGTCAAGCGCTGCATTTGAAAACAACAAGCAAAAATTACAGTAATGGATATCAAATAAAAGTTTTGCACCCGTGAACAACACACAGTTTTGTATTACTACATACACTCCTGAAGATGATCTCGAAAGAAGGTCGAAAGTATTTGGGAAATGGAAAACAAAAACGATTTTCATAGTTATAACACATTTCTCACATAATTTCATTGCAATACACGGAAGGTTATCCGTGAGTATGAATAGATTTTATTAAAAATAACCAGACATAATGTCTGTAATTTATTTAATCAGGCATATATATATATATATATATATATATATATATATATATATATATATATATATATATATATATATATATATATGAGAGAGAGAGAGAGAGAGTGAAACAAGGAGAGAGATTGCGCGACATATGAACTCATCTATCAATAATTTGATAAGCTGAGGATGAATGATTTATTTTATACAAATCGTGATGTTTTATTATCTTTCCTTTTCTGTATATTTAACCAAAATACATTCAACCGAAAAATCTACTGGATTTTATATTAATATTACAAAAAATAGATATCGGTTTTTTTCATGTTTTTATTAAAAATAATTTCATGGAAGAATAACAAATAAAATTTACAATCGGGCTGAAGATATGTAATTCTATAAATAACTTACAAAGATTTTATAAAAATCTGGATAGGACTTTAAGTTCAATTAAAAATTAAAAATAAAACAAAATAATATTTTTATAATTTCTGGCTGGAATTTAGATAGATAGATAGATAGATAGATAGATAGATAGATAGATAGATAGATAGATATTGAACAGACTCAGATAGGTTATGAACAGATTAAATATATATATATATATATATATATATATATATATATATATATATGAACGCAGTGATATATATATATATATGTGTGTGTGAGTATGTTTTTATATATATATGTATATATCTATATATATATATGAATATATATATATATATATATATAGATAGATAGACAGATAGATAGACAGACATATTTGAACACTATTTTTATAATTTCTGGCTGAAGTTTAGATAGATAGATAGCTTGATATTGAACAGACTGAGATAGGTTATGAACAGATTGGTTTATATATATATATATATATATATATATATATATATGAACACAGTGATATTTACATATATATATATGTGTGTGTAAGTCTCTCTCTATATATACATATATCTATATCCATCTATCTATCTATCTATCTATCAATATATATATATATATATATATATATATATATTTTATATATACATATATTGATAGAGAGATAGATAGATAGACAGACAGATTTGAACAGACTAAGGTTGATTTTTAAAAAGAAATCTGTAGTCTAACAATGAAAAAAGCTATTATTTTACACAAATCTATACTTTTGAACATAAGCCTCTTCATTGCTTATAACCTTAATTCGGGAGATTACACAGTGTGATTATTATACAATAAAATTTTCAATGAAAATTCACTTCAATATATGAACTAACTCAAAGTCCGTACCCTAATCATGAAAAGAGCGTTTATTTTATACAAATCTTTATTTTTCAACCAAGTCTCCTTTCTGGTCTATAAAATTAACTCGGTTCACTGTTGTTCGGCCAGAATCAACGTGTAGTAACTGTTCGTTTCGATTCAACGTAGAATAGCGTGATAAAAAAAGAGAAGAATACTGAACTCTTACGTGATATCTCTCTTCCTATATGCCAGTGAATGCTGGACAATCTTCTCAAAGATGAAGAAGAGACTTGAAGCAACAGAAATGTGGTTCTACAGAAGGATGTTGAGAATATCATGGACCGAACATGCAATGAAGAAGTTTTGAGAAAAATGGAAGCAAAACTGAAAATTATGATTAACATCAGGAAGAGAAAATTGAGGTTCCTAGAGCGCATATTGAGGAAAGATAGCTTGAAAAATCTGATACTCACATGACAGATTGAGGACAAGAGGGACAGAGGAAATCAACGCATAGCATAGTGAGTGAATGGCAGAACAAGGCTAATAGATAAAATTTATGAAGAGCTACAAGGGATAGGAAGTTGTGGAGAGCCATGATCGCCTACGTCCTGAAGGAACACGGCACATAAAGAAGAACAAAAAGCGTTTAACTTGTGGCTCAAAATCATATTAACCTATTTCCAACGAAAATAATTACACTCACACACTGACAAAACAACAAGAAAGACTCACACACACATGTTTGTACATATATCACTGATATGCGTATGTGTGTGCGCGTGTTTGTATGTGTGCGGATTTGTGTGCCTCTTTTGAGTTCCTTTGCTACTTTCCCTCCCCTTCTTGCTTTACACTCACGTTTAGCGACACACAGACAGACGGACGGCCTGGCTGTGCATTTTTGGCATATTCCAGCCTACCTCATCCGTCTAAGATGGAGTACATAACGGAAATAGGTGTCATTTCCGTTTAAATGGAACAGAGATGGAGAAAAAAGAACTTCGAGCGAACGAAGGAGAGATTGAAAAATAATGAATGAAGGCGTAAAAATGAAAGAAAAGTTACATTCGATGCAAATATACAGATGTATATCCATATGCAAACGGCATAATGTGGAAGGGTGGGAGGAAGTTTTTCCAAGCCTAGCACAAGGCCGAAAATATGGAGCACTCAGTAATGATTGAACTCACAACGCAGTCGTAACTGATCTAACAGGACAAGCTTACTTAACATTGCACCACACCAAAGTATATATATATATATATATATATATATATATATATATATATATATATATATATATATATATATATATATATATATATATATATATATATATATATATATATATATATATATATATATATATATATATATATATATAGAGTTGTTTCAACGAGAAAAAAAGTATATATTAAAAGAAGAGAGCAAACGCAAACATTTTGGTAATGATTCTTTTTTAAATATATTATGCTTCATTTTCCCATAATTTTGGAAAATAAAGTATAATATATATTTTCAAAAAAATCCACATTAGACAAATGACTACTACCAATTACTTCGAGCCGAATCGAAACCTGACTGACTTTTACCACTGTCTTGACATCAGGCAGATAATTTAGACCATTTTTTTTTCAATTTATTTAAAGTGATATATATATATATATAAATATATATATATATTCCATATATATTATATTATATATTATATATATATATATATATATATATATAGGTAGATAGCAGACTGCAGACAAATTTAGCATGGACGTTAGGTGATTTCCATTCTTCTTTTTGTTTGTGCTCTGGACCACAACTCCACAGACATAAAGTCGAATAAAATGGTTTCAACTTGATTTTTATTTTTCCATATATTTTTTTAACAAACGACGTATAATCGAGAACGATATAACTCAGAAACGACTTAACCCGAGGTATACCTGTATAGTTATTTCGTCGAAGCCATTGTCGTTATATCAAAACCTTCTGGAAATTTGCCTCTAGTCATTGAAAATCAAAGAAAATATTTTCATGGTTGTTAAATATATGCATAGCAATAATTGATGATCAAACAATTTAACAAAACGCTGGAAACATTTGCACATGAGGTCAGGATGTGTAGAAAATAGCCATGATTGGGAAGAATTCAGAGGTTAATGTGCAAACAGTTTGAATTTCACAACGCGGAGAAATAGTTCTCAGCAGAAATTAAAACATGTCCATGAAATGGGAAAAAATGAAAATCGGAACTTTGTGTTAAATTCAATCAGCGAGTATCTATCTATCTATCTATCTATCTATCTATATATATATATATATATATATATATATATATATATATATATATATATATATATATATATATATATGGTAGATAGATAGATAGATAGATAGATAGCAGAATAGCCTTAGACAAATGACGAGCAAAGCTAGCCACGCTGACCATTAACCGATCCTTACAGAGTACTCTATATTTGTAACCTTGAGCCAGTCTATCTTCGTTTGTTTGGGTAGATTTTTTTTCCAGTGACGCAAAATGATTCCACTTCTTCTTTTTGTTTCTGCTGTGCACTTTCAGGGACGTGGGTGATTATGGCTCTCCACAACTTCTTGTTATTAGTAAGATTTCACTTTTCTTCAACCCTCCCAGTCCTTGTTCTCTCATCCATTTACACATCCTCGCTACGAAGGTTACTCGCTGTTTCTCCTGCTTTCAATCGGTCCTGTGAGTATGATATTGTCTAAGCCTACTTTCCTCATTGTGTGTCATAGAAATTTCAGCTGTCACTTTCATGTTCTAAGTATACGTGTGCTTTTCATCAGCGTTTTTCTTAAAACTTCCCTGTTACACATATGTTCGGTCCATGGTATTCTCTGACACTTTCTGTTGCCTCAAGTCTCTTCTTCAACTGTGAGAAGATTGTCCAGCTTTTACTGCCATATAGGAAGACTGTATTTATATGAGATTTTTGCGCGATTTTTTTTTTGTTTCTAACAATATTTTCCTGCTTCTAAATATTTTGCTTAGCTCTTGGAAAATGTCTTCGCATCTCCAATGCGACTTTGGACTTCAGTGACATATTTTCCGTCACATTTTAAAATAATTCTCATATATGAGGTTTGTATCGGAATTGTTGCTTGACACAGATTGTTGACATTGAATTCTGTCCTGCATACACACAAAGTTATGACTTCTCGCTCACCTCTGTTGTTCGTAGTAGAAGGAACACGGAAGGAAAGTGTGTAGAGTGTGGTCATCTCACCAGGCCATAGAGGTTTCATTAGGGACCATGGTGTGTGCAGCTGTTTTTAGCCTAAGCATATCTGTCAGGTTCGAAAATCACTATGTTCCCTAGATCTCGCTCCTTGCCACTTTTTGCTCTTCAAAATTCAAATTTCATTTGAAAGGCAAACGAGAACAAGCTGTCGAGGAAATCCAAGAGAATGCAACAAGGCAGCTCCATGCTATACCATAAAACGGAGTTCCAGGAATGCGTCCATCAATGGAAACAAAGCTGAATGAGGTGTGTGCATTCAGAAGGGGACTACTTCGAAGGAGATTAAATGCAGAATTCATATGTGTTGTAGTTTTTTTTTTTTTTTTTTTTTTTTTTTAAGCGTTTCACCGCAAGCAAGGCGAGAAGCCACTAGGATGCAAGGATGCAGAAAAATTTGGAGCAAGATCAGATAGGAGTGATAGAAGAAAGGATGAGGAAAAGGGTAGTGGACAGATCAAGGCAACTGGAGATGTCGATTGACATTACATTTGAATAGTTGGAGATTATAGCTCTCAGGGAAACAGGAATAGGGAAGGGAGTTCCACAGGTGAGAGGTGCGAGACATGAAGCTATTAGAGTAGAAGAGACGGCTACATTCAGGAGTTTCGACAGTGAAAGGGTGAGAGCGGGATGCCAGCCTCGTAGGGCGCTTGAACTCATGTAGTCTGGGAACCAGCGAATCCAGCTCCTCGGAGCAACTGCCATGAAAGTATCTGTAAAACAGACAGAGAGAGGCGACGGCGTACCTGTGAGTTATCTTTTTATAGAACCAGTACCGATACTTTTTGATCAAATCTCGTATTTAAATTTCCGTTTTTTTTTTATTTTGGTATCTCCAAATAAGATGTTCCGCTTGCAGAAAACCATTCATTCTGTTTTCTAAACTTGATAATCCTTTCTTCACATTAAAAAAATGAAAGACTAATCTCAGAGCTCCAGTGATGCACTTAAATAGCCTAGTCAGATCCAGGCCCTCATGTGGATGCCATGTATAGCATCCAACGCGTTCAAAAATGTCTAATCTATCATCTATACATAAAAATGCCTTCAAGCCGATTAATTCTCTCAGTCAAAGAAGACTACCCTCCATCATGTCGCATACACTGGCGCTACAGAATCACATACAAAGAACTTTACCAAATAAGAAAACAAGTTTACTTGAAGACTTCCAACAATAACGACAACTAAAATGGATAGCTCGTGTAACATAAAAGGAAGAAAATGTTGATATAATCAAAATGTTGCTTTTCCACATTACTTTAAAGAAAGGGTTAGGAAAGAAATTGCCACCAATACTAGAACGAGCGATTACAGTTGATGGGAGAAGACTATTTTCTTGAAAAAAATGTTTTAGGAGAAAGAGTCTGATAACCTGGCGCAACATAATCTTATCAATTTCATCCATTTTAATTGTTGACTGATTCGCTTTCGACGGTTTATCACCTCTCAATAGGTTATTTAAAGCCAGAAAATATTTTTTGATTGTAAGAATGTTTTTCTTTTTAGATAATGATAACTTTAGTGATACAAGTCTTACTAATTAACTGGTGGGGGTAGAGAAGAAATGGATTCTTACCTTTCCCAAGGCTATTTGCGTATAAGTGAATATAATGAACCCGATTGGAATTCGAACTCAGCTGTCTGTTCTCCACATCCGAGCTATTATTCAGACTACATAACAGGCCATATGCAAACATTTAAACCAACAATAAAACAAAAAAAAAAAATTTTCATCATTTTAGGCCGCTATCATATGGCCGCTATCATATCAGGGGCTATCATATCAGCGAATGGCTTACGGCCGTATCAGGAAACACCGGGTTTTAATCAACGTAGAGCCTGGTCAGCACTTAGATGTGTGACCGATTGGGAATACCTAGTGCTGTAAGCTTGGATGTGCGGATGGTGTAATGGAAAACGGCTCGGAATTGTTAATCGAAAAGTCAAGTCCCAGATCCCGTTGCGTTCGTTATGTACCCTTACGTGCAAATATCCTTGGGAAAGGTATGAATCCACCTCTTCTCCTCCAGCTATGGATTAATTAGTAAGACTTGTGTCACTAAATTATTATTATCCCCCCCCCGAAAAAATTCTTACAATCTAAAAATATTTTCTGGATTTAAATAACATGCAAAGGGAAGATAAGTCGTAGAAAACGATTCAGTATTATTTATATCGACCTTTTAACTCGACTGAAAACCGGATATATGTCGATATTTTTTCATCTAGTGTAAACAAGAGTGATGTCTACCGTTTTGATTTGCGTGTAAACCAGACCTATGTCTGCCTTTTTTAATCTAGAGTAACCTGGAGATATGTCCCTTTTGTAATCTAGTGCAATCTGGACTTATGTCTACCTTCTTGACACGACTGCAGACTGTACTTTAATATAATATCTATCTTTTTGATACTAGTGTAAACCGGACATATGTTTACCTTTTTGATCCTAGTGTAAACCGAACATATGTTTACCTTTTTGATCCTAGTGTAAACCGGACATATGTTTACCTTTTTGATCCTCTTGTAAAGGGAATTTATGTCTAACTTTTTGACACTAACGTAACCCGGAGATATGTCTACCTTTTTGATTCTAGTTCAAACCAGACTTTTGTGATCATAGTGTAAACCGGACTGATGTCTACCTTTTTTTCCTAGTGTAAACCGGACTGATGCCTACCTTTTTTTCCTAGTGTAAACTGGAGTTATTTCTACCTTTTTGACTGTAGTGCATCCCGGACCTGTGTCTGCCTTTTTGACTCTAGTGCACACTAGACTTATGTCTACTTTTTAGACATAAGTCTAGTGTGAAAATATTTCTCTCCGGTTTACTTTTTGTAAACCAGTTTATGTCTATCTTTTTGACTCTAGTGTATAACGGACTTCTGTCAAGAGAAGAACTATCTTTATTTTTTACTCGATATAAAACGATTTCAAAGCTACAATGTTATATTTGAACACATAAAAAATGTTCTTTCATTTCATATTAAGAAAGCAATATCCTAGATTGACTGATGAATTCATAGCTATGTTCTAAAAGATCTAACATAACTTCGTCTAACTTTTCTTACAGGAAAGCCGCTCGTAAACCAGTCTAAAATATTTTTCCTCTCAACGGCAATATGAAAATTTGCTTCATCTTTTGTGGATTACAAACGTCAAATATGATGGTTTTACGTATAACGGAAAAGAACTTCTGTCTTCGTCATTATGCATCTTTAGTTTTTTTTAATATCAGATTAATTTTTAATGAGAAAAAAAAAGATTTCAAAGCATATCAAAAATATCTATTGATTTCAATTTGTTTACATAAAAAATGTTCTTTCAATTGACTGCCATATTAAAAAGACAAAATTTCTATCCTAGAAAACTTGAATTCTATCAGGGACTCGTGACATATATATATATATCACGATATATATAAATATCACGATATATATAAATATATCTATATATATATATATATATATATATATATATATATATATATATAATGGTACCTTAAAGTGTCTGCTGTTCATTAAATATTAGCTCTGATTGTTATCGCATCCTCCTTAGACTTACCAATTCGGTTTACGCTTCTTCATAACTTAAATATATATATATATATATATATATATATAAATATATTTATATATATATATATATATAACAATAAATGGATATAAATCCGACAGAATGTAGAAATTTTGAAAAACAAACAAAAAATCCATAAATGTAGTTAAAATGAAAGAATTCGAAACGTTTCAATAAACCATTTTCAAGACAAAATTCATTAAAATACAAATTCAGTGGACATAAAAACAAATATGATGATAACTGACAATTTTTAAAAGATCAGTTTCCGTTTAACTGGTCAGCCAGTCTAGGAATAACGTAACCTAAAAGTTCGTGATTATTTTAAAATTCCTGTATTATGGATTTTGTCATAACTTTGTGTGCCTTCGTCATCTATGCAAGGACAATTTTACAAACCTCATATCAGATTAATTTTTAAAATGTGACGGAAAAAAAAAAAGCATTGGAGATGAACATTTTCAAAGAGCTAAGCAAAATATTTAGAAGCAGGAAAATATTGACATAAAAAAAAAAAAATCGCGCAAAAATCTCATAAAAATACAGTCTCCTATATGGCAGTTGGACCTCACAGTTGAATCAATTTGTTTGGACCGAACATTCCTTTTAAGGACGCCACGTATAAACATTGACAGCTGAAATTTCTAAACCACAATGAGGAAAGTAGGCTATCAATTGATTGCCATATTCGTAAAAAATGGATGAGAGAACAAGGACTGGGAGGTTGAAAAAAAAGTTTTAATAACAAAAGAAAAATCACCCACGTCCTGAAATTTCAGCAGAAACAAAAAGAAGAAGAATCATTTTGCGTCACTGGAAAAAAAAAATCTACCCATAAACGAAGGACTCGTGACATATATATATACTCTGTAAGGATCGGTTAATGGTCATATGGCTATCGTCATTTGTCTAAGGCTATTCTGATATCTATAAATATCTATCTACCATATATATATATATATATATATATATATATATATATATATATATATATATATATATATATCGCTGATTGAATTTAACTTAAATTTTTTTCCCATTTCATGGACATGTTTTAATTTCTGCTGAGAACTATTTCTCCGCGTTGTGAAATTCAAACTGTTTGCACATTAACCTGTTCAATCAAATATTACCTCATGCTGTTTCCAGCGTTTTGTTAAATTGTTTTGATCATCAATTCTCATATTTCAACCATGAAAATATTTTCTTTGATTTTCAATGACTAGACCAATTCGACAATGGCTTCGATTCTTCATACAGGTATACCTCAGGTTAAATCGTTCGATTATATCGTTCTCGATTATACGTATTGAGCTCTCAGGATTTTATCCTCCTTGGATTTACCAATTCGGTTTACCATATATATATATATATATATATATATATATATATATATATATATAAGCAAGTGTAAATGGATATAAATCCGACAGAATGTAGAAATTTTGAAAAAACAAACAAAAATCCATAAATGTAGTTAAAATGAAAGAATTGTCGACGTCAGACGTTTCGGTTTTAATAAACCATTTTCAAGACAAAATTCATTAAAATACAAATTCAGTTCAATATGACGAAAACGATGGACATAAAAACACAAGTCTTATCCAAGAGTAAAAGATCAACAGATAACTGCGACGCTTTCATAACAAAAAGTTTTTAAAAATTCCTGTATTTCATAAGCTTTCCATGTTGTAAAAAAACGTTTAACGTAGACAGTATATAAGCCGTAAATGTCCGACAGAATGTAGAAATTTTGAAAAACAAACAAAATCCATAAATGTAGTTAAAATGAAAGAATTGTCGACGTCAGACGTTTCGGTTTTTTAATAAACCATTTTCCATTAAAATACAAATTCAGTTCGTGATTAAAAACACAAGTTTTAAAATCCTGTTTTTCCGTTTATAAGCCTAGTCAATCTTCCATGTTGTAAAAACGAATTTCCATGTTGTAAAAAACGTTTAGGTTTGTGTTTTCAGTAGACAGTATATAAGCATGTGTAAATGGATATAAATCCGACAGAATGTAGAAATTTTGAAAAACAAACAAAAATCCATAATACAGGAATTTTAAAATTCGAATCCTGTCAAAGAACGAATATTTTCTATGAAAATTTCTCGGACATTCAGGCCGGTAAATGTTATTTAATACTGTTTATCATAAACAGAGCATTTGCTTAAATACTTGTATCTATAAAATAACAACGTTAAACATAAAATATGTCTTTAATAAATAAATTGTCGGACCTTGTCCATTTCTTAATATATATATATATATATATATATATATATATAATGTTTCAAATTATATTAATAATAATAATAATTTGAAATATAAGCATTACCGCCCACCCAATAAACAGTAGTATAATACAATGGACATTCTACCCTTAATGCAACACTACCCAGCATATATAAATAGTGTGCCGAAATGCAACACATACAATGTGTAGAGTGCGTTTAAACAGACAGTCATCACTGGGTGTTGACGACAATGTCCCCGTTTATATTTACATACGCTCTATCCCTGGTGTTGACCAGTTTAACCTGTAAATATAGCATACCTTGAAAACTAGAGTTTTATTATGCTGCATGGAGGGCTGGCCGGCGTCTAATCCAACCCCATCACTAGGTTTTCTGCTGGTAACGAGGGTGGCATGTCACAACACAGGCCGAAAAATAAGGAACCAAGGGCCAACATATTGGGATATATTTATATTGTGTATTGACGCCGAAATACCTGTGTTGGTGCCCAGGCGAACGGACATGTTTCTATATATTTCTATTGCGCGTGAACGTAGACATAGCCGGGTTGATTTCCGTGTGCGCGGTTAGACCACTAGGAGGGAGAGACCCCGAGTTCTATTTAGCACCCTTTTAGGAGTGAAAGAATTTTTGGTTCTTCTTGGGACATCTTTGTCGTAGAGGAAAACTCGTATATAAAACTTTGTTGTGCCACTTGTGCTATGAACAATTGTGCTGAAAAGTGGGTTTAGAGCTGTGCAACGGTCTATCCATTCAATAAAAAATTCAGGCTCATCTTGATCAATCAACAATGATAAGTTCGTTTCAGAGTCTTAATCGGTCACGAATCAGCATTGACTATATGCATATAGCAATAACGTATCACTTGAAAATGAGTAACGTGATTTCACCCATCATATTACACATTTTAAAGTGATCTATCTATCTATCTATCTCTCTCTCTCTCTCCCTCTCTCTCTCTCTCTCTCTCTCTCTCTCTATATATATATATATATATATATATATATATATATATATATACCTTATATTGTTCAATTCTACTGGACACAGCTTTAATAAAACAATAAAATAGCACAATACATATATATATATATATATATATATATACGTTACAAATAAGGAGATCAGTTGAATCCGCTACCTTGGTTACTGTTATACCTGACGTGCCTATTCTATTATTAATAGACTCTCCCACACATAATAAGTAGTAGTAGTAGTAGTAGTAGTAGCGGTCGCCAGTTGGGCTCAGTGGTGTTCAGTGATTCAGTCGATGTCGGACATAGAAGTATCAACCTTCACAACTAGATTGCTGCGTCATTAACTCTTATTGCAAGTTCCTAACGTTTTGTACGTCGAACCTAATTTATAACGACTTATTGAGATACAAGCCCCCACTGTAAAAACTAGTCTACAACAGTTACAACCTCACGTTATTCTCAAGCGATTTTGATCAAATGACCTCTTAACGCTTTATTATTAAAATAAAACTAATGAAATAATGAATAAAGAAGAAGAAGAAGAAGAAGAAGAAGAAGAAGAAGAAAAGAAAAGAGTATTAAAAAATATCCGTGTGTGTGTGTGGGGGGGGGTAATTTAAATGGACATTTTTTTTTCTCCAGCGTTATATGTGGTTAAGAAGAATTTCTTAAGATGTATGCAAGGAATCAAGATTTCGGTTTTCTGGTTCAAAATGATCTTTGAAGCCTTAAGGCTGAAACCAAGGGAGCGGATTCAACTGTCTCTGAATTTTTAAAGTTAAAAGCTCTACATGTTATTTTTACTTTTATTTTTATATTTTTACACGTGCATTGAGCACTTTTTAATACCACAGATTTAACTCTGAGCATTAATATTTTATATATATATATATATATATATATATATATATATATATATATATTTGATTATAGTGGTAATGGTTTGCGCACACCATTCAGTAGGACCTAATAAAGATGAGTGGTGCACATCGTGTTCCGCAAGGTCTCTGAATGCCCGCCCACCTCCTACCTGTAGTTTTGAATAGAGATTTTCTCTTTATCATAGACTGGTTGCCAATCAAGACTGTAGAGAAGAGTCAGTTCCGCTATTCGCTCATGGCTGGAGGGAGAAGAGATGAATTCATAGATGTCTAAAGAGTATTTGCGCGTAAGAAAATGTAAGGAACTCGACTGCAATTCGAATTCAGCTCTATTCATTATCTATCTATCTATCTATCTATCACAGTCTGTTCGTATCTATCTATCTATCTATCTATCACAGTCTGTTCTATCTATCTATCTATCTATCTATCTATCTATCTATCTATCTATCTATCACAGTCTGTTCTATCTATCTATCTATCTATCTATCTATCTATCTATCTATCTATCTATCTATCACATCTATCACAGTCTGTTCATATCTATCTATCTATCTATCACAGTCAGATCTATCTATCTATCTATCTATCATCTGTTCGTCTATCTATCTATCTATCATCTATCTATTATCTATCATCTATCTATCTATCTATCTATCTATCTATCTATCTATCTATCTATCTATCTATCACAGTCTGTTCGTATCTATCTATCTATCTATCTATCTATCTATCTCTATCTATCTATCACAGTCTGTTCGTATCTATCTATCTATCTATCTATCTATCTATCTATCTATCTATCTATCACAGTCTATCTATCTATCTATCTATCTATTATCTATTATCTATCTATCTATCCATCAACGATCATTTTGATAAATCTATCTATCTTTTCTGTTGTTTCCTACATCCATCAACGATCATTTTGATAAATAAGTCTTTTTTCTGTTCACCCGAGCTAATCATGAACTGTCTTATTTTCCTGCTAGCATTGTCCAAAGATTATTTCTTCATGTTAACGGGCACATACACACGCACACACACACGCACGCACATACACACACACACACACACACACACACACACAGAGATTTGCATGTATGTACATTTGTTTCCTCTCGTATACACTGAAATTTTAGATTTTAATGAGGGAAATAACAGCTCATTAATCTGTTTATAAGAAAAAAAAAATTCTCTCCCCCATCTTCCTACCAGCAAATCTACAAATTCTATGTTTTGATAAATTACTGTAATTAACATATTTTGGTTGGATATTTTTTACAAATATGAAAAAAAGTAAAGAAAGTTTCAGAAAAAATAATAATTTCTCTGCATATTCAGAAAGAAAAGAAAAACTTAAATATTTCTACATAATTTTCTAAATTTTCATATTATTTCATTTATATATATATATATATATTACGATTATTATATTAGTATATGAGTCAAGAGGATCATTTTACCTATGCGGTTAAAGATTAATGAAAATTTTAATAATATTTTGCCCCTTTCTTTTAATCATTTCACCACAACCAAGGCAATAAAGCCACTAAGACGTAAGATTGTGTAAGAATAAGAAAAAGAAAATATTATGAAGAAGAAAGAACACTAAAAGTAGAGTAACCAAAAAGACAGCAGGCTTCAACTGGCGTTGCATTTAAATTTTCACGTTGTTTGGAAAACACGATGTCTGAAGAGATTTGCATAGACAAGAAGTGTGAGAAAAGAAACTGATAGCAAAGGACTTAATGCTTGCATCCAACCAATTCAAATGTAAAAGGATGAGACCTTACTGCCAATCTAGTACTGCGCTTGAAATTCATATATGGGTACTATAGAGAAATGTTCCTCAGGACAAATACCGTGAAAGTATTTATAGAAAATTCACAGCGAAGCTACGTTACGACGCCTGGAAAGTGACTGAAGCCGGCAGCCAGGCCAGAACCAATAATATTGCAGATTTTTCTTTGTACAAAAATCTCTAAATACATAGCAGGAGCACCAGACCGTATGAGGCGGTAATATTCCAAACATGAATAAATGGTAGACTTATAACTATATAAGACAGATTCTAGCGAGAAAAACTGTCTAGCACGACAGAGTCACGTACTTTGCTAGCAGCAATTTCTAGCAACTGATTCGATATAATCTTTCCACTTCATGTCAGCAAAGAACGTCAGTCCGAGATGGCGCAACGAGTCACTCGCCTGGAGATTAGCATCAGCCATGCCGATGGAAGGTAGAATGGCGTCTATCAGATGATTAATAGAAAGAATTTATTTATTTATTTTTTTTGGAGGCGTTAAAATTAATGTCATTCCTTGTTCAGATTAATAGAACATTTTAGGTCACTTTTGAGATCAGCTGCCAATTTGACCTTATCGAACCGCTTAAACTTACTATTAAGGCAGGAGTTCATAGTTTTGTCATCCGCATAGATATCAAGTTTGGAACAATCATCACCTAGGTGGTCATTGATGAACATTAAGAACAACGACGGATCAAGTAAAGAGCTCTGGGGGGGGGGACCCCTGGATTAATGCGAAAAGTGTAGCGGTTCAAAAAACTTTCATTTCGCGATTTGATCATTTGAATCAGTTCAAAAATTCTTATCTAAAACTTGATAGACTCTTTCAGCAACAATCGTTATCATATCAACAGTTAACCTAGAGAAGCGAAAGCCATATTGCTTATCTGAAAGAAGACACTGCGAAGCGACGTGATTAACAAGTTCAAAATTCTCAGGAGGTTTTCACATGTAAAACTTTAAATATTAATATAGAGGATAGTCTGTATTTGAAATACATGTCCTCGTAAAAAAGAAAATGTTCTCCAGCAGATATCTAAAAAAGAAAAAAAAAAACATCTTGTCAGTTGTGTCTTTCTTCGTGGTCGAGTGGTAAAACACACCGGATCAAACAGTGACTCGAATGGAGATGCAGGTTCGGTCCCTGCCGGGGATCACATTTGTTTTTACTAGAATTTCTCGAATGGGCAAACCGAAAAAATAAAATTAAATAATTTATCATATCACAAAATTTTTTTTCAAAATTTGTAAATTGTTTGATCTGAGCGTTCATCTATTATGTAAGCTCCTTGAATTGAACGTCTATTGGAACTCAAGCTCTCCCCACAGATTTCAAGTGGAACTTATATATTGCTAAATATGCTGGGAAAATGGTCTGTTCATTATAGAGCTCCAGTAAGTATCTGACTCCCCCACCTGCTAGACTCTATCTTTACGAGAGCCAGATCAGACCAAAAATATATGGAATGGAGTTGCCCAGTCTTCAGTTGCTTCTCTTGATAGATTTTAAGTCAGTTTACACGTCCCTGTGGGTGATGAATTATTTTCCAACCTACAACCACTTCCCCACAGACAAAACGCTGAGAGATTCTCGCTGCTCTGTCGCTATTTCCATGGTATGTGTTCTGACAAACTACATACCTTAGACCCACCACCCTTAAACTTTTACAACTAGAACTCACCATGTAATGAAGGCAAGTGTAAATCATCCCCATTGCCTTCATATTCCATTAGTAAGGAGGAATTTCCATTTCGACGGTTTCTTCCCAAGAACTGCTGCTTACTGAAACAGACGCCCGGCAGTATGTTTTCCCAATCAGTACAATCTTGTCCTCTTCAAGGTTAGGGTTGACCGTTATTTTTCCTGTGCCCTGATACAGCATCACATAGTAACACTCTACATTGAGTGGCTCTTGGTCCTTTTATTAGTGTATATGTTTAAATATATATATATATATGTATATATATATATATTATGAAATGGAATAAATTCGACAATTGTTTTAATATATTTCTATTCATACATTATTTTTATAGATACAAATCATAGGAAATTTGTTGTTTAAAAAGAGTAATTTTACTTGGTTAAACAGACGCTTCCTCTGCAGCTAAATGGTATAGCACGTCAGGCTATATGGCGGTACCGTTAGGATACAGGTTCGATTCCTATCGAAGGACATAAATTTTCTTTGAAAATTTCTCGGACATTCAGTTAATACTGTTTATTATAAACAGACCATTTACTTAAATATTTGTATCTATAAAAATAAATGAACAGACAGTGTGTGTGTGAAAATGTAGAGTATAATTCCACTGACTGTAACATTTAAAAGAGGGGGCTCAATACAGTGTAATGCTAAATATTATTTATTTTAGGATATTAAAAGAAAAATTGTTAAAATCGCTCCACAATTAGAATCATGTTTCAACAGTACAAATCTATCTCCTCGGGTGATGTGAAACAACTGGCGAGTGAATAACTTCATAATTTACCGTGTTAACAATACTAACAAAACACATGTAAATCCATATAAGATGTTAATAATAATAAACACAAATACAGAGCTATATTAAATCAAATGAATCTTACATATATAATATTAAGCTATGTAAGGTGCACCAAAGTTTATATACTGATTATTACTAAATTGAATTTAGCCTATGTTACATCCGATTGATCAATCACGGGAAAAAATATTCGTCCACCGACAGGATTCGAACCTGTATCCTATACCTATGCCTTAATCGATTTGGCCACAGAGAAGAGTTCGGTTAGCAAGGTTGATTTTACTCTGTATTTGAAGAAGGACGCATATTTTCTATGAAAATTTCTCGGACATTCAGGCCGGTAAATGTTGTTTAATACTGTTTATTATTGACAGAGCATTTACTTAAATATTTGTATCTATAAAAAAACGAATGTATAAACATAAAAATGTCTTAAAAATAATTGTCAGACTTTGTCCATTTCATAATATATATATATATATATATATATATAAACAATTTCTAGTACTGCCAAGTCTAATCAGACATTTGAGGAATAAAAATATGGGACCATATTAAACATAAGATACAACAATATCCACGTTTAAAACATAAAATGTAAAATTACCTTTCGACCGACACATTTTCAAACACAATCGTCGGTAATCTAAAACGGAGTACTAACAAGAAAAATTTTATTAATACCGTAATAAAACAAGATGGTAAGGGGGCAAAAAAAATTGTTTTACCTCAAATCATGTAACCGTTCCCCAAATAAGGCCAACAAACTTCATCTCCCGTTTTACGCAGAGGGCCGGTCTACGTATGTTGGTAATAACAGACTCAAATATATATATATATATATATATATATATATATATATATATATATATATATATATATATATATATATATATAAATATATATATATATATATATATATATATATATATATAAAACAACTAGACCGACACTTTCTTGTTCTGGTCGTCGGATTTGATAAAAAATTTAATTTATGCTAACCTCTTATCCACAAATGTACCAACGCATTTTACTTACATTCAGTTTTGTTCATTCTAACCTGAAGAAGCCAAACGCAGCAGACGTTCAGAACTTTTTTTTGTCGTATATATATATATATATATATATTGGGGCATGTATCCGTTGCTTAAATACAGGAAATCCTTTATTCTGATTTTATTCTTTAGGACTTAAACGAACATTCTTTAATATCATTCTCCACTAACTGGCTATTTTTTTTATTTTCCCGTTTTGTTTTCACTGGGTCCCCCGCAAGAGCCGAATTACCCCTAACCGATTCTTGGCTAAATTCCTCGCCTGCCGAAGCAAATATATATATATATATATATATTTTTTATTCTTTCGTTTTTATTCCTTTCTCGTTCAATCCGCATTCAGAATTAGATTAAGAGGCAGGCCTCATGAAAGAATCAAGATTCTTAGTACGGCGTTGTCGAATCTAAAGACCATTTTAAAAAGAGGAGAACAAATTTGACAATAGTGACATTGGATATAGTAACGAGTTTTTTGTTTTTTAAAACTGTTTCTATTCATACTGTTATTGTCTCCAAAAAGTAGATGAGCTTCATAAGTATGAAGGAGCGGGCATCTCAGCGTGGTGTAATGGCTAACAAGCGTGTCTTGCTAGAACATTCACAACCGAGAAGTGAGTTCGATCCTCACTGGTTGGCTTATACTTTCGTCCTTATGCCGCATCTAAGCTATGCTTAGAAGATCGCGGTAACTATAAGGGAGCCAGTAAGGCTCGAACTCACAACCGATTTGTAATGTTCAAACAAACCCGTTTATCATTACCCCATGAAGATTGCTAATTGATTTTGCCACATGCGAACCCGTTTTTGGTTAATATCGAATTTTGTCTGGTTCACTCAGTGAGGATCGAAATCATTACTCATTAGCCTTTCGCTACATAAAAAATATGCTTAACGATTTACCTTAATTCGACAAGAATGTCTATTCAGCGATACGAGAACGTTCATTTGCAAGAGTATTTTTTCAAATTAAATGCATATTTCGGGTAATTTCAGCGCATAAGCATGAGGGTGTTTATTCGTCTCTACATGAGTACGTGGGTTCGTGTAGGGTGATTTTCTACGCGTAGCGGAGATGCAGTACAAGAGGCACCCAGTCAGGATCGAACCCACTAATTGATCTAACGAGACAAGCCTCATTCGTAAGTGATCTAGCGAAACTAGCTTGCTAACCGTTACATCACGTCGAAATGTCCTTGGTGATTTTCTAAGCGAAGCTTAGATGTGTCCCAAGTCCGAAAGTGAAGGATACTCAGTGAAGATCGAACTCTATTCAGACGTAATTAATCTAGCGAGCCAAGCGCCCGTGCGTTCATGTATATGTGTATACGATTGTGCATTTGGGTATGTGTTTGCGATACTCTGTTCCTGTATTTGTACATCAATGTGGGCGTACGTGCGTTCTCACGCATGCGCATGAGCATAGGCCAACTGACAATATCTCTTTTTTTTTTCTTTTTTTTTATAAGCACGCACAATAACGAAATCATTAATATTCACTTTGTCGCATATTTGGTTCCACATCTTCGAACGGACTTATCCGGCCGAGGTGAGACCAAAACTTATAAAACGTCTTCGCACTTAACGGCACCGATTCGTTTTCCTGCCCAATTCTTGCTACTCTTGGGTAAACAGAACTGTTCAACCTTTTCAAACCAATTCTGTCTCTAGCCTGAACGAATTGCGAAAGAAAAAGAATTAAGCGTAATAAGGCGTTCACGAAAGGGCGTGGAATCCATGCAATATCAAAGACTAAACCTTCCAATAAACATTCCTCGATGCTCTTTCATGTTCATCGTTATTATTTTTAATATTTACAAAGTTAGGCTTTGTACTCGACACAACCAAAAGGATGAAAAACTAGCAAAGAGAAGGAGTGTGTTACGCCAAACTCCCACATACGTTGTCTACATTTAAACCCAGCAAGCAACATCTTGATATACAGTTTTTATGCCTCCACGGTCTTTTGAACAAGAGTAAAGGTTTATCCCTTATTTCCTGTTTAGGATTGTGTTTCAGGTTTCTTCTAAAGTCTTTTAATTCTCTTTCACTCCCAATAACCCCACTTTGCGTCTTAGCGGCATTATCGCCTTGTTTGGGATGAATTGAGTAATAAAAAAAAAAATTCTAACACTGACGAAAAAAAAAAGTAAATGAATGATAATTCAGTCAATAATCTGCCATGCGTGATACACGCTTAGGCGATCATGTAACTTTTAATACATGACTGATGAGGCAGATTTTTCCCGCATTTTTTCTGCGGTAGACCAGTTGTCATCCAAGGCTATAGAACCCAGTCTGTCCTGCTATTTACCCATAGCTTGGTGGGGAGAAGAAGAGGAATTCATACCTTTCCCAAGGATATTAACACGTAAGTGAATGTAATGGATTCGACTGGAATTCGAACTCGGCTCTCCGATTCCTCATTCCGAGCCGCTATCCACTATTCCACTGTGCCTTATCATTCAGTCAGTCATTTATGTGCCATGCGTGATACACGCTTATGTGATAAAGTATCTTCCGATACATGACTGACGAGGCAGATTTTCCCGCAGTAGGTTGCCATTTTATTCTGTGCAAGACCAGTTGCCATCCAAAGTTATAGAACCCAGTCTGTCCTGCTATTTACTCATAGCTGGTGTATTAGCACGCAAGTGAATATAATGGATTCGATTGATTCCTCAATCCGAGCTGCTACCGATTACTCCACCATGTCTCCCTGGTTATCCGTGCCTCGTTGATAATTACCAACCACAAATGCGGAAAGAACAGGAACGGATACTAAACACTGAGCCAATATTTACCATGATGTGAAACGGGATCTAACACAAGGTTGACTTAAATTCAGGTGCTAATATATGTACATATGGGTTAAGGGCCAAATTGCCCAGTCCTCACTGGTATTGGTATACGCCAAGCTTTGTTCTTTAGAGAAATGAGAGAGCTTATGCCCCAGGGTTGGAATCTCTGAAATAAGATATCCCTTAAAACTTTAAGAAGAGAGAAAAATACTACACATTGTATTTACTTACCTCGCACGGTAGCGGGATCTAACACGAGTTCCGTGTAATGTGTAGCGCCCATACGGCAAAAACTACCTTGGTCCAGGGAGGACAGTTTGATTTTGGAACTGTTGTATTGCACTCAATTTAAAAGTCGGGATTTAATATGAGAAATAACGACACAGAATATTCTTTACCAAATCCTTATTGTCTTATAGCCAACGAAAACCAATCAGAAGACAGTAGGAGTAAGTTGTAGGTGTGTTTCGGGATAGTGTTGTAAGTTGTGAAATATCGACCAATTCAAATGTGATGTCGGTGAAAGAGAAATTGTAAATTCTAAAACGAAATGATCAGCCAAGTAGAGGGAAACGTTGGCAGATCTTCTTTTATCATAATGTGAGATATTTAATAACACAAGTGATAAATACATAAACATATAGAAAAGAAACTAAAAAAAAAAACATTGGTTGTATTATATAGCCACATATTAAAAAAAAATATCATTAAATGAAAGTCCTGTGTATGATGATAAACTACATCCACGTCCAGGGTAAGATGATAAAATACGTCCAGCAGCAAGGCATCTGATAAGGAGGTTTTGAGGAGCGTGGAACCAATTCTTAATTGCTGATGTTCCCAGGTCCACTCTGACCCGGAGTGGTAGCAGCTGTTAGGATCCCAGCTTTGGACAGATAGTTAACTCCTCAAACTGGAGTCAAAACACTATGAAAGTGTAAAAAAAGGTTTTAATAACAGAACTACTTTGTAAAAAATAATTACCAGCAATACATTTTTGGAACAAACATTTTTAGAACAAAAAATATTACCAGTAATACATTTTTAGAGCAAAAAATATTACCAGTAATACATTTTTTTTGGAACAAAAAAATATTACTAGCAATACATTTTTGGAACAAAAAATATTACCAGTAATACATTTTTGGAACAAAAAATATTACCAGCAATACATTTTTGGAACAAAAAATATTACCAGTAATACATTTTTGGAACAAAAAATATTACCAGTAATACATTTTTGGAACAAAAAATATTACCAGCAATACATTTTTGGAACAAATAATATTACCAGTAATACATTTTTTGAAAAAAAAAAAAAATTACCAGCGATATATTTATGAAAAAAAATATTACCAGCTATACATTTTTGAAGAAAAAAATATAATATTACCAGCAATAAAAATTTTGTCGGCAGTAAATAACCCATTGAGGGTGATATTCCGTAAAACAAACCAAACCAAGAATTTAAATGTTCATCGGTCCTTCTCCTTGCTACGCATGCGGAGTCACATCAACGTAGGCATAACTTTAATCTGATGAAGTGCTAAAGGACGAAACCCGTCACACGATGATTTTTCCATTTTCAAGTCAATTCATAACTACTACAGTGTTCTCATATATATATATATAATAGATAGGAAAAGACAATATTAGTTGAGGTTGAAATATATTAACGCCTAACTAGAAATAGATTGTTGTATGTATGTATTTACATAATGTTTCATTTCAAAACACGGTCAACATATTGTGTCCATGTGCATAGTTGGTATTATTGAGTGTTGATGAAACTAGACTTAAGAACATAACAAATACACAAGAATATATATTACCCACCTCTCTCTGTCTCTGTCTCTCTCTCTCTCTCTCTCTCTCTCTATCTATCTATCTATATATATATATATATATATACTCCCTTTCGTGGTTTAGGAAATAATGGAATTTGTTGGCTACTGCTGAGGGTTAATGATAAGCTCTTTACTATAAATTGGCAACCGGTAATGTATATATCTTGTATAGAATGGGTTAAAAGTTCCCTCTCTTCCGACCGTGAGTTGATGGCCTAGTGTGAACGAGTCTGATGACAAATAGATCGGGTTTTGATCCCGGCTTGAAGCAATCGTATATCTAACCACACTGATGAGCTGTGACACAATCTGTGTGTGGATAACTATATGTGTGGGGGGTATGGACGTCAAATTTGAGTTTCGTAATTTCTCACAAAGAACTCAAGACATTTGATCGGAATGATTTCATTCATTTTTTTTTATATATGCGACCATTCTTATCGAACGTCCTAATGTTGGAGAAATTACTAAATCGGAAGTTGATATCGATACGCATTGAGTCTGATTATTTCTGATTCAATAATTCTTGCTCTTGTTTTATATCGATCTCTTTATGGGTAGAATTTATATTCAACTTGATATGCGTTAAATTATGTAATTATCAGCCGCTCACATTATAATTTTATTTTACATATATAAACTACAGTAAAAGGTTTGAGATTACCTAGCATATCTTTAAAAATCTCTATAAAATTACTTAATTTTGTATTGTTTTTTTTTAATGTAAAATAAAAAATTTCAGTAACTACAGTGTATTTGCTTTCTCCAGCCGACGTCTGACTTCCAAAAAGATCACATTTTGGATTTGTCTGTCCATAATACATTTTGCTATATATATATATATATATATATATATATATATATATATATATATATATATATATATATATATACATTACATTAAATATATCAAACAACGAATGTCTATATGTCATAGACCTTTACGAGCGTCGGATAATGGCTTTAGTTTCGAGAGATAATAAAGACAAAAACTCTCCAATATTTGGATATTTCTTTATTACATTGGTCGCCGTCATATCTAAGCTTTCGGCTCCCATGAACCATCATCAGAGTGTTTATATGGACATAACAACAGAGAAGTATATGGTATCAACTGAATGACAGGATAGTGAATAATTGGAAAAGGTTTATTAATTGAACATGTTTCACTTTTATTAACACTTTATCATTAATTCTCTGATTAAACATGTTAGATTTATAAACATTTCAGTTCGCTTCTCTTCCTATCCTCTCTCTTTCTGTCTGTCTGTTTGTCTCTCTCTCTCTATATATATATATATATATATATATATATATATATATATATATATATATATATATATATATATATATATATATATATATAGAGAGAGAGAGAGAGAGATAGATAGATAGATAGATAGATAGATAGGAGGTACTGTGAAGTACTGAATAGCGGCTCGGATTGAGAGCCAAGTTCAATTCAGTCGGATCCATTACATTCACCTACGTGCTAATATCCTTGGGAAAGGTATGAATCCGCTTCTTCCAAGTGTTATATATATATATATATATATATATATATATATATATATCATAATTAAGTAATTCATCAAGTGTAGAAGGAACCTCAACAGAATGCCGAAAGCACAGGACGGCCGTTTCGTCCTTATATTTGGGACACATCAATATAGGGACAAAACGGCCCGTCCAGTGCTTTCTGCATTCTGTTGAGGTTCCTTTCTACACTCGATGAATTAATTATGATTATTTCAAATCCTCCTAATTATTTCTAACACTTGTATAGCTTTCCTTGAACCGGCTTCTAATGCTCTGGACTGATCAGCCTTGGGATAGTAGTCGTAGCTCGTGGAGGCACAGTCCTATGGGTAAAGAGAAACTCAGATGAGTTCCACCGAGGAATAGGTGATCGAGTGGCGCTATATCGAGTTTAATTCGTTACCTTTTCGCCACGGAGGCCCGTTGGTACAGTTGGTATGACGCTTGCCTCCTATCGTAACTGTTCATGTTTCAATTCTCGGTAGTGGATGTGCACTGCTGATGAATCCCAAAAATAGGACGAAACAGCCGTCCAGTGCTTTCTGCATTCTGTTTGTTGTAGTCTCGATGAATTACATAATTATGATTATTTCAAATCCTCCTAATTATTTCTATCACTTATATGTATATATATATATATGTATACATAAATAGGTCTCTTATACATTATATTTAAATATTACATTCTTATATACATGTATATAAAAGTGTTGAATTAAAGATAAATTTAGACAGGTGATATTGACATTTCGGCATACGCAGTTTTTGGAATAATCAAATCGTTTATAAGAGACAATTCTCAAATTTGAGCAAATTTTAAGCGACTCCAATGCTGACTTGAATATTACTTAAGAAATTAAAAAAATTGAAACAAAAAGTTACAATTAAACAAAGAGCGTTTTTAAATTTGTAATTTTCTACAATATTAAAATTTTATTACAATTCTACTAATTATATTCAAATGTCTTTCTTTTCTATTTATTGGACGAAAGTATAGATGACCTGGTTAGATGTAAGTTCTATGCTAACAGTTTCTTTTCTCGCACTTCTTGCTTGTAGAACTCCCTTCCGTTCATATCCAACTTTGCTAATCAGTTTCCCCCTTTTCTCGCCACTTCTGCTCTACTTCTTCCACCCTGTAACCCATTGTATGTTACTTTACCCCGGTAAAAAAAGATAAAACAAATAAGCAGCCATTTTTAACAACATGAGTGCAAATGCTTGGGCATGCTTAGAATGCTTTCCATCCAACTTTGGTGTTTAAAAATTGAAATCAGTGTCAATCGCTATCTACTGTCCCCCTCATTGCTCTTTTCTATTCCAGCTCATAATGTTTCTGCTCTACTTCTTCCACACCCTGTAACCCATTGTATGTTAGTGGCTTTACTTGCATGGGGTGATACCGGTAAAAAAAAAGATAAAACAAATAAGCAGCCATTTTAACAACATGAGTGCCAATGCTTGGGCAAAAATTAACATGAACACTAGTTAGAATGCTTTCCATCCAACTTTGGTGTTTAAAAATTGAAATTGAAATCTACTGTCCCCTCATTGTGTCAATGTTTCTGCTCTATTCTTCCACACCCTGTAACCCCTTTACATTACCGGTAAAAAAAAGATAAAACAAATAAGCAGCTTTTAACAACATGACGGTATTCATGAACACTAGTTAGAATGCTCCATCCAATGTTTTAAAATTGAAATCTGTCAATCTATCTACTCTTTGCCTTTTCACTCATAATGTTTCTGCTCTACCTTCCCACATTGTATTGTTAGTGGCTTTACTTGCATGGGGTGATACCGGTAAAAAAAGATAAAACAAATAAGCAGCCATTTTAACAACATGAGTGCCAATGCTTGGGCAAAAATTAACATGAACACTAGTTAGAATGCTGACGTGTTTATGAAAGTAGTTGTGTCAGCGGGAAAAAAAAAATGAAAAAAAAGTAAAAAGGCGTATTCTATGACAGAGTTGGTCTTTTCGCTTTCCAGCTTCATAAACAACTTCAATATTTTAGCATTCTTCTTTGAATTCTTGATAGTTTTCTAATATTGTCATCTGGATAAATTCAATTCTTCATTGGAGATTCAGTTTTTCCAATCATTGTGTAAGATACTTTGGGACTGTTCCAATTGCGCCGGCAATTATGGGTAATGCTGTCACTTTTCTGCTTGAATTTGATCCTTGTCGTCAATTGAAATGGAAAAAAAGCGATTCTATGTACGTAATAAATTAGTGTAGTGTTACTGGTTAACAAGAAGTAGGATATACTCAACTGTTTTCATGGGTAATAGCTATTTATAGTCTTTGTGACTTCATATGTAAATGAGTCGCCTCATCTGCCTTATTTTCCCTGATACTTAATCTGGGAGATTTTGGCTCTCCCTAAGAGATTGTCAAGATATGGGAGATCTTGATTTTCCTTTTTTCATATGACTGTTCCTTCAACAATTGCCCTTGTTCATCTTCAGAGTTTATATTACTCTGGATTTCAATGTCTAGTCCGTCTTGCCTTCACGAAATAACTTTCGCCTTCATTACTTTAAGACTCACTGTACATGTCTTCATTTCTATCGTGTTGCAACCTAATTTGGTCTGCATGCGCTAATATCCTATTTCTATTTGTTTCTTTTATCATAGTGGTCAGTCCAATTTGTATTATGAATCTTGCCTCTCGTAGAATAGATTCACTATTCTTTTTATATCATAGTATTTCGTCGGTAGAATAGGACAGGATTAATGGGCCTCTAATTTGTCTACCCCTTGAAGGCGGCCGGACATTTAGATCTTCCACCATGTTGTATTGTCCTATAGATTAGTAACGATCCAGTAAGAAATATTTCTAAGTTTTCTTTCCAATGTACGCATACGTTTTAATTAATTAATTTTGTTACACCTTTCACATTTTTTTCAACTTTGATGTGGATATCCACAAAATGTCCACCTTATTTTATCTTTGTTGCTTTATCGCGTATGTGTCCGTTTTCTCTACCAGATCCGTAACTTTTGTTCTATTAAATTTTCAGATTAATTCTTTTGACTGAATCCATTCGACACACTGTTCTAGTAACAACTTTCCCAGTTGAAAATGCACTAGAGTCATTTGCCGATGATCCTCATTCTGAAGACCGTTTACAAATTTCATTTTTCAAATCCTCTTCGATTGACTGGTTTTCCGAACACAATTTCTTAAATTCACAATATTTAGCGGCCTGTTTTATATGAAAAACGTATTCGATAACTGGTTCAATCACTTTTTGGGAAATATTCATGAACTTATATATATATATATATATATATATATATATATATATATATATATATATATATATCTGCATTCATTAGTTTTTTTTTTTTTGGTGCTATGTTTTTTCCACTATAAGTTGACGTCATTTCCTGCAACTCTCTTGGGTGTGCACTTGCTGATATTTTTTATAATGGCCTCACAACTAGCAATTCCCAACAAGAAGAGATCAGTTATTTAATTTTCCCCTCCAACAGATTTTAAATCCTTCAGTTTTTTTCGTTCTAACTTTAGCTGTTAGTATTCGAAACCACGCTTGTGCATATTCGTAAGATAATTGTTCGTTCGGTACTTTAGATATCGCCAACGTCATTGTAGTATAGTGTTACTGAGTCACAGGAAGTAGTATGCACTCAACTGTCTCATGGGTAATAGCCGTAGTTATTTAGAGATCTTTGTGACTTCGTATGTAAATAAGTCACCACAAATATTATAATCAAGATGTTGCTTTTCCACTTGATATTAAAAGGTTACAAAAAAAAAACCTTCTCATCAATATTAGAAAGATTGAGGACAGTAGACATAAGAGTGAGAGGTCCCCGACACTGTTTTTAAAATGCATAAGAAAGATTTCTAAATATGCTACCAGGAGAAAAAAGTTGTATATATATATATATATATATATATATATATATATATATATATATATAGTCGACTCTCCGTCGAGATTCGACGTATGAGGTTCAAGCAGATCAGTTTCCAGGAAACCGACAGCCAGACACCGACACATGAGATTTGATTATAGTGGTGAAGGCTTCGTGCAGGACCATCACACTTTTTGAAGGGACGAATACAGAGGCCTGGTGCACCGAATGCCACAAGGTTCCCAAACGACCCTCTGCAGGTTTTGAATTCAGTGTTGTCCTTCTCCTAGACCAGTTACCATCCAACGCTATAGAACCCAGTCTATCCTGCTATTTTACCCATAGCACAGTGGAGTAATGGATAGTGGCTTGGATTGGGGAATCGCAGAGCCGAGTTCGAATTCCAGTCGAATCCATTACATTCACTTACGTGCTAATACACTTGGGAAAGGTGTGAATCCTCTTCTTCTCCCTGCAGCTATATATATATATATATATATATATATATATATATATATAAAGCGCTGTGTTCGTATGCCCGTCTGTACGCCCGTCCGTCCGTTTTCGATCTGGACTAACGTGGGGTGACTCAAAATTAAATAAATTAGTCATTTAGAGTTAAATTTAAATATCGAGCAGCGTGAAAGGTTTCAGAAAATTGTTTATTGAGTTGAGTGCATACTACTTCCTGTGACTCAGTAACACTCTACCACAATGGCGTTGCCGACATCTAAAGAAACAAATGGACAATTATCTCTTGATAATTACGAATACGCACAAGCGTGGTTTCGGACAGCTAACAGCTAATGTCTTTTAAGAGTGGCTTTATGTGAATTGATCATAAAGAAATGTAAACAAACTACGCATATCGGTTGCGTATACGAAGAAAGATTATGCCAAATGAAAGTGTCGAATAAAGATAAAATAATTCTATTTCAAAATTCTTATAACTTTTATGTACATATGACATTGAAGGTAAAAAGCCGAAGCCCCCACCCCCCGCAGGTTCTAGACTAAAGACCATCCGAAGGTTGCCTTCTAGTCTAAAACATAATTAAAATACAAGATTTTTTTTCGTAATATATATTTTATAATATATCGTTGATAAGCAACTGAAGGCAGATTTGATTAAATCTTAATCAACGCCATTATTGACGTCAGGTATAATTAAACACATTTAATTAGAGGATTTTTTTTAAAAACCTTTTGTATCTGGTCTTGAAGATTTTGATCAGGGGTGTATTTCCATCTCAAATGATATCATTTTTTTTTTTAACAATGTACTTTCGAACTCGTTCTTTTGATGATCTGGCCAGATGCGGTCTAATTTAAAAAATAAAAACGTTCATGCTTTTTGAAGCAACAATTATCGAAGTTTCCATCTAACCTAACCAAACTGCAATCATATCGACATTAGATAAGTGCACGCCGATGATTACTTTTCCTCGCTACGATGCCATTCGCAGATGCTGGCCAAATTCCTAAGAAATTGGTAAAGTTGTTATTTCGCGTAATCTCTTCTTTTGCCGGTGGGTCTTAGTGCAAAATAAACAGCTCGAAGCCGGCTTATACACATGTTTCAATCGCACACCCACCAGCCATCTACACTTGCACTTACAACCATATCTACGTTTGCACGTAAGCACAGATCTACGGTTAATGATATACACACATCTTCGCTTGTACCCATACGTACACATTTTCACTTGTATCTACACATTTACGTTTGAATTTACAGAAGCACCCCTTCGCTTGCATTTGCACACATCTACATAGACAGCTACGCTTACATATACACACACACACACACACACACACACACACACACACACACACACACACACACACACAGATACACACTTACCTAAGCTTGTATCTACACATCTACACATTTCCACGTAAACGACTATGTTATTCTATACTAGTGGTTTCTTCTCTCGCAATTTTCGCTTGTGGAATTTAATTCTGGCTTCTTGCTTCCCAGTCAACTTTGATTTTCAAAACTTTAAATGCAATGTCAATCGTTATCGCCTGTCTTCTTGCATCGCATTATTTTATTTTTCTCCCTTCTTAGTAATTTTTTTTTCATGTTCTCTCACACTTGGTAACTCCTTGCGTCCTAGTGACTTTATTGCCTTGCTTGGGATGAAATGATTAAAAACATAATCTAATCTTGCATTTACACCCCATAAACCTTTCCAGCAACACGCACATCGGCTAGTCTGGTTGATCATGACAACTAAGGAGTGGAATCACCCCTCAATAAGTGCCCCATAAAAATTCAACATTAAATAGCATAACAATACTGTAAATTTAACCAAACTTACTCAGGGTGAAGTAATGGTTAACTTGGCTAGTCTAGTTGATCATTATTACTCAGTAGTGACATCGACCCTCAACAGGAACAGGAAAATTCAATATTAAATAATTGTTTAAGGGTTGACATACAGTAAATTTAACCAAACAGCGTGGAGTAATGGTTCACAAGGCTTGTCTGGTTGATCATTAATCTGCTTCGACATCAAAGCAAGGCTTCTTCAGTGTAACTCCCTTGATTATGAATTGAGATCACCCCTCAACATCATCTTGGTTTTACTTTATCACAAAGACCCTCAAGTCAATATCCTGTAAAAAAAATTGACTATGCAGATGACCTTGCTATCATTGCAGGCACCATTAGCAATTCCAACGTTCTCCTACTTCATGTAAAAAATACTACGAACGACGCTAGACTCTATACCTCTAAAACTGAATTCATAGACTTCAAAACAGCAAGGTTCAATACAAACTGTCTCTGGCGAATCAATAAAATATGTCGAATCTTTTACATAAATAAGAAGCGAAATAAATTCTACTGAAAAAGGATGTGAAAATTCGCATAGCTTGGGGCGCCTTGAATAAAATGGACGCCATCTGGAAATTTGATCTACCGGACAACCTCAAGCAGATATTCTTTTGAGCCACTGCAGAGACGGTGTTATTGTATGGTGACACGGCTTAGACATTAACTCAAACCTTAGGGACTAACCCTTATGGAACCTCCATTCGGATACTGAGAGCTATACTTGACATCTCTTGGAGAGAACATCTAACTAAATTATAGCTCTATGGTTTCATCCTTGATCATCAGGAAAGCTACTGGCGAGCAAAACAAGAAATGAAGAGGACATCTAACAAGCGAACAGAAACAGGTTGGTCGCTCAGCAACCACCTACATTGACCAAATTTGTTATGACACAGAATGCCACCCTAATGGCCTTCCGACTTTGATGATGTAGTCATTGATGTAGGACTGTTCACCAACGGTTCCCCTAAAATCACCGGGGTTGAGCAAAGTCGTGCCTGGTCAGTACTTATATGTCCGTACCACTTCGGAAGTGCTGTAAGTTATGGATGCTTGGGTAATGTAATGGATAATGTTTTTTGTTTCAATTTCAATTGGTTTCGCTATATTCACTTACGAGAAAATATTTTTATTATAACAGACTGCAATAAAAAAAAAATTACATCGATACACAAAAACGCCCGATGAGGAACCATTAAAGTTTCGAAACATGAAAGTTTTTGTGTAGCGATGTAAATATATTTTTATTGTAATCTCTAATTATAAAAATATTTTAATAATATCATATTTCCCTCTACGTCTGTATTGAGCACTTTTTTAAAAGTAAATGCTAAGAACTCTGGATTCTAACTCCATCTGTTCTTTCTCTGTCATATGATATATATATATATATATATATATATATATATATATATATATATATATATATAGACACACATATATATATATATATATATATATATATATATATATATATATATATATATATATATATATATATATATATATATATAAAAATAGGCACAGTCCGACAATTATTTTAAGACATTTTATATGTTTATACGTTCTTTTTTATACAAATATTTAAATAGGATACAGGTTCGATTCCTGTCGGATGACGCATATCTTCTATAAAAATTTCTCGGACATTCAGGCCGGTAAATGTCGTAAATACTGTTTATTATAAAACCAGCATTTACTTAAATATTTATATCTACAAAAGAACCTATAAACATAAACAATTTTCTTAATATATATATATATATATATATATATATATATATATATATATATATATATATTTTTATTTTTTTAAATTTATAACATAAATATGTTATAAAATCACTACAAAAATAACCATTTGTTTCCAATACCCTCAGTGTCTTATCAAGTGATGATGTTATGT
>CAHIKZ030004816.1:1300000-1320000 GCA_903632075.3 Acanthosepion pharaonis | reverse complement strand
AGTAAACATCCGCTAGTTAAAAAAAAAATCTATTCAAATTAATGGATACCGTTCTATAATTTGAAATTCGCCTTGAAGAAAATATGGCGGTCGACAAGAATCGTAGATCAATTCTCTTTTGAATCTGGGAACCCACTTTCATGACTGGCGCGATTTACAATTAAGATACGGGAAGCCATCGCAGCAAACTGAGATATCACTTACTCAGTTTAAGAAACGCAAATATCTCATCATACCTTCACATCCATATATGTTTGCTAACTTCATTTTTCTATCCGAAATATAGATAAAGTATTTTAATTAATTAATGGGTATTAAGACTTTCGATCAGCAGACATTAATTTCACTGTAAGAAAACAGTGTCACACGAAATAAAAAAAGTTTATTGTAATAAGAAATAATGTTGTACTTAAAAACTATAATTTTCTTAAGCATTAACACACATCTATATGAATAAAATTCTCCAATGAATTCTGAGATTAAAACGCGACAACGCAAATTTATAGCAATTTACAGACGATATGTGACACAAGGTCTATTTTTAGGTGGGGACCCGAGCGCGTACACCCGGGACAAGAACAAGCTGGGAGGATGGGGGGAGAAGAAGAGGATTCATATCTTTCCCAAAGGTATTAAAGCGTAAGTGAATGTCATGGATTTGACTGGAATTCGAACTCTATTATTACTATCTATTACTCCACCGAAACATTAAACATTTAATTAACTCCGAACATTAAAGAAAAATACGTCTTTATATACAACTAGCAGAACGAAGAACATTCTTTCTAGTTTTATATAAAGGCATTTTGATTTAATAAGATTTCTGGAGTATACATATCGGCAGACGAAAGGAAAGTACTGTTTAAAACAATAAACGGAGCGTCTACTCAGATATGGGTATCCACTAAAAATAATGTTTAAAGATATAAAAATGAGTTCCGATGAAGTTCTGATCCAATATGGATCGGAATCCTACAGAAAGGTAAGATAAAAACAAATAGGAAACGTTTATCAATCTAACTTCACTTTTACAAAAGGTGATAATATATATATATATATATATATATATATATATATCACCTTTTGTAAATATATATATAATGGGCTCTCCCGTCGGTTTCGACGTATGAGGATCTGACAACTTAAACAATTGATTGAGTTATGAAATTTTGTGCGATAATCTTAAGTGCAACTTAAGATCGACTAGTGATTACAAAGGAGGCTACATTTGGAGCTAGAGTGAGGATTGTGGGATGAGATCACTGTTAGATTGGCTGACCTTTTAGATCGTGCCCTCGCTTCTTGAAGACGATTCAGACAAGCAGATTGAAAACTGCTGAGTCCACTAAGCACGTTGATCGCCATTCTACCCGTTCCAAGGCTAAGCGCTCGAGGTTATTATAAGGTATATTGACAGCTGACAAGTTGCTCTTCAGCTTATCTTTGTATCTTAGCCACGGGCGTACTATATTCCTATAGCTTATATATATATATATATATATATATTCCTATAAATTGTTTTATGTAATTGGGAAATTTCCAAAAAACTTTTCTTCAGAGTATTTTCGAATGTTTCTCTATTCGTTGTGAAGGATTTCGTTTCTGTCTGTTTTATTTTATTTTTATATGACCGCTTATGATCTTTTAAAAAAGAAAGGGTCGCTTATACAGGAAATGAACGCTTATGACGATTTGAAAAAAAAATGACCATCTATGTCCATTTTAAAAAAAAAGAAATGACCGCGTATGCGTCATTTTAAAAGAAAGTACATTTATAAACGAAATGAGTTTTTAAAAAAGGGAGATTGTATCTCGAAGTGTATGTAAATCAAAACTTAATGAATCACGTAAAAATGCTGTTCGACCTTTATAAATGAGGTCACCTCAAGAGACTCGAAATTGGTTCCAGCAAACATTGAGAACACCGGATTTAGCGAAGAACTCTATTTCATAAACTAATTTACCTGTAACTGGGGGAGATGAGGCGGGGTTCATACATAATAAAAATGTGATAAATAAGCAACAAATTATAATGTGGATATTAAATGGGGGATCAATTCTATACTAAAATGCATACATAAACTGAACCCTCACTTTGTGGCCTTGTTAGTCTCTATGCATCTATATTCCAGAGAATGTAAATAAATGTAAAAGGCAGCCCTGTGCAGCTAATCATATTTGATTGATTCATTTATTCATTTTCTACGGCTTATCAACCCATTGCAAGTTATTTAAAGCCAGAAAATATTTTTCGATTGTAAGATTTTTTTTCAGATAATCGTTTAATGATCCAAAGCTAGGGGAGAAGAGGTGGATTCGTGCCTTTCCCCAGGGGAATTGCGCGTGATTTAATATAAAGAACCCGACTGGAATTGAAACTCTCTGATTAACAATTCGAAGTCATTATCCATTATCCATTATCCATTGCATCACCCGCACAGCCAAGCTTACAGCACCTGATATTCTCAAGTGGTCCATCTAGACTGACCAGGCTCGACGTTGCTTAACTTCGGTGATATTCTTTTTTTAGTCGCATCAACGTAAACATCAATTTATTCCCATTAAGGACGAAACGCGTCACAAGAAAACCTTTTTCCATTTTGTCATACATTTTCACCTAACACACACACACACACACACACACATATATATATATATATATATATATATATATATATATATATATATATATGTATATGTGTATGTGTGTGTGTGTTGTGTTATGGTCCAGATTAGGACCAAGGAAGAACAACATGAACACAAGAGAGAAATTACGAAGGTATATTACACGAAATAATAATACAAGATGTGGAGGGTGTTAGTATGACTGTCAGTCTGGTTTGGAGGAACTACTATCGGCTCGACTCGATTCGATATCTAGCCACCCCCCCCCTCACGAGGGTTGCATGGGCACAAGGCCGAGGTTAACGTGGGTTTCCCAGGCCCCGTAGGCTCGGCCAAAAATGCCCGTAGAACCCGTATAAACGGGATCAGGTTGGTCAAACTGAGCGAGACTCTGCCCTTCGGCGGAGCCCCGTCCGGGTTCCTCTCTGCTCAGAGGCAGAGAGTTCGACCGTCAAGCCGAGAAGCTCGGCTCGATTCGTCCCTCTCTCTTGAGAGGCGTAGTATACGTAGTGTTAGGAAAAAGTTCTTTCTGTAGTTATAGGTAAGGACCCATGGCAATATATATATATATATATATATATATATATATATATATATATATATATATACAAGATTGTTCTATGTGTAGTTTCATAACTGTTTTTAAATATGAAGTACAAGCAAAAAAGAATACTCTTTTATTTCCGGAAAGGAAAAAAAAAAAAAAAACTCTTTCCAAACAGCAAAAAAAGATGTCTGCCATTTTATAAAGGTGCCATATCTGAAAGTACTGTTCGTAACTAGTTAGCTAGTTTCAAAAGTGGAAATTTAAATCTGGAAAACAGGGATATTTCCGACGCGGGGCAAAAGCGAGATACTCCCTATATCTCATGAGTGCTGTAAGTCATTGGAAAACACTTCGACACCTTAATCTCTACAATGTTTAGGCTACTGACGACTCACAGAAAAGAAAATTGACAGAACATCTATGACTCTCTTTTGAATCGCAAGCAAAACGATCATAGGAGACGATTTGCATAGGAAAAAGGTGACCCTGTGCATCTTGTGGGACTGAATAATAATATGAATTACGAGCTTCTTTCAAAAAGAGACATTGAATTTAGAGATTCTTAATAGAATACAAAGAAGAATCAATGTTGCAATGTTATTGATCCTGATCTGGCATTTCGGCGTCAGTCACTTTCTCACCGCCGTAACGTAGCTGTTCTGTGCTTTTCCTATAAATACATTCATTGTTATTGCTTTCATGAATTTTTCTCTGTGATACCTTGATCGTATGGATTTAAGCGCAGTACTAGATTGGCAGCAAGGTCTCACCATTATAGAATTGAAATGGCTAAATGTAACCGTAAGTTCGATGCTAACAGTTTCTTTTATCACATTTCTTACTTGTCCCAACTTCTTGCTTCTCAGTCATCTTTGAAATTTTAATGTAATGTCAATTGTTACTTTGTCGCTTCCTAATTTCTATTCTTTATTGTTCTCTCTCCTTAATAGTGCTCAGTCTCTCACATCCAGTAAGCCTTTGCGTCTTAGTGGCTTTATTCCCTTGTTTGGGTTGAAATTATTAAAAAAAATACATTTCTTAAATTTAATCGACTCGAGGCAGTGGTCGAGGAAAAGCGTTTGTGATTGGCTTATCGATAGAGTGACGTCTTGCATCTGGATAATGCCAGATCTCACGTTTCTTTGGAGATTTCGTAGAAATTGGCACAGCTTGGCTAAGAATGTTCTGCTACACACGCCATTCTAACCTGAATTTGCGCATTCGGATTACCACTTATTCCAAGCCCTATAAAATTCTCTTTTCTTGAAGCCTGTAAAAAATCCTGACCGGTTTCTCTCCTCGAAAGATGTCAAAATATAGGAGGATAAATTCATGACACCCCTTCAAACATGGCGAAATGTTGTTGAATAAAATATGTATGTGGCTGAATAAATATCTGGTCCTTATGAACGTTTTATGTAAAAGGTTTGAATTCGCGAACTACATATCTGAAATTTTCTTACTTTATTAAATATGTCCACATGTAGAAATGTGGTCTGATAACTCATCTAAAAACATTACGGACATTTGATCCGAAACGAATGCATATTTCTATTGACAAAAGAAACATGAAACTTTCTATGGACTAAATAGTGAAAAGCGTTCTACGAATCAAAGGAATATAAAGCCTTCTGCAGACTAGAGAATCTCAAAGCGTTCTACAGATCAAAGGAACACAAAGCTTTCTACAAACCAGAGGATCACAAAGCGTTCTACGGACCAAACGAAGAAAAAGCTTTCTACGAACAAGAGGATCACATAGCGTTCTACAGATCAAAGGAACACAAAGCTTTCTACAGACTAGAGGATCACAAAACGGACTACGGATCAAAGGAAGAAAACATTTATATGGACTAGATGATCACAAAGAGTTTACGGATTAAAGGAACACGAAGCTTTCTACGGAATAGTGGATCACAAATCGTTTTACGGATTAAATGAGACACAATGATTTCTGCGGATTAGAGGGATCTCAAAGCTTTCTACGTTCTAAAGGAAGACAAGACTTTCTACAAACCAGAGGATCACAAAGCGTTCTACGGACCAAACGAAGAAAAAGCTTTCTACGAACAAGAGGATCACATAGCGTTCTACAGATCAAAGGAACAAAAAACTTTCTACAGACTAGAGGATCACAAAGCGTTCTATGTATCAAAGAAGATTACGGTTTAAACGATCAAAAAGCTTTCTACCGATTAAATCATTGTAAAACTTTCTAAAGGAACACAAAGCTTTCTACTTACTAAACGATCGCAAAGTTTTCTACGAATTGATGAATCACAAAGTTTTCTACGGACTAAAGGAAGAGGAAGATTTCTACGGAATTTTAAAATAGTCTGTAAAATCGCCAGTGTTGAAAGATGAGCGGATGGTGGAAAATGTTACTGATGATAGAGAAGTGTTGGTCGTTCGGAAGGAATTTCTAAATCATTTCCTGGAGACTCTCAGTTGGCCTCAGAGAAATTCGGAACAATGTTAGAGCGAGCACATTAGATTGATATATGTAAAAGAAGTCATGTCGGAGGATTTTTACCGACCCTAACGAAAAGTTTCATGACCACAAAATAAATAAATAAATAAGAAAATAAAAGCAAAATCATTATTTTAACAAAGTGAGTGGGGAAAATCGCATTTGAGTATTTTAAGAATGGGGTGCTGGCTTGGAACCTCCCATTTGTGTCTAAGAGTGGATGGATGGGTAGGGTTAGGATTTACAGATGTCGTATATGAAGCGAAAACAGACAGGCTGTGGCGGTAATCACTTTCAACATGGAAAACAGCTTTGGCCTACCGGGTTCAAATTCCGATTTAGCATTTGAAAAAAATCAGGAACTCTCTTCTCACTGCACCCTGTTCCGTCGACAGATAGATTGACATACTGTCTTGTCAATAGCAGGTCACACTGGTTGATGGACACAGTAGTGAACGATTTAGCAGTGGAACCACTTCCCCATAACTACCTGATCTGCCCAGATAGTAAACATCAAAATGGTGTTACTCTCGAAGTCAACCTTGACAGACGAAAAAGATAAAAGATATGAGGTGAACCAATTTTTTTATCGGTAAAGGGAGAAGAATAAAGAATATAATGGTAGAAAATCGTTTTGAAACACTGACTTTCCTTTCTTTCTAACTTATTGCTTCTCTTTCTTTCTTTCTTTCTTTCTTTCTTTCTTTTCCTTTCTTATTGCTTCTTTTTCTTCTTTCTTATCACTTCTTTCTTTCTTTCTTTTTCTCTTTTATTGCTTCTCCTTCTTCTTTCTTTCTTTCTTTCTTATTGCTTCCCCTTCTTTTGTCTTTCTTTATTTCTTATTGCTTCTTTCTTACTTTCTTTCTTACTTTCTTATTTGCTTCTCTTTCTTTCTTTCTTTTTCTTTCTTATTGCTTCTCGTTCTTCTTTCTTATCACTTCTTTCTTTCTTTCTTTTTCTTTTTTATTGCTTCTCCTTCTTTCTTTCTTTCTTTCTTTCTTATCGCTTCTCCTTCTTCTTTCTTTCTTTCTTTTTTTCTTATTGCTTCCCCTTCTTCTGTCTTTCTTCATTTCTTATTGCTTCTTTCTTTCTTTCTTTCTTTCTTTCTTTCTTTCTTTCTTTCTTATTGCTTCACATTCTTCTTTCTTTCTTTCTTATTGCTTCTCTTTCTTTCTTTCTTTCTTTCTTTCTTATTGCTTCTCTTTCTTCTTTCTTATCACTTCTTTCTTTCTTTTTCTTTTTTATTGCTTCTCCTTCTTTCTTTCTTTCTTTCTTTCTTATTATTTCTCATTCTTCTTTCTTTTTTTCTTTCGTTCTTTCTTTCTTTCTTTCTTATTGCTTCTCCTTCTTTCTTCCTTTTTCATTCTTTTACTATCGTTTTAGGTTCTCTTTCTTATTTTCTTTCTTTTTTCTAATTCCTTGTTATTCATTATTTCTCATTTCTTTTTCTTTCGCTCTCTTTCATTGTCTTTTTTTTCTTTTGCTCTATTTTTCATTTCTTATTTTCGTTCTTTTCCTATCTTTTTCTAATTTCATCTTCTCCATTCTTTCTTTCTGTCTTTCTTTCTTTCTTTCTTTCTTTCTTTTTTCTTTCTTTCTGATTTTGTTCTTTCTCTTTTTATTCTTTTTTTTTCTAATTGCTTTTTATTCTTTCTTTTTCTTTCTTCTTTATTTTTTTTTGGGGGGAAAAGTAAAAACTAGTAACTACCGAAAGGGGGATAATGGTGGCATGCTAACATGGGGTGTTTATTTGTTGTTGTTTTTTTTAGAACAAAAATAAACAAACAAACTTTGAAGCAAACAAACACAGACATGACATGAGAGTAATTAATATTCGTCAATATGTCAAGAGGGTAAGAATGTAGCAGCCATATTTGTTCACTCCCTCCTCGTCAATTTGCAAACACAGTGATTTGTGACGTATTCCCATGTCTCCGGACCAATGTCTTCCAAACCCCGCTTTGTAGCCGAAAAAAAATCTCTGTCCCTCTTTTTGAGTGAAGCTCACTGATTTATTTACATCGGAATGCTGACTTTTCCATGATTAAATGAGCTACTTTGAAAGTAGCCAGAAAATTAATCACCCCCCACCTACACACACACCAACCCCAATTATTCCACCGGTACTCGAATACGTGGACGTGATATGGAGTTCAGACTAAAAAAGATATCGACTTATTGCATTCAGCCCACGACAAATACCTCAGTCTAGCTGCAGTCGAAATCAAGCTAACATCCCTTAAGTCAAGACGCCATTTCAACGTTTTGCGTGAAGTAGGCAAAATCTTCTTCTCTATGTTCCGTGTCCCTTCAGGACGTGGGCGATCATGGCTTTGAACAATTTCCTGTCTTTTTTAGCTCTTAATAATTTTTTTTGTCTTTTTGTAATCTCTCCTAAAACATCCGCCATCCATTTGCTCACTAAATAGTCTATGTATTGCTTTCCTCTGTCTCTCTTATTTTTAACCTTCCCTGTGAGTATCAGATTTTCCAAGCCTTCTTTCTTTATTATATATCCTAATTCAACTCTTGTTGGTATTAAGTGTTTCCATTTTGTTTCTTCTTCCATAAAACTTTGTTTTTGCTCACATATTCGGTTCATGGTAACCTCAGCCTCCTTCGTTAGAACCACATTTTTATTGATTCAAGTCTCTTCATCTTTAGAAAAGATTGTTCAGCATTCTCTGTCAAATGGGAGGTCTGATAATACATAACAGTTCATTACTTTTTCGAACGAATTTTTCTGTTTATTAATACGTTGCGTTGTGGTGTCCTCCCTCTGAAGAGTCTATGTTATACACTTCCGCCTACGATAAAATTAGTTTGGAGAGAAGGCTTGTTCAACTGTCGAACTCTCTGCCTCGGAACCCGGACGAGGTTTTGCCGAAGGGCAAAGTTTCGTCCGGGGAGGTAGACAGACCCTGAACCCGTTTATACGGGTTCTAAGGGAATATTTTTGGCTTGCCCTGGGTATGACGATAAACTACATCCGCGTATAAACTGCGTCCAACAGCAAGGCTTCTGATCAGGAGGTTTTGAGGAACGTGGACCCACCTCCTAGTTGCTGGTGTTCCCAGGTCCACCTTGACCCGGGGTGGTAGCAGCGGTTAGGGTCCCAGCTATGGGCAAATAGTTAACACCCGAACTTGTGTAAAAACGGGTTTTGATGCCAGAAATATTTTGTAATAAAAAATTATTACTTGCAATAATTTTTGAAGGAAAAATTATTATCAGCAATACTCTTAAAAAAAAATACCAGCAATACAAACAGCTATACATTCTGTGAAAAAAATATGACCAGCTATAGATTTCTTCAAGGAAAAATATTTCCAAAAATAGATTTTTGAAGAAAAACTTATTACCAGCAATAAAAATTTTGTTGGCATTAAATAACCCATTGAGGTTGATATGCCATAAAACAAAACAAAACAAAGATATTTTTGGCCGAGCCAACAGGCTCGGAGAACCCACGGTAAACTCGGCCTTGTGCCACATACATCCTTCGTAGAGTGGGGCTGTTAAATATTAACAGTCAAACAGATTGTTTATCTGTCGAACACTCTGCCTTGAACGAAGAGAAACCCAGACGTGGCTTTGTCACAAAGTTTCGTCCGGGGAGGTAGACAGGCCTGAACCCGTTTATACGGGTTATAAGGGAATATTTTTGGTCGAGCCTCCGGGCTCTGAGAACCCACGGTAAACTCAGCCTTGTGCCACATACATTCCTCGTGGGGGTGCTGTTAAAGATAACAGTTGCATAGATTGTTCATCACTGTCGAACTCTCTGCCTTGAGCAGAGAGGAAACCAGACGAGGCTTTGAAGAATGGTAAAGTTTCGTCCGGGCAGGTAGACAGCCCCGGACCCGTTTATACAAGTTCTACGGGAATATTTTTGGCCGAGAATACAGGCTCGGAGAATCCACGGTAAACTCGGCCTTGTGCCACATACATCCCTCGTGGAGGGTAGCTGTTAAATATTAACAGTGAATAGTTTGAGCGCTAGTTCTTTCGATACACTCTCACTAATCTCTCTAATCGTGTAATACTCTTCTGGTGTACTTACTGTTTAATATATGATATACCTGCAAACCTGGTTTTTGTTATGACTTAATCATTAACTTTGTCACAACACTTTGCTTAGCTTTTGGAAGGCATCTTTCGCTGTCCTAATGCACCTTCTGATTTCAGTGTCGCACTTTCCGGCCTCTTTTAAACTACTTAATTAAGCAGATTGTTGAAAAAAAAAAAGAAAGACGCTTCTCAGAAAATCGGACATCGAAATTCAAAGAGGCAATCGAAGAGCGAACGTTGTTTTTCAAAGGCTAGAGAAAGTAACAGGAAGCATTAGTAGAATGAAAGAAATTACTGTTGAAATGTTATATAATATCAGTCCTCTTACATAACAGGGAATGCTAAACAATCTACTCACAGATGGAGAAGAGGCTTGAGGCAACAGAAATGTGGTTCTACAGAAGGATACTGAGAATATCACAAACCGAACATGTGAATAACGAGGAAGTTTTAAGAAAAATGGAAACAAGGACGCGTATTCTTAAAATCAAAAAGAGCCAGATGAAATTTCTAGGACACGTAATGAGGAAAGAGCGCTTGAAGAATTTAACACTCTCAGGGCATAGTGAAACCGATAAGGACAGAAGGAAACGGATAGTAATCTACATAACGAGATTGTGTGAATCGTTGCTAGAAAAGGGACTGGGAGGAATAATGAAAAGAAAATCTTTAAGATCTAAAAAGTATAGGCAGTCGTGGTGTCATGAAAATCAACAGAAGAGACACGACACAAATAAGAAAAGAACAACAATTTCTTTATCCAACGTTGTAAACACATGATAAAGAAAAGGGTTAAATTCGAAATGAACAAGATTTTTAGCGAGTGTCAAAATCATGCAAGCTGTTGATCTTCATAAATATCACTTCTATATTCTGTTCACTTTGTCGATTTGGTTGTTATTTCGGGCCTCGTCATCCAACTCAAAGCACGTCTAAAATCTTTTTTGCAACACGCTGACGCGTGTTAAATCCTTAATGAATTTAGTATAGTTGAAATTCCCGCTAACATTTTTTGTCAACAGTTACAAACTCTACGTTTCGTTCAATTTGGCAAACCAATCGATGAAATTTGAATGAGCTGATTTGTTTGAAAAAATTTCTTTGACAAAAGCCTTACTTCGCAGTTTAATTATTTATTTAATTTTATTTTATAGGACGTCATGGTAAACAGTATTTTAAAGATTTTTTTCTTTATTTTTTAACAGCGAAAATATATTATTTTTAATATTTTTAGGATTTCTTACTCTTGAGAATGCAACATACAACAGGCCATATGGAAATAGTTCTTTCTGGAGCCAAATTCCGAATTTTTGAAGCGTTTGGCTTTGTGATTTGTTTATTGTTCTCGCAAACACACGGCTAACTTGAAACTAGATTCTTTAAGATATGCAAAAAACAATATTGCATTTTTATTAAATAAGTATTTGTTATTTTAGTCACTAAACTGTTTTAAAATAGTGTAAGTATTTTGTATTTCAAATAATAAAACTTTTACTTCATCCCCAACTCGCCAAAAAATAATGAAAATTTATTGTATTAAGCTACGCACCGTAGTAAAACCAATTGTAATTTTTATTGCCTTTATCTGTTTCCAGTTCTCTCCCAAATTTGGTCTCGATCGTTCAATGTATGGATATTTTACAGAGTGTAACGGACGGACAAACAGAATTCGTAGAATTTTATATATAAATAGATAAACTTTCACAGCTTTACTCAATGCTTTATTGTCCAATGATAACATCAATAAATTGATTAAACACCTGGAAAGGAACAGTATAAAAGTTAGTGGATAGAATATGTCTATATTATCCAATGAAACATGTTTGAATGGGGATATACTACTATATATATATATATATATATATATATATATATATATATATATATATATATATATATATATATATATATATATATATATATATATATATGAATACAAATGAGAATAGGAGAACTAGTAATTGTTGACGCGTTTCGTCCAATGTGGACGTTATCAAGGCAAAATACGAAATGAAATTAATTGAACAAGGTAACTAATAAAAACAAAAACATAATATTTTGATTTTAAAAATGCTACAATCATAAAAAAAGAAAATAACTTACTCAGAAGGAAAATTCTAGAGAGTGCCGCCATAGAAAATTACCCAAATAATAATCTACACCCAGGCTTTTTCCCTATTTCACTTTTCTTAACAAAATTACTGCTCTCACAAACAAATCTACACAACAGATTCATATAATTAAAAGAAAATGGTTGAATACATCAACACAGATATAATGACAATATTCTCCACACATGACAAATGTTGACGTTATTTTCAGTTAACAATATGAAAATAGCGTTTCTCTACATACCAGTTGCTAGTTTTTATTATTTACCTTGTTCAATTAATTTCATTTCGTATTTTGCTTTCATAAAGTCCACATTGGACGAAACGTTCACAATTACTAGTTTTCCTATTGTCTCCTCTACTGGTTAAATCGGAGAAATTTTCATATATATATATATATATATATATATATATATATATATATATATATATATATATATATATTATTTTTTTTTAAAATATGATTCCTTCGCTACATATGAGTTCTCATGTTTCAAAAACGAGAGTCGAAAACCTCAATATAATTATTAAAATTAAATTGAGTTAAAGTATTAAGCCCTATTTCATCCTCAAGCGAAAATTTAAGAAATTAGTAATGTGTAACCGATGTAATTATTTATGAGTCCGGTTTGATCAGAAAACATTTCCTTAAGGGGCATTTGAACTCATAGATAATGTTAGTTCTTTGTAATTTTGACTTAGCTGGTGTGTTGTTATTTTTGAGGATAAGGTTGGCTGACTTAAATTTTTTATAATAGATTATTAATTTGATTTTTTTTATTCGCGTCACTTGGGGTAGTGTATTTCTTTATATGTCTCAGTGAAGATTCGTCTTGTTTGTAATTAATATGCATTTGGTCTTTGTAATAAATGTGTATGTGATTTTTGACTGTGTGGTGACTATCGTTATTACTTTGGGGAGAAATAGTCTAATTTGTTGGTCTATATGTTGGTTAGGGGAACCGTTGTTGATTAGTAAATACTAACATTATTAAGTTCTTTGAGGAAAAGTAGTCGAGAGGATGAATTCTGGTGTGCTCTTTTTAGGAAGTTTTTTATTACTGCTATTTTGTACCTGAGTTGGCATTCGCTTTTAAAGTTAAGGTGGCAAGAGTTTTTGCTAGTGGGTTTTTTTGTATAATGAGGCGATAATAGTGTTATTGCTATGTTTTACGAGAACATCTAAGAATGGGAGTTTGTTTTTTTGACTGAGTTCATAGGTAAAATTAAGGACAGAGTTTTTCTCAAATGTGGTCATAAGTGTATCTATTTCTTTAATGGTATTTGCTAAAATAAAAATATTACGATTTGCTTTCGAAAAATGGAACAACAGGCTGAATGATTTATAATATTCATCCAATACAAGGCTTAAAAAACACTCAAAATAAAGACTTACTGAAGGACGTGTGTGATACGAATATTAAAAGTGGGATGTAGAAAGTGAAATTATGAGGATATGGCGGATAGATAACGATCGATCGTAGATTTAAAGAGGTTAAGATTATAATATTCGGAAAATCTTCCACGACGTATTCTGTTCTATGAATAAGCAGTTCTTGGGAAGAAACTGTCAGAATGGAACTTTTTGGTAAGAACTTCCTTCTTATCAAAAGAAATTAAAGGAAATGAGGCTAATTCGTCTATGTGGACATAACAAAACGGGTCTTCGCTGTAAAGGCATGAACTGATAGCACTAATGAAATTTCTAATAAATTAGTTACCAATCATCGAAAACATTTTCTTAAAGCTATTTACCATAAGGCTATGCCATTTTCTACTAACTAAAACATATGGATTATTTTATTTTGGCCTGTTTTGTGCGTGTCTGTTCAGAATATTATTGTGTTTAATATAATGTTTCTGAAATGGATTATGAATATTTATTCCACTAGTAAGATCATATAACTTTAATATATGAAAAAATATTTGTTCCAATATTTGGAAAATGAATTATATTATTTTAAATGAAATTAATTGTATTGTACACCTAATATTATGTATCGCTGTATAAGCTGTTTGTGTAAAAGTTATTTTTGTAAATATTTGAATGGCAGTTACTCAGCAAGCAAAAGGTTAAATTTCGTGGTGTGATAGGAAGAAATAATTCCGGAGGTCATTGCAGGGATACGAGCACAGTAATGATTATCCAGGAATAGAGGTTCCATTGCCCGATTGCAATAATATTTGCAGCTAAACCGAAGGACTGAAGTAATAGGGGAGAGAAAACAACAGGGGCAGAAAGACTGAGTCGTATTTTGGTTCTCTCGATACGCAAGATAAATAAATACTGTTTTTGACAGAAAGTGAGGAAGTTCGGTGATGGACAAAGAGAGTTGGCAAAAGAGAGAGGGGGGAGGGAGAGATGCGAAAGAGAAAGAGAGAGAGAGAGAGAGAAACAAATAAGGGCTTTCAGTGCAAAAGTACTTGGGAAAATGTTGGCCAATAGACAAAACAATGTCAAGTCAACAAATAAGTGCGTTAAAACAAGGAAGTCATAGACGGATATGAACAAACTGTGACAGATGACGATATAAACATAGTGTGGTAGATAGATAGATAGATAGATAGATAGATATGAATATGCTTATATATATATATTCAGAAAGACATTTACAGAGACAGACAAATAGATAGAAAGATAGATAGCTAGATATGAACATGCAAAGGTATATACATATAGAGTGAGATGTACAGACTGAGATAGATAGATAGATAGATAGTGACATGAATATGCTGATATATATATATATATATATATATATATATATATATATATATATAGAGAGAGAGAGAGAGAGAGAGAGAGAGTGGGGGAGAGAGAAATGCAAAGATCGAAATAGACAGACAGACAGACAGATAGATAGATATATAGATAGATAGATAGATATGAACATACTGAGATATATGTACAGGGATAGATATGAACATACTGGTACATATATATATAAATATATATATATGTGTGGGGTATGTGTGTGGGGGGGTATGTGTGTGTGTATTGATATAATAGGAAAGAACTGTTAGATTGATGATCCGAACTTCTTTAGTAATTTTGTTTTTACTTTTTAAAAAAACAGTGCTCGGTACAGAAGCAGAGCGTAGATTATAATTATTTTTTAAAAAATGATTCCATCGCGACACAGAAATCATCGTTTGGAGCTTCCAAACATCGCTTGAGGGCGAGACTGCCATCCGGTAGTTGGGCTTTAATATTGAAATTAAACCTGAATATTGCTGACCAGTTTCGAAACATAATAATTTCTGTGTTGCGATGGAATCATATTTAAAAAAAAATTTATATATATATATATATATATATATATGTATAACCAGAATTATATTTTTACAGCAAGGTTCACCATTTACAAGGGGCCACTCATGGTAGATGGTTACATTTAGAGGCCATTTGTGCGTATAGGAGTGAAAGATAATGTTGAACACTAGCCTTGAACAGGTTAAGATTGTAGGGATCGTCTAAAATGGTTTTACAGGGCAGTGGTTCGCGGGAAGAAGCTGTTCGAGTGGAACCTACCGATGTGATACAGAGAGAATGTAAGTGGTTCGCGACTATGTAAGTAGCACGGCGTGATAGATAGATAGATAGATAGATAGATAGATAGATAGATAGATGAAGAGACTGAGATAGATAGATAGATAGATAGATAGATAGATAGATAGATAGATGAAGAGACTGAGATAGATTACGAGACTGAGATAGATAGATAGATTGACGAAGAAACTGAGATAGATAGATAGATAGATATATAGATAGATAGATGAAGAGACTGAGATAGATAGATAGATAGATAGATTAAGAGACTGAGATAGATAAATAGATAGATAGATAGATTGACGAAGAAACTGAGATAGATAGATAGATAGATGAAGAGACTGAGATAGATGAAGAGACTGAGATAGATGACGAGACTGAGATAGATAGATAGATAGATAGATAGATAGATTGACGAAGAAACTGAGATAGATAGATAGATAGATAGATAGATAGATAGATAGATAGATAGATTTAATTTTATTGAGATGGATATATAGATGAATACGTGCAAATCGAGATAAATATAAACCAACAAATAGAATGAGGGCGTTGTAAAAATTAAGCGAATATATAAATATCGGTTATGTCTGTGTTTGCATTTCTCTTTCAGGCTAAAAAGCACATGAAACAGAAACTAAAATTGCAAAGAAGACAAAAAGTCGTTACATTCTGCTGACATAATAAGCAATACATCGCGTTAAGGTTTACACGAGGGGAGAACCAACACCTGTGGACTGAGATCGAAACTAGAAAAATATTCTAACTGTTACAAGAACTTACTTACTAGCAGGTTCCGCAGTACAAAAAACAAACAAACCAGTGTGGTTTCCCAAGTCTCACTCCTTTTTCTTTTGCTACGTCGATTTCTTACGTTTCAATAACATTATTATCTGTCGCCATTGAGTTTTTTTTTAACACCCATCGTAACTGAAAGTTGTCACTAAGTATCAAGTGACAGTAAACTTCCTAAACTTTTTCTGCTTTTTTCTCCCCGTTGCTTTCAATTTTATTTTGTGATCTGTTGAAATTGCTAACAGGTCTTCTTTCATCCTGATGTATACACCTGCTCTTCTAGCCTTGATTTAGTGGTCCCTTCAGTTTCAAAATCTCGACAAATTCTTTTAACATCCTTCATAACTGAAATTTGTCACTAAGTGTCAAGTGACAGTAAACTTCCTAAACTTTTTCTGCTTCATTTCCCGTTGCTTTCAATTATAATTTGTGATCTGTTCAAATTGCTAATAGGTCTTCTTTCTTCCTGATGTATACACCTGCTCTTCTAGACTTGATTTAGTGGTCTCTTCGAGTTTTAACATCCTTCATAACTGAAAGTTGTCAATAATTATCAAGTGACGGTAATCTTAAACTTTTTTTCTGTTTTTCCCCCGTTACTTTTAATTTTATTCTATGATCTGTTGGAATTGCTAACAGGTCTTCTTTGTCCCTGATGTGTATACCTGCTCTTCTTGCCTAGATTTAGTGGTCACTTTGAGTATCAAATTCTCAACAAATTCTTTTTACGTCATTCATAACTGAAAGTTGTCACTAGTTATCAAGTGACAATAGACTTTCTAAAGTTTTGATGTTTTTCTCCCGTTACTTTCAATTTTATTCTGTGATCTGTTGTAATTGTTAACAGGACTTCTTTGTTCCTGATGTGTACACCTGGTCTTCTAGCCTAGATTTAGTTTGCCCTTCTTTTTACATCCTTTATAACTGGAAGTTGGCGCTTGGTATCAAGTGCCAGTAAATTTCCTAAACTTGTCCTGCCGTTTTTTTTCCGTCGCTTTCAGTTTTATTCTGCTGGAACTGATAACAGGTCTTCTTTTCGTTGTTCATGATGTCCATATCTGATCTTCTAACCTAGATTTACTGGTCCCTTCGCGTTTACAAAACTCTAAGGAAATTTTCATTTTTGCTTTTTTTAAGTTTTGTTTTCGAAAATAGATTCTGGCTTGAACGCATAATATTAGTTTGCCTTGTCCCATTTTTTTTTTTTTGCACAATTCCTGTTGGGTTACCTTTCCAACAAGACAAGTTTTTATAGCGCTCCTTAACCATCATGCTGTATTCTCATTTCTATAACCGACAGTGACATTTTTTCTTCTAAACATCTTCATTATGTTGCTGTTCCTTTCTTGAACTTCTGATTATTTTTTATTTTCTTTTTTAAATATTGCTGAGAAATTAGTTTCGCTTTTTAAATGTCCTCCGCGCAAACATAACCATTTTTTTCCACATCTACTCTTCAACATTTATTTCTCGAGAAATATATTGTTTTTCTTTCCTTTGTTTTTAGTTGTTTGATTTTTCGTTTCATTACAATCTCTCTTGCCTACTGTAAATGGAACAGTTTGTTTTATTTTGATATGCGAACATCAAGGATTTCCAACCGGGCGGCTGGTGATATTAAAATATCTTCGCTTACAAGAAGATGAATGTCAAACAAGAAATAGTTGACGGTAATGTATCGGAGATAATCCCAGAGGCGTCCATGCCATCAGTGTATCGCAGATTTTAAGTAGCAATCAACTGGATTCTTTACAATGGTGTCTTTTACAGTAAAATATTTGTGCAGTATTACATCGTTTTCATGTTTCCGCTGTTAAAAAAATAATAAGTTGTAACACGGATTAATATTGCAGGAACTAAACAGCGTAAAAGAAAACTTTCTCATTGCTTGTTCGTTCCCAGAACTTTAAGGTGAGAACTCTCTCCCTCTCTCACACACACATATATATATATTAAGACATTTTTATGTTTATACATTCTTTTTATAGATACAAATATTTAAGTAAATGCTCTGTTTATAATAAACAGTATTTACAACATTTACCGGCCTGAATGTCCGAGAAATTTTCATAGAAAATATGCGTCTTCCGACAGGAATCGAAACTGTATCCTATACGGAACCGTCATATAGCTTGACGTGCCTTAACCGAATGGGCTACAGAGGATTTTATTGTTTTTAAACACAATTCGCAAAAAGCGTGAAACCCAGGTTCACAAAAACATATCCATACGACTGAATATATATATATATATATATATATATATATATATATATATATATTATATTTTTATTTATTCGAAAATTATAGCATAAATATGTTATAAAATCACTACAAAATAGCCATTTTGTTTCAACACTACTGGTGTCTTATCATTTGATAGTGTTGAATGTCTTATATATATATATATATATATATATATATATATATATATATTTTAAGACATTTTTATGTTTAACATTCTTTTTATAGATACAAGTATTTAAGTAAATGCTCTGTTTATAATAAACAGTATTAAACAAGATTTACTGGCCTGAATGTCCGAGAAATTTTCACAGAAAATATTCGTCCTCCGACAGGAATCGAACCTGTATCCTATACGGAAACGTCATTTAGCAAGGTCGAATTTACTGTATTAAAACCGAACGCTCTTTAATGTTAAATATAAAAATGTCTTAAAATAATTGTCGGACTTTGGCTATTTCATAATCTGTGACGTCATTTGTTTACATTTGATACGCCATGAGCAGATATGAATGTACGTGAGAGATTCATGGAAGATTGAAGTTTAAAGACAGTGAATTCGACCTTGCTTACCGAACGCCCCAACGACTGTTGCTGTGACTACAGAATATTTAATGCCAAGACAAAAAAATCTTGACTGCTCTGAATATTAGAGCATTTTATCTAACATTTAGGAGATGAGTATTTTGGAAGAAAAGGTTTTAAAAAATAATGGTTAAAATCTAGTGATCTAAGATGAAAGAGAGAGAAAAAGAAGTAAAATTAGACACAAGGGAAGACAAAGAGAAGGGAAACTAGTAAGGGTGAAGTAAAATTAGAAAAGACAATCTGAGAGAGAAGAGGATGAGAGAGAGAGAGAGAGAGAGAGAGTTGGTTGGTTGGTTGTTTTTTGTTTAGCGGCATATCAACAAATCTATTGGTTATTTAATCTAAATATCCCGCACGTATTTTTATTTATATTTTTTTGAGATAATAATGTTATATTGATAAAATTTAACTAATTAACCCATAGCTGGGTGAAGAGGTGGTGTCATTCCCAAGTGTGTTTGCGCGTAAGTGAATATAAAGAACCCAACTGGAATTGGAACTCGGTTCACCGATTAACAATTCCGACCTATTATCCATTACACCACCCGCACATCCAAGCTTACCACACCTGGCATAACCAAGCCGTCACCCATCTAGGCAATGACCAGGTTCGACGTTCCTTAACTCCGGTGATCGTACGGGAACCGGTTCCTCAACGTGATCGAGAGAGAAAGCTAAAGAAAGACTGAAAGAGAAAATCACGGATAGAGAGAGGTATGAGTGAGTGAGTGAGTGAGTGAGTGAGTGAGTGAGTGAGTGATTGAGTGAGTGAGTGAGTGAGTGAGAAAGAGAGAATTGAAAGAGAAGACAGACTAGGAGAAAGAGAAAGATAGATAGAAAGGGATGAAAGAGAAAGAAGAAGACTAGACAAGGAGAGATGAGAGAGAAAAAGACGGACAGAGAGAGGATTGAGAGAAAGAAGGTAAAGAAAAGTTAAGGAAAAAAAGACGGGAGAGTGAAGGAAAGTCAGGTTGGGAGAAAGATAAGGATGGAAGGAAAA
>CAHIKZ030004816.1:1292500-1295000 GCA_903632075.3 Acanthosepion pharaonis | reverse complement strand
CTGAATATATAATGAAACTCTTTAGGCAGAGAAAATCTCGAAATGAACTAGTAAATTAGTTTTGAAAAAGGCACGCCACCTTTAATTTAATATACATAACTTATCTCTTCCGAATACGTAAAAATCAATATATATATACAAAATACGCTTGAGATATACTTGAATGAAAAATCAAATCAAGAAAATTTTTCAAAACATCCTGCAGCGGCTCACTAACTTTTACACACTTTAGAATCCAAAAATTTTTTTTACACTAATTTGAATATTATCTGTATACTCCATTACACGTGACCCGTATCTATGTCAATGAGAAATAACCAAGCAAATCATTGTACTGTATCTCACTAACTTTTATATACTTTTGCGTCCAGTATGTTTCTCACGTATACTTAAATATTATCTGTTACTTCATTACATATGACACGTGTTTAAGCAATTAGAAATAACCAAACACAACATACCATTAATCTGAGTCTCTTTGCTTTTTATCATTTTTAATCCCTTTTATCTTGATCTCCGACGAAGCTTTAATAAAGTGAAACTTGCTAGATTAAGATGTGTTTCTTACTTGTTCTTTATCCTATATATATATATATATATATATATATATATATATATATATATATATATATATATATATATCTGTCGCCTCTAAGTGTTGACTTCTATTTTCACTTTTATATTTACACACGCTCTAACTCTGATGTTGAGAACTTTTATCCCATAAATATACCACATTTTATGACTATATTTTTTTATATATATATATATATATATATATATATATATATATATATAAGTGATTTTTCCAAGCGTAGCTTAGATGTGGCAAAAGGCCAAAAGTATGGGACACCCAGTGATGATCGATTTTATCGTGGGTCATTTGAGCCCGTAGGTTCAGCCAAAAATTCCACGTAGAACCCGCTGTCTACCTCCCGGACGAGACTCAGTTCTTCGGCATAGCCTCGTTCGGGTTCCTTTCAGCCCTAAGGCATAGAGTTCGACAACAGCTGAGAGCTGAGTAACAGTCACGTAGTCAGTGACTTACTGACAAGTCTACCTAGGTTAGATTTCATGCTCAAAAACCGAACATGTTAACCACGTGGCTATATGTATACATACACATGTACATACATAAATATATGCATACACATATATATTTACATACATACACAAACACACATATACATTCACTTACACACATATATATGTATACACATACACATATATAGACATATATATACATACGTATATATACACACATATATATACACATAATTATATACATATATATACACAAATATATATATATACATACGTCCATATATATGCACATATATATATATATATATATATATATATATACAGACACACACATATATACATATACATATGTATAGAGACTTACACATATACATATATATATACACACATATACATACATATATACACATATACATATATATATATATATATATAGAAACGCATATATATGTATATATATATATATATACACATGTACATACATATTTCTATATCTATACACACACATACACGGTGAAACTGACAGTCACCATGTTATGTTGATTCTTATGTCCACATTATGTGTATGTGTGTGTGAATGTGTACATTTGTTCGTATGTGCATGTTTGTCTGTGTCTATAAATCGTTTTGTATCCATATAGCCATTGAAGATCATACGACGATACCATTACGGAGATGAAAGTTCTTTTATTTTCTATTTTCGTTATTTTTTTTTATTTTTTTCGGCTTTCAAGTAAGAGTTTAGCGGTTTTTGGTTTTTTTTTCCTCGATGCTTTAAGCAAATGGCATCCCAAACGTGGCGCCAGAACTGGAAACTTGGCTCCTGATGACTCCAGTCCTATGATCTACTCGGCCCGCTTTCACGCTGGAGTTTTGTTCATAAGGAAATAATTACAAAATTGCTAAAATTCTTGTATCCATAAACGCCTTCGTGATTTGCGTTCCTTGCTTCCCTGACCGTTTTATTTATTTCAGCGCTTCTTTGAGATGTAGGATAACGGAGTCAAAAGAGGATACTGGCCAAGGATGAGAGTCGAACTATCAGAGATGAGACAATATTATATATATATATATATATATGTATAGTGTTAACTTTTACTATACTGATATATAGTGTTAACTTTTACAACACTGAATTCAAAATTATGGTGAGGGAAAAATGATGTTCCTTTTTATTCACACCCTTATATATATATATATATAATATTGCTCATATTCATATATATATATTTTGAACTACTCTGTATTGAGCACTTTTAAATTGAACGTTACGAACGTTGAAATTATATATATATACAAAATCCACTAATCACAAAAACTCGAAACCACCAAAACAAAATAACATGAAAACAAAATAAAATTACTTAATCCTAGCCTCTAAAATCTTTCGACAAAACTTGTAAATAGATTAGTTGTTCCTAAGATATACACACACACACAAACCCACAAATATTTC
>CAHIKZ030004816.1:1190000-1287500 GCA_903632075.3 Acanthosepion pharaonis | reverse complement strand
TGTGAAGAGATTAAACAGAGGATAGAAAAGGTGAAACTAGTACCCGAAGTCGCATTGGGATAGAGAAAGATGCCTTCTAAAACCTAAGCAATGTATTATGAAACTGAAAAAAATCGTTAGAAACAAAGGAAAGAGTACCGTTATGTAATATCAATCCTCCTATGTGGCAGTGAGTGCTGGACAATCTCATCACAGGTGAAAAAGAAACTTGAATCCGAGCAACAACAAAGTTTTAGAGAAAATGGAAACAAAATGGACACTTATGCTTAACATCAGAAAGAGGCAATTGAATTTATTAGAGGATATGAGAAAAAAAGACTTAGAAGATTTGATACACGCGGGACAGAGTGAAAGTAAGAAGGACAGAGAAAAACAATGCATAACCTAGCTTGGGTAAATGGACGGTGGAAGACGGTTTAAGAGAGATAACAAAAATACAAAATTTAAGACAGGAAATTGTATAGCCTGTTGATCGCCAACGACCAAAAGGGACACGGCACATAGAAGAAGCTACTCAGACGTCAAAAGTGGAATTGCTTCAAATTTCGGTCTCTATTTCTGGGATGAGGTATTGTAACTATTTACATCATTTACATTGTTCGGTCTGTTGTCCTCATATTTATTGCCCTATCCACGACGTTTCGGCCATTGTACGGTTGTACTCTCCGGTCTTCTTCAGCCTATTGGAACTTCGAACCGAACCGAACCTTTCATTGTGTCCACCGGGGTAGCTTGTTCTAGTTCCACGTGACATGCCTCTTCCGGATATCTCAGTATTAGTTATCTCCCTTTAACTCAACTCTCCATTTTTTTTTTTGTTCACCACTACAGTAGCTTAAAGACACATGATACAGTGAATAAAAGCGTTAGCTGAATGCATTGACTTGATCCAAGGAGTTGTAAGTTCAATACCTGGCTACGGCAGCGGTGAACAAAAACAAAAGAAACAAAACTTGAAGATTTGAGTTAAAGGGAGATAACCGATGCACGCGGAAGAGTAATGACACATGGAACTAGAAGAATCTACACCGGTGGTTGAAATAACTGGTTCAGTTCGAAATTCCAATAACCTGAAGAAGGCTGCAGCGTACAACGGTCGAAACGTTGTGAATGTGGCAATAAAGATGAAGACAACAGTCTGAATTATGTAAATAGTGTAAATGCTTCAGATTTAGCCAAATTTTAGTGCAGTTGGCTAAAAATTATGAAATAAAGAACCTACCTGTTAACTGGAGCTCAAACACTGGCCTCAGATGGCATTAGGATATATGCAAATATTTCAGTCATGTGACTTTGATTTATTTAGCCCAAGGTCGCACTACTGAGAGTGCATATGATTAAATTGGTATGCAAAACAATCAAGCCAACTATTGTGCTACTATATATATATATATATATATATATATATATATATATATATATATATATATACACAAAGAGAGAGAGAGAGAGAGAGAGAGAGAGATAGATAGATAGATAGATAGATAGATTCTTTTATTGAACTTGATTATGTTATATAATATATAAATGCTTGAATTTACCATGATTTTCATCAGTGAACTGACCATTTAGTGTTCCATATTGTATTAATGGGGCATAATTTTAAGACGTATTTTTATTTTTTCATATCAGACGAGCACAAATTAAGACATTTACTCACTGTAACTTCGTGTAGTAAACCTTCTATTTCATTACATACCAACGAGATTGTCTTATTTCTTTCTGTTATCTCGAAAACACCAGATACAACAAAAAAGCAAAAATTAGAAGTGATATATATATATAGTTGTTTTTTTCTGTTTTTTTTTTGAATTTGTAGGTCTGATGAATTGGATCGTATTTACGATTCCAATGGAATAAATTATGACCATGGAATATTAGTGTTTAAGCCTTTTTATTATATCTTTACTCTGTCCTAGACATTGAGTTCTACCTCTTGGATTTTTTTCTGAAAATATACATGTGTGGGTTATATTTTGCATATGTATGTATATTTTCCACTATTATCTCTCTCCCTCTCTCTCTCTCTCTTTCTCTCTGTATATATATATATATATATATATATATATATATATATATATATATATATATATATATATAGAGAGAGAGAGAAGAATGGATGGATAGCGACTTGCATTGAGGAATCGGAGGGCCGAGTTCAAATCCATTACATTCACTTACGTGTTAATACCCTTGTGAAAGGTGTGACTCTTCTTCTCCCTCCAGCTATGGGTAAATAGCAGGACAGACTGGGTTCTATAGCCGTGGATGGCAAATGGTCTAGGAGAAGGACAACTCTGAATTCAAAACCTGCGGAGGGTCGTTTGGGGACCTTGTGGCACGTAGTGCACCAGGTGTCTGAATTCGGCCCTTCAAAAAGTGTGGATGGTCCTGCACGAAACCTTCACCTCATGTGCTGTTGTCGGGCTGTCGGTTTCCTGGGAACTGATCTGCTTGACCCTCATACCTCGAATTCGACGAGAGAGAGTCGACTATATATATATATATATATATATATATATATATATATATATATATATATATATATATATATATATCTATCTTCATTTAAACATGTTTAATAGATTAATATAGACATGTTATGTTTATTTAATTTTATGATAATTCTTTCTAGTTCTCTAATTATCTTCTTTATGCTAAGTTGAAATTCTTCAAGGAAGGCGCTGTACTTTTTGATAAGCGAAGTACATTCGATGATGTTATTTAAAAAAAACAAAAACAAACAAGCGTCCCAATGTAAGGGGGTTAACCAGAAATGGTAGAAATGCAAAATAGCATCAAATCTTGATCAAATACATATTGTTGCTACACTCGTAATGAATTATAGACCAATAGATTTTGTTCAGTGTTGGTTTATATTATTCAATGAAACATATATATATATATATATATATATATATATATATATATATATATATAAGCAGGTATGCAGAAAATAGAAAAGAACACGTTGCATAATCCGGGTTCCTTAGTATTTTGTTTTATTTTTAAGAAGAAGAGCTTTATTATAATTCCTTCGCTGCATAAGAGTTCTCATGTTTCAAAAACGAGAGCCGAAACCATCCAAATAATTATTAAAATTAAGTTAAATTGACGTGTTTAGTCCCGTTTCATCTTCAAGCGAAATTTTAGGAATAAGCTATCTCTTGGTTTACGTGTGTTTTTAGGCATTGTCCGTTATAACATTCGTTATTGTGGGAGTAGCTAGGCTAGTTTTCTTCGTTAAGTGGTCAGAGAGTTAATTCTTATCTATAGATTCATCATCTTCTGAGAGGTTTTGCTAAGGTTGGGTAGGGTATCTATTTCAAGGCTAATGTTGGCGGTCATCCTCTAGTTAGTTCCCAGTGAGGGATATTTTTATGGCGCGCCTACAAGTCGGGAGAATTGTCTTTTATTATTGTCCATCTGATTATCTATTTATTTATTTGTTTATTCAAGTGGGTGTTTGATATACAAACCGTATTGCACTGAATTTCAATGTGTTTTTTGACGACTACAGAAAGGGTTTTTCCTATTTAATGATTTGGCTAAGCTTTTAAGACTTTTATAAAACTATGGGATTTTTTTTATGCTAATTATTTAACGCGAAAATGTGTGAACTGATGAATAGGGAAGCTAAGAAACTCTAAGCCGTACTGAAAAAGTAGGTATATGTGTAATTATTAATATATACTTTATAGCTCTTTTTAAACTACATTAAGCACTATTTTGTCTACACCCAAAATTACATAAATATATATTCGCTCATCTGTATGTGTATGTAATCGCACGCATATATGGTTGCTCATATCTCTTTATTTAACTCATTTTTACACACACAGACGCACACACATATACACGTGTATATATATATATATATATATATATATATATATGTGTGTGTGTGTGTGTGTGTGTGTGTGTGTGTGTGTGTGTGTGTGTCTTTAAAATATTTTATAAGTTGCAACTAATGGGAAAAGAGATTGGTTCTTGTCTTTTCCAATGGCATAGTCCGAAAGTAAAGCTAACAACCACGCCCCAAAATTGAACATTTCTCGCTTATTTTGCTTTTCTCGTCGATAACCGTGACGCTGAAACCTTTAGTAAATAGATCCGTGAGGCACACTTGCTAAACATGGCTCTACGGTGTGTCTTCAGACAGATTGCCTAGGGTTAGAGCCGATTAGGGATGAAGCTGTCCAAAACCCGTCCTCTTTTTTCTCTTTACATCAGATTTAGTGTGTTTTACACGGTAACGTCTTCGCCTCTCTGCAGGATCTAAACGTGAACACACTAAGTAAAATCACCAAGTAAAATGATCTAGTAATTATCCTCGTCACAGATTTACATTCGAAACCTGCTTGGCGTCGAGCCATGTTTTCTTTCTTTCTTTCTTTCTTTCTTTCTTTCTCCTAACGTTTATTTTAAGGAAATTTGGGCAACGTACGGATAAAACATATTTTCTTTTCGCCCAAAATTAAATACAGCATCTAGAAATGAAAAAAAAAACTGGTCCGAAAGATACTTGGGAATGCGCGTGCACATACACACACACGTAGACATTGAAACATATACTGTTTCTCTTTGAATTTCCTGGAATAATAAGCTCTAGTTTGGGAATTTAGTGGCATAATAATTGTTAGTTCGATCCCTGCGCCGAGTAGTCTGACTAAGACTCATTGAAAACAGGTTGATAAATAACAGAACAGTAATAAACGTCATTGTAGAAATATCAGGGATGGGTCCATAGAGCTGTGATTTAGTTCTCTCCAAGAGATGTTAAATATAGCTCTCAATATCCGAATGCAGGTTCCATCAGGCTTAGTAACTAGGGTTTGAGTTAATGCCTAAACAGTCGCACCATACAATAACACCTACGCAACAGTGGCTCAAAAGAATCTCTGCTTGAGGTTGTCTGGTAGATCAAATTTCCAGATGGCATCCATTTTATTCAACGCGCCCCAAGCCATGCGAAATTTCACACCTTTTTCAATAGAATTTATTTCGCTTGCTATTTATGTAAAAGATTCGACAGATTTTATTGATTCGCCAGAGACAGTTTATATTGATCCTTGCTGTTTTGAAGCCTATGAATTCAGTTTTAGAGGTATAGAGTCCAGCGTCGTTCGTAGTATTTTTTACATGAAGTAGGAGAACGTTGGAATTGCTAATGGTGTCTGCAATGATAGCAAGGTCGTCTGCATAGTCAATTTTTTTTACAGGATATTGACTTGAGAGTTTTTGTGATAAAGTAAAACCGAGATGATGATTTTTGTCGTGGGATGTTCTCAATTCATAATCAAGGGAGTTACAATGAAGAAGCCTTGCTTTGATGTCGAAGCAGATTAATGATCAACCAGGGAAGGTTCGTGAACCATTACTCCATGCTGAGTACGTTTGGTTAAATTTACAGCATGTCAACCCTTAAACAATTATTTAATGTTGAATTTTATATGAGGTTCCTGTTGAGGGTCGATGTCACTACTGAGTAATAATGATCAACCAGACTAGCCTCGTTAACCATTACTTCACCCCGAGTAAGTTTGGTTAAATTTACGGTATTTCAACCATTTTTCAGGTATTTAATGTTAACTATATTATGGTGCACCTACTGAGGGTCGATGTCACTACTAAATAGTAATGATCAACCAGACTAGTCTCGTTAACCATTACTTCACCCCGAGTAAGTTTCGTTAAATTTACGGTATTTCAACCATTATTCAGGTATTTAATGATAACTATTTTATGGTGCACCTTGAGGGTCGATGTTACTACTAAATAGTAATCATCAACCAGACTAGCCTCGTTAACCATTGCCGTGGCTGAGTAAGTTTCGTTAAATTTACAGTATGTCCACCTTTCTTCAGTTATTTAATGTTGAATTTTTTATGAGACATCTATTGAGAGTCGATGTCACTAGTAGATCAGATTTTCAGATTACATCCTTTTTATTTTTCTACAGTCTTACACGAACGCAGAAAGCGCTTTGAAGGACACTACTGGCGAGCAAAACAAGTACTCGTAAGTCATCTACTGTTTTGGACACCTAGCACGGAGTAAGATGGGTTGATTGCCTAGCAACCACCAATATTGACCAGCTATGTTATGACGCATAATACTTCCGTAATGACCTTCCAGCTTTGATGCAGGACCTTGATGGCTGGCGTGATAGATTCATAAATGTCCGAGCTAGCACAACCGAGTAAAATAAATAAAAGCTAAATCAGAACAAAACAAGATATCATTTGAGATGGACATTGGAAAGAGAATAAGGTGCGCCCGTAAAGGGTTCATTTCGAATTTTCGCAATAGTTGCTCAAATCGACAGACACTTGGAGGGAATTAATCAAAACGTTGTGATAAAAACAAAAAGTTGTGATAATGACAGCAAAGATGTAGACAACATTCCGAATATAAATAATAATTCCTTATTTTAGAAATTCAGAGAGAAAAGGCAAAAAAAATATGGGTTATAAGTAAGGAGGCTCTACTGCGATGCTAAAAATTAAGAGTCTGATCTGACGTCGTTGACCGACAGAATAAAATAAGAGGCACTATTTTCAGAGAGACTGTCGCGTGTGTGTAGGTGTTCGGATATGCTCGTGGATCAAATGTTTGCGAATTTGGTGGCAGAATAATTGTCCATGAGGCAAAAGTTAGAGATTAACAATCAGTGGAAACAACTTGATTAATGACTGGGACTATTGTCCTCATCTGTGTTGTTGTTATCTCAATGTTTCGGCCATTATTCACTCCGGACTTCATCAGGTGTATATCGACCCTGGTAACCTGCATTTCGAACTCATTTATTAGTTTTCTACGGCTTATCAATCCTTTGGAGTTTATTTAAAGCCATTTTTTTTTAGATAATAATGATTAATTAAGCCATAAATGGGTTTGGGGTTTAGAAGAGGTGGATTTATACCTAATCCGAATTTGATAAACAAATAAGAAATTATAATGTGGATGTAAAATGGGGGATAAATTATATATTACAATTAGTATATAAAATGATCCCTCACTATGTGGCCACGGTAGTTTCTATAGATTTATAGTTCAGAGAATGTAAATAAATCTAAAATATATGCCTGTGTAGCTAATCTGTATTTGATAATAAATTATAATGTGGATATAAAGAGGAGGATAAATTCTATATTACAATCAATATATAAACTGATCCCCCACTTTGTGGCCAATGTAGTTTCTATACATTTATAGTTCAGAGAATGTAAATAAATCTAAAGTACATGCCTGTGTAGATAATCAGTATTTGATTGATCGATTGATTCATTTTCTATGGCTTATCAAACCTTTGCAGTTTATTGAAAGCCAGAAAATATTTTTAGATTGTAAGAATTTTTTTTAGATAATAATGGTTTCAGTGACACAAGTCTTACTAATTAACCTATAGCAGGGAGAGAAGCTGTGTATTAATACCTATCCTAGGTGGATTTTCGTGTATATAATGAACCCAACTGGAATTGGAACTTGGCTCTCCGATTAACAACTTCAAGCTGTTATCCATTTTACCATTCACACACCCAACCTTACATGACCTGGTATTCCCAAGCGGTCACCTGACAGGGCTCGACGATGCCTGAACTTCGGTGATCATATGGAATTGGTATTTCAACGTGATATGAATGCCCAACTGAATTCTCTATTTAAAATACGACGGTTGAACATTCTAATTCTCCTGTCTAGTGATCCCTTGTCTAGTTCTTATTTTAAATGCTGCTCAGTTATTGCTCGCTATGTTTCAGCTGATTTCAAGTATACACTGCCCGCCCCAAGGATTGAACTCACAATTACAAAGTCAATAAATTCAGGAGCCAGCGGTTTAATCCACTAGGCTATTTCTCTGTAGGATAATTCAGAAGGAAACTAAACAGTCCTAAATAACGATTAAAAGATATACCCTTAGATATCCTTAGACATTCACAGGTTCATTTCGAAATTCTCTAACGTTACTCGGTTGGTTGGTTGATTTTGTTTAGCAACATATCAACCTCTAACGTTTATTTAATGCCGAAATTTAAATATCGCATAACTTCAAATAATATATACTATAAATAGGTATTGTCGGTAATTTTAATATAAATAGGTATTGTTAGTATTTTTTATATATAGGCATATATTTTTATACTTTAATGTTTTCTTTTGTTTTTGTTTACAGGTTCATTATTTACCTACAGCTGAGACCCTAACAGATGCTCCCATCCCAGGTCAGGGTGGACCTGGGAACAGCAGCATCCAAGAGGTGGTTCCACGCTCCTCAAAACCTTCAATTTCCTGATCAGAAGGTTTTCTGCCGGGTGTAATTTATTGTCACTTGGATCGGCAAACATCTGAAGAAGTCTGGAACGCACAACGGCCGAAACGTGTAATAACAATAAAGATGAAGAATATTTGTCCCAATGTAAATAGTATAAATATCCGTACTGATTCCGATAGAGAATTTAAGTATCTGAATCCCTGTCTAAAGTATTTATTCATATAGATAACAAGTCTTTCTTTCCAGATTGACCACATACTCTATAGTGGATTTGAATCAGGAGAGTTTCCGAGCCAGTCGATAGTATTTTCATTTGCTAACTGGTAAGGCTTGACATTGTGTCCGTGCAGCGTTACAATCTTCGTACGCTTCCTTGGAGTAACGTCCATCGCAGAAATTTGGCGTATGACAACTAATCAACAGTCGAGACAACAGTGTCTGGGGGTGATGAAAATCTGACGCAATTATGGATAACGCAATATTTTTCAAGGCCAAACAAATTCCATCATACACCCTGAAAAAAAGATTCATATAACTGCACACCACTGCTAAAATGACCTAATCTGAGGAAAAAAATAGAAATCGATTACACCCTCTCACTCTAGTCGGTCTAAATCTGGCCGTATGGTGAAAGAAAGGAAACTAAAGCGGTTGTTTTAATTAATTTGCAGAAGGGTGTATATCCAGGGACACACGGGCACTGCTATTTGATACAAAAAAAAAAAATTAAAATAATGACACAAAACAAGTACAGGGAACTTATTGGCTTTCAGGCGGTACGTACCTCTTAAATTAACGCACATCAATTATCATTTGGGATCTGAAATTGAAATGAGCAACAAACAAATAAGAAAGATTATTTTTAGACACTATAATTATTTGGAAACAGGAAGATCTATTTAGAAACAAGGAAAAGAGTACTAAACTGTTACGTCATATCAATCTTGCAATATGGCATTGAATGCTGGACAATTTCAACAGAAAAGACTTGAGGCAACAGGAAAGTGGTTCTACAGAAGGAGGAAACCATGGAATGAAGACGTGAACATTGGCAAGGTTTTACAGAGTATGGAAGCAAAAAGGACACTTATGCTTAACATCAGAGACAGATGAAATTTCTATGGCACATAATGGGGAAAGACGGATTCGAAAACTTGGTATTCACTGGTCATATTTAGGGCAAGTGGTACAGAGGAAAACAGCGCATAACTTACCCAACCATCTTGCACAAGTGGTTAGGATTAGGAGAGATAGCGAAAGGACAAAATTTACTAAGAGTAAAGAACAGGAAATTGTGGAGAGCCATGACTGCCCACGTTCTGAAGGCACACAACGATAGAAGAAGAATTAAGTAAGAATATTACAGCCGAAGAAGGCACCAGTGTACAGTCTTTACCTCAAGCGATGAAAATATTCTGAAAAATAATTACAGACAAAAATGTCTTCTGGAAAGCAAAATTTATTCTTTTATGTGCCGCGTGTGCCTTTAGGTCGAAAGCGATAATGGATCTCCACAACTTCCCATCATTCTTATGCCTAAGCAATGTCTGTCTCTTTATTATGCTTTACACATGCTGTTCTGTAATACCTTTACACGAGCTCGTAAAGCATGTTACTTGCGGTCTCTATCTGCCCCACTTATTTTCAATCTGTCCTGTAAGTGTTACGCTCTCTAAGTCCTATAGCAGAAATAATAAGTATATATTAATACGTAGCTGATATTTAAACACACCTGAAGATATCTATCTATCTATCTATCTATCTATCTATCTATCTATCTATCATTTTATGTATCTTGGTTTGATCATATTTACTTATCTAACCATCGATCTCTCTTCACAACTCTCTTGCAATCTATTTGTGGATTTGATTTCTACATTTTCTATCTATCCCAGTCTGTTCATTATCTATCTATCTATCTATCTTAGTGTTGTGGTGTCCTCCCTCTAAAGAGTCTACGTTGGACTCTTCCGAAGATGTTGTGACCAAGTGAATGGTTAAGAAATAACAGAACACGTGTTACAGATATATCATATATTAAACAGTAAGTGCACTAGAAGAATATTACACGACTAGTGAGAGTGTATCGTATGACCCAGCGCTCAATCTATTCACTGTTCCCCAACGCCTTCTCTTCCACTAATCTCATAGTAGACGGAAGAGTCCAACATAGAGTTTTTGAGGGAGGACACCCCAACGTTCAGTCTGTTCAGTATCTATCTATCTATCTATCTATCTATCTATCTATCTCAGTCTGTTCAATATCTATCTATCTATCTATCTATCTATCTATCTATCTATCTATCTATCTATCTATCTATCTATCTCAGTCTGTTCAATATCTATCTATCTATCTATCTCAATATATTCATCATCTATCTCAGTCTGTGCATTATCTATCTATATATCTGTCTATTCGTTATCTATCGATCTATATATGGAAATTTTAACAAAGATATTCACCATCAAAGATGATATCCTGTTATGTTTACATAGAATTTTGTTATGCGACTATGACGGTCGCGGATATATATATATATATATATATATATATATATATAGTTTTAAAAACAAGGAATGTATTGATTTTAATTTTTGTATTGATTTGGATTTTGGAATCGGTCTGCATAGGATGAAGGAAACCTTCTCTCTGCCGGCAGAAATAATTTGTAAAGTCTCTTGATCTGTTGGGGTTTTTTTTATTTTAACTGTCCTCGCTAATTTATTTACACGTTATTTCCCCTCCCTCGTTACAAGTATATACACTTGTTTGTTATTTTTAGTGTATTTCCCCCTTTTTTTGCTCTTCATTGTCGTTAATATTCTTTTCGTTGATTAATTATCCAACGATTGTCTCCTGATGAGATGTTGGTTGAAAAGGGCCTTAAGACTTTTAAAATTAAAATCAATACATTCCTTGTTTTTAAAACTATATATAAATTTTGTACCTCTAAAATTTGTTTATATATATATATATATATATATATATATATATATATATATATTATGTTTGAATATATATATATATATATATATATTTTGAATATATATATATATATATATATATATATATATATATATATATATATATATATGTGTGTGTGTGTGTGTGTGTGCACCATGGTGTGTGTGTATGCTTGTGTGTGTACAACGCATGCAATCACAAATCATCTATACACTCACATATTAAAACACATGCAAGGTAAAAGGTACATATTTATTTATTGTCCTTAGATTTAATAATGCCATTGGGATTCCACATGCCAACTCTTGGTTTCCACTTTCACACACCAAAACGAATAATTATTCCCCAACTGGCAGCTGATTGGTTTACACCATTCGTTTGCCCTCATCATTCCCAAAGCAAATGCATTATGCTGAACCGACACATGTTATGATTTACAATGTCCATAATTCCCCAGCTTCCCACCTGCAGAACTCCCTTCTGATTTCTTGCTTCCCTGATAACTACAGTCTCCAAAAATTTAAGGGAAATGTCAATCGCCATGTGTTTTCTAGAACCAGGTTAAGATTGTAGTGATCGGGGGAAACATACTCGTTGGAGTTCGTTCTGAAAGGCAGTGGTTTTTGGGGGGAAGCTGCTCAAGTGGAATATGATTGAAAGATTGGTAGGAAGTGATTATTATGAGCATAAGGGGTATAGATAACAATTGATCTTTGACTTGAAAAGGTTAAGAATGGTCGACTGCAGGAAATGCACAAGAATTAATGCATGCCACAAATTCATGAATGCAAAAGTTACGTGTACGTCTAGAACAAATCAGAAAAAAAACATCAGTGTTTGGTGTATGTCAATAACAAAATTATCAAAAAGTAACTTTCTCGCGGAACCAAATATTTCCTTCTCCCAAATAGGGCAGAATGTAAGGTTCAGACTTAGCGTGCCAACATATAAGATTTACATGACTAACCTTTTAGTCACCGAGTTTTATTTAGCTACATAGGTAAGATGCATATATTAAAACTAATCTAATATTTAAAATTCTCTTTGCAAAATTTCACTATATAAATCTCTCAAATGAATAAACTTGCATTTATAATTGACTAGCAGCATTGCCCGACGTTGTCCGTGCTTGATTAAAAAATCGTACGACTCATACAGCAATCGCTATCACTTGACTTAAAATATTTTTGCCCTTCCTTGTCTATAAAGGAGTGCCCTTTGCCGTGCTGATGTTGCTACACGCTTTACTTCTTGCCTATCTCACAATGCGAATTTTTTCTAAGCTCTATACTAAACATTAAATCTGTTACGAAAAAAGAACTAAACAAAATGAACAAAAAACGATCAGCTTTAAAAAAGGACTCGTAACTGGAAAAACCGAATGAAAAAAAGAATGCTAACAAATACTTTTTCACATCCAAACCAGTTCTGCGGAATTAGAATCAACGTTGAGTTTAAGCAAGCGAATAAGCCAGTTGGAGTAAAGTGCCATGCAGATTTAAATTTTTCCCACTTGCAGCTATCGATTTTTTTGCATGCTAGTTAACATTCGTGTCAGTCAGCTGTTGGCTCTCACGCTGGCCGATAGAATCTTCCTGCCTATTCGTGACAGCCAGCTTTTGGCTCTCACTCTGGCCAGTAGAAAATGGCCGCAAACATGAAAACTGCTGTAGAATCAGGAAAAATCGATTATTTCCACTATCGATTGGAGTTGGGAAATGCAAAGTCGGTCTTGGCCTTCCCGCTAACTTGGAGCATGTGCATGTAAATTTTGATGCAAATCCGTCGAAAATTGCGGCCGTGCATTCGTTACACACACACACACACACACACACATCCTGCCTTTTATAGATAGAGATCTTTCTGTATTAAATTTTCATTAAAAAATACACACTCAACATTAGACATAAAAAAAACAAATTTGATGAACTTCTGCCCAAATATTTCCCCACAACTCCATTCATTTACCTTTGTATTTCGTCCGATCATCGGAATTAAGCAACGCCAAGCCTGTTCAGTACATAGATGGGTGACCGCTTAGGAATATCAGCTGCTGTAAGCTTGGATGTGCGGGTGGTGTAATAGATAACGACTGCTAATTGGAAATCAGAGAGCCGTGTTCCAATTCCACTTCGTTTGGTTATATTCCCTTACGTGCGAATACACTTTGCAAAGGTATGAATCCAACTCACCTTCCCCCAGCTATGGGTTGTATAGTAAAACTTGTGTCAATAAATCAGCATTATCTCCCCGAAATTCCCACAATCCATAAATATTTCCTGGTTTAAAATAGCCGGTAAAAGGTTGGTAAGCAATAAAGAAGAAACAAATTAATTCAATTAAAGGCATTGATTAAAAATTGAAAAAAATAAAACTGCCTCAAAAATTTGAATTCTGATCTCACATGAAATTAATATTGAAAAGACTTCATTTAAGATATTAAGACAACATAAGAATACAGATAATATTAGACAACATAAGAATATTGATACAGGGAATATATATATATATATATATATATATATATATATATATATATATATATATATATATATATATATGCGTATATTTTGTCAGTATGTTTTCATTGCAATTTGTTTCATTGAATAATTTAAACAAGTTATGTCTACTTATTTTCTCTCTTCCTTTAATAATCGCACCAAAAACTTATCCGTGAATATGAAAGGATTCAACTGAAAATAAGTAGAAAAAAACGTGTCTAAATTATTCGATAAAACATCGCTCTCTCTCTCTCAACATATATATATATATATATATATATATATATATATATATATATATATATATTATATCATTAAAATAAGGTTTTAAGGTATGCGACATTTATAGGTAAAAGTGCTGAATATCAGAGATAGAGCGTTTTTAATTATAAATGTGGATACTGAAGTCAAGGTCAGCGCCAAGTCATGCTTGAACGGAACCTTAAGACTTTCTACGTTTGGGGTTGACCTCAGTGTCCACTTTTATATATTTAACTCTGTTCTGACGAGTAGTCATATCTATGTGAAATTTTAAAATAAACAAGCATTAAGTGAAAAATACTTTTTCATATTAATTCTCTCTCTCCCTCCGATATATATATATATATATATATATATATATATATATATATATATATATATATATATATATATATATATATATATATAAATGTTTATGTGTGTGTGTGTGAAAATATGCAAGAGCCAAAGAATACAATACCTTCAACAAAAAACACTACCGGTGTCAAGACGGTGTTTCACCAATCAGGTTCCTCCAAAAGATTTCTTCCACGTGACATCATTAGAATTCCGAACGCATGTTGATGCCACACTTCCTGTTTTATTTTTCGTCTGCCAAATGAGGCCGATAAAACAAAAGCGTTCAGTGTAAACAAATCTTCCTTTCGAAAAATTATATCAGGTATTTCGTATATTATTCTTTTAGGTTCTAGATCCGTGTCTCCAGTTAAAAAATAAAGGTTTATAATCAGTAATCCATCGAAAAATATTTAAAAAAAAAAAAAAAAAGGCTTTTTGGAAGCTTGATCACTTTTCAACTTTAAAAAAATATATCCTCCGAGGAAATGAGATGAAATTGTTTTTAGTATACTTCTCTAGAAAGCTCAAATTAGTCAGGCACAAGACTGGAAAAATGGAGTCCCCATTGAAGACAAAGCTGGTGGTTGTTGGAAGCTCACTAAGCATATCGTCATGAAAACGTCCATTTTTTTCTTTAAATAGAAGCAGTGTGTACATAAAAAAACAGTGAATATAAAACCTTATTAAAATGCGTATATCATTCCAGTATGCGAGACAATGACAGCAGATTCTCGGTGAGTGGTTTCTGTTTGAAAGGCGTAATGTATATAATTTTCAGAGGAGAAGGAAAATTATGTTTTGCATGATAACAGGGAGATTCCGTTAGCTCGTGGTAAAAAACAATGGTGCGAAAATATTCTGAAGTTTTTCAATATTTAGTATATTTACATAATACGTAAGAATATAGACAAATCCAAAATATCCACAGAAACGTAAATATAAAAAAGAATTGATTATTTGATTTGTTGTTACAGATTTCTGCGAGGATATATATATATATATATATATATATATATATATATATATATATATATATATATAATTGTATATATTGTTTTAAGTAGATAGCTGAAACGGCCATCTATAAGCATGCGTGTACGCGTGTGCTGGTGTGCATACGCAGACAAGCAAATAAATAATCGTTAAATATAGTCACACGCCAAAAACGTGGGTACGGTATATGTACTAATCAATACATACATACATACATATATATATATATATATATATATATATATATATATATATATATATATATATATATATATATATATGGGGAGAGAAAGAGAGAGATAGAGGAAAGATATAGTCGGCATATAAACACATTTGAAGATGAATACGTTTTATCTTATGATAGTAAATCCAATTTGTCATTTGATTATAAACAGATATTACTCACACACGCATACAAAAGCACACGCGCACTGCATATATATATATATATATATATATATATATCAATCGCAGGCTGATTAACTATGCTTCATTGGAAGTTAACAACGTATTTAGACCGAAGTAATGATCAGCATTGTTGCATAAGCAATGAACGCGGACCTGCTAAATGAATTGTTGTTTGCCTTTCAAAAATAAAATATCAAAATGAGTGATTTTTCAAGACCCCTTTGCGTATTTTGGTCATTGAGCGAATTTAATTTTATTATTTTATCATTTTGTACGATTTTAGGGCTGAAATGATTAAATATTATATATATATATATATATATATATATATATATATATATATATATATATATATACGTTAAAATATAGTTTTACGGCATGCAATATTTATACCAAAAGTGCAGTATAAATATTCTGAATATATGTGTGTGTGTGTGTGTGTGTGTGTCTGAGTGTTTGTGTAAATGTACTGATTGCATACAGAATAAAACAGACGGTCGCCTCTCGATGTTATCGGTATATATATGTATATATATATATATATATATATATATATATAGAGAGAGAGAGAGAGATAGATAGATAGATAGATAGATAGATAGATAGATAAGGTAAAGTTTTCATTCAACGATTTTGAATCGAATATTATACGGACATATGTTGCTCTCGTTAGAAACACTACCTCATAAACGGCCTATTTGCCTGAACAGATGCTTCGAAAGAGCCAAGGGATGACAGGTTATAGCCTATACAATATATCCGCCTCTGAAACAATACCAAAGAACCGAGTAATGTTGCAAATCTTGAAGAAAACGTTTTGCATATGCGAAATGTATATTCACAGTCACGTGTGCACATAATATGTGTGTGTGTGTGTGAAAATTATTGATTTTTGTGTTGATAATTGTACTTGTGAGTTTTTTTCATCTGTGTATCATCGCTAGCGAGTAAATCCTTTGACACGCCACTGATGGCGTGTGCTGACTGTTCATTTTGAAGAGACGCTTGGTTCGAATGCGCATGACCATTCAAATTGTCAACGTCTGTAGACAAGGAACGACAGGACAGACACGACCAGTCGTTAAGCCTGAACACGGACTGACTAAAATTTGCTGACATTGGGAAGATAATTTCTAGCTTATGCCAAGAAGGAAACAACACACACACACACACACACACACACACACACACACACACACATATATATATATATATATATATATATAATGAACAACAGCGCCAACTAAAAAAATAGAAAACAGAAAGGAAAATAAAACCATTCAGAGAAAAAAAGAAGGAAGAAAAAAGTGATAAAAATATAAGGAAGAATGCGAAAAATAAAAGTTCCAAAGAACTAAATACCATACTACGCGATTCTAAATATGCAAATCGTGGAATTCGTAACACCTACTGATGAAACGTTAGAATGTGTTTGGGCGCATGGGGGAAAGATAGACAAAGCAACAGAGAGCATGTTTCAGAGAAAAAGAGAGAGAGAGAGAGAGAGAGAGAGACAGAGAAGAGGAAGATAAAGTGTAAGAGAAAGAGAGGAAGTAAGAAAGTCATGGACAAAGGAAGGCTAACTCGCACCAATACAACAACAATAACAAGCACCAAATATAATACATAGTTCACATACTGACTTCCCAGAACGCACTAACCACGTACACATGAATATACGTGCACACACACACACACACACACACACAGACACATAAAGACACACAGACAGACACACACACACACACACACACACACACATATATATATATATGCAGGTATATCGTTAATTTCGTATATTTTTAACATAATCTCCTTCCTTTTCAATATGCATGACCCAAATGATTTTCTATACTGAATATCATCAAATAAAAAATTGACATCAGAATCCTGTAAATAACTGTGTCAGTAACATACGCTCACGTTTATATATATATATATATATATATATATATATATATATATATATAGATAGATAGATAGATAGATAGTCGTGCACAGGCAGACTGTTTCGCTGTTTCACAGATCATCAGTGTGGCAAGACCTCATGTTGGGATAGAAACCCGACTGATTTGGTATTGGCAGGCATGAAGATGAATTTAGACGTATTTATGTTTAGATAAACACGTCAATAACCTGAGAACTCGATTCCTTTTAACGAAGAGTCTTGCATCAGCAGCAGTAATAGTCACTCTATACAAATTCATTTTTTACCCCAAGAGCTCAACCGAAATATTTTTTTCAGGAAAATGTATATATATATATATATATATATATATATATATATATATTTTAAAAAGTGAACATTGAATCGACACTCAGAGGTGACAGACTGTTTCATGCTATGTGCGTGTATGTATGTATGTGAATGTGTGTGTGCTGACCATGTTTGGAAAATAAAATAAAAAACTTCCTATAGTTCAACGGTCATAAAACAATCCATAGATTCAGTTAAAAGTAAAAATAAAATCATCCTTGATAATGGCTAAACGAATAGCCGAAAGCTTTTGGACATACAGAACATTCCGACGATTTCTATATAATTTACGTCCATAAAAGTGGATAGTGGATTGCGGCTCGGATTGAGGAATCGTAGAGCCGAGTTCGAATCCCAGTCGAATTCATTACATTCACTTACGTACCAATCCCTTTGGGAAAAGGTATGAATCTTCTTCTCCCCCAGCTATGGGTAAATAGCAGGACAGACTGGGTTCTATAGTCTTTGATGGACACCGGTCTAAGACAATGACAACTCCGAATTCAAAACCTGCGGAGCGTTGTTTGGGGACCTTGTGGCACGTAGTGCACCAGGTATCTGTATTCAGCCCTTCAAAATGTGTGCATGGTTCTGTACAAAACCTTCACCACTATAATCGAATCATATATGATGGTGTCTGGCTGTTGGGTCCTATGAACGGAGCTGCTTGACTCTCACATGACGAATACGAAGGGAACGTCCACGATATATATATATATATATATATATATATATATATATATATATATATATATATATATATATATTTCATTAAAACGACAGACAAGGTACTACGGTTGAGCTTTTTTATTTAATTTTCTTGTGTTCGGACAAGAGCTTTCTTTTCTGGACAAAGTGTGTAAGAACTGTCCGAATGTTCTATATTTCCGAGCGCTTTCGGCTATACCATTAGCCATTATCAAGGATGATTCGATTATCAGCTTAGTAGAGTGTGTGTGTTCTGTGTATGTTCGGTTTGTGGTAGTGATGTTTTTAGTTTCCGAATACGGTTAGCACATTGTGGCTTTGTTCATAGTTAATATTGTTAAGAGTTGGCTTTTTCTTTTTTATTATTAGGGCTTCCATTATTTTTAGTCTTTTTTTGCAAGTGGATGCAGTTAATATATTTGTGTTTTTTACTAGTACGTTTGTAATAGTGTCGGGTAAATATGAGTGTGTGTTTAAATGTGTTCTGATGGAACTGTGATCAGATAGGTGTAATGTAAGACGTCTGGATAAACATGTAGTTGTGTAGCCGATGTAATTGGTTATGAGTCCGGTTTGGTGAGGAACGCAATTCCTTAAAGGGCATTTGAACTCATAGATAATGTTCGTTCTTTGTAATTTTGACTTAGTTGGTGTGTTGTTATTTTTGAGGATAAGGTTGGCCGTCTTAAATTTTTTATAATAGATAATAAGTTTGATTTTTTTATTCGGATCAATAGGAGTAGTATATTTCTTTATAATATGCCTTAGAGAAGATTCATCTTGTTTGTAATTAATATGCATTTGGTTTTTGTAATAAATGTGTATGATTTTTAGCTGTGTATTCCGCTATCGTTATTACTTGCTTTGGGGAGAATATATTGCCTTTGTCTGTCGTTTTTAATGAAACATGCATAAAGGAAGGATTGCTGCTAAATATACAAATATATATATATATATATATATATATATATATATATATATATATATATATATATATATATTTCTTTAAATGTGTATAAAAAATCCAGATAGTCCTTTGCTGATAAAGTACCCATATGTTCAAATGTAAATGTCACCGTTATTATCAACGCAATAAACAAAATTACGTCCGAAGTTTTTCCTCTTTTTTTAGATACGGAATCACTATTTATGGCACACTGATTTACTCGAACAAGTCTCAAGTTTAAGTTTCGAGATTTCAGCAGTTGTACTGTACAGCCTTCTTCAGAGTCTATCGAGTTGGAAACCCTCTGCGAATTTCCACCACAGCTATATCCTCAATATATGGGAGTAGATGTTTCATAAAATACTGTCAGTTTCTTTCTTTTTTATGCTACCGTTTTCTCGATATAAGGCCCAAGAGACATTCAAGCTTGAAGGTTACTGAATAAGGATGATGAAAGGACGCAGATGACGGGAAATGAGGATGAATCGATTTCTTTGAACATACAATGGCGAGTCTTCATTGCGAAGGTCTGATGAAAAATTACCATGTAAATAACGATAGAGCAACGTTCCATTCTATGGGAAAGGTGTTGAAGGATGGAAAATTATTCATCAACCACAAGGCCGCACAAATGCTTTTCAGCCTTGTCAAGATTGGGCAATGAGGACTGGGCATCTCCAGCCTAGATATGGCATCAATGCACCAATTTTGGTCTGATCTGATTCTTGTGAAGATATCTCATGCCAGGTGAGGTTTCTGCGATCGTTTGAAGGAGCCGGCCATTTTTCCAGGATCTTTCTCGCTGTCTTGTCCTTGTGAGCGCCACTAGACGATAGCATATGAGGTCTCGTTTGCAAGTACCTAGAAGTTTATTAACAATGACGCGAACACCTGAACAAGACCGGAGCGTACAACGGCCGAAACGTTGCGATAAATATGGCGACAAAGATGAGGAAAATAGTCCGAATAATGTAAATAGTGTACATAATACCTCATCTCAGAAATATAGACAGAAACAAGAGACTCTTTCATCACGTTCTAAATTGTGTGCTCGACTGTTGTATTGACTTTCGATCAAATGATCTTTGGAAAGACATGAATCTGTTTCTTCTACTACTAACTTTGCGTTAATTAGCAGGATAAACCGGGATGTGTAGCCTTGTATGGCAACTGGAATAAGTAAAGGAAAAATCTGAATTGCAAACCGTAGGGAAAGTAACGGGAAACCACTCCCCACTATCATTCCCAAGAAATCATAAGTCGCAGATAATAAAGAAAAGGAATTTGTGGACAGCTATGAGATCGCCCACATTCTAAAGTAACATGACATTTAAAAAAAAATATGGCCTTGTTTTCTTCTTCTTCTTCTTCTTCTTCTTCTTCTTCTTCTTCTTCCTTCCAATTTCTTTTTCTTCTTCTTGCTTCCCATTTCTTCTTCTTGTCTCCCATTTCTTCTTCTTCTTTTTTTTCTCCTTCTTGCCTCCCATTTCTTCTTCTTTTCTTGCTTCCCATTTCTCTTCTTCTTCTTCTTCTTCTTCTTCGTCGTCGTCTCCTCTTGTGCTTTTTATTTCTACTTCTCTCGACACCAATTTCTTCTTCTTCTTCCTGATTTTAGAACATTTTTTTATTTTATTCAGTTATTCATTTGTTTTATTTTTAATTTGTTTGCTCATTCCTATACATTTTTAGCTTCTTTCATTTTTTTTTTTGTCATTCACGTTTTCTTTTTCTCTACTTCCTTCTTTATATATATATATATATATATATATATATATATATATATTCATTCTTATTTTCACTACTTTTATGGAACTAAAACTACAACCGTTTCGCATTTTTCTAATACTCGCACATTTTGTGAACAAGTAACCAATATTACAAGTGATTATGAAAACAAAAAAAAAACACATATGACAAACGAAGATGAGAGAGAAAGAGATGTAAAGTTAGATACTGAGAGAGGGAAGAAGAAGGAGAAGTAGAAGAAAAAAGAATGTCAACGACGCTATTGAAGAGGAAGATGGTGGATTTTTCGGTTTGGTTTTGTGGCTTTGGCGTGAATGGACACCGTGTATCTGCAACGTTTTTCTCTCGGCGAACAATTCAGAAACACTTGAACTGGGAACGCGCAGCACGTCAGTTATGTCCATAGAATTTTAGCCGTGCCGGGAGCGCAATTGTAAATTGCAATTCTAGGAGTCATTCCCCGATCGCTTTCCGAATACGGAATTTCACTCACTCGCATACAAAGTCTGTTTCCTCGTTTTCTCTTTGTCGTCTCTTACCGTCACTCTTTCTTTTCTAACCATTTTTCTTTTCAACCTTCTGTCTCTTTCGGTCTTTCTTGAAAGTGTCGTTATTGTCTTTATTAAGATGTTAAATGTAATCTTAGTTTTCATAAACTTTCCTTCCTTCGACATCGTCTTTTATTCTTTAATTATCTTCTATTCTACATTCCACACACACACATGTGTGTATTTGTGTGTGTGTGTCTGTATGTGTGCACGTGCGTGTGTGTGTGCGCGTGTGTGTACTCTGTGTATTAAGGGGGCAAATGTTGTTTAGGGAAAATAATATTGAAAACGACTGCCATTTTGTGTCGATTAATTCGAATGATCGTCTTTACTAAATTACGATTAATGCTTCTCAAACATGCAAGGAATTACGTCAAGAATTTTCCGAACAGAAAATAAGCCGCTCAAAGCTTTTGAATTTCTTAAGTCAACATCAGGGTAAGTAGAGATAAGTTTGCGAGTTTAATAAATCTTTTAGAAATAGTGCCACAACGCATATATATATATATATATATATATATACACACACTAATATACACAGAATATATATATATATATATATATATATATACTGCAATATACACTTAATATATATATATATATATATATATATATATATATATATATATATATATATATATATATATATATACTCAGTGTATATACAAGTGTATAATGGCTTATTCAAGGAAGAAAAAGTAATCGATAAGAAGATGTTTATTTCCTTATGGAGTGATTTCGAGAGATGTGTGGGTAATTTTGATGAGACAAGGGAATGTGGTGTTATTTGACTTTTCAATCTGTTTTGCTTCTTCGGAGTTTAGAATATTACCTTATCTATCTATCTGTATATATACATATATTAAATTAAAATTATCTATCTATCTATCTATATATATACATATATTAAATTAAAATCATTAACCTTTGCATTAGTTTTTGTGTGAATAATTCATGAATTTGTAAATTGATTGCACGTTTATTGTAATTTAAATAACTGATCCAAGTGCGACTTTTGGATAATAAGTGCGACATTACTGTAATTATTGAACAATATAGTTCATGCCACTTTGACAGAAAATTTACCAGTAAAAAATTCGTTCATCACCATATTTGTATATGAACGCACAACTTTTAAAAATTTAAATCAAACTCAGCGTTGCTACTGCACGCTCCAAAAACAATAACTCATTTCAATAGCATTTTCGGATACAACAATACATATATTTTCGTTGTCCTCTTATTACTAAGAGAAAAAAAAAGAACAACATCTATTCTATACCTGAAGATGTCTGTAGGAACAGACGAAAGCTTGTAGTAAAAATAAGAACTAATACGGCAGAAATTTATAGAAACGAGGATCATTTCATTCATAACGGATTCGGAGTTTTTGTATATTATTTGAATTGTTTGCGACTATGGATTTCTCGCCAATTAAATCATTAACCTTTGCATTAGTTTTGTGTGAATAATTCATAAATTTGTATATATATATATATATATATATATATATATATATATAAACATATATATTAATATATATATATATATATATATATATATATATATATATTATGAAATGGCATTAGCGTGAATGGACACCCGTGGATCTGCAACGTTTTTCTCTCGGCAAACAATATGGACACACACACACACACACATATATATATATATATATATATATATATATATATATATATATATATATATATATATGTATATGTATATATACAGAAATTGTAATTTATTCAATCAGACATGTCTATAAGATAATTTGCTATTCAGTGTTGACCACCTCAGTGTACATTCATATATATATATATATATATATATATATATATATATATATATATATGTGTGTGTGTGTGTGTGTGTGTGTGTGTGTGTGTGTGTGCAGGTATGTATTGAAAAAATAGGAAAGAACACGTTAGGTAAATAATCCGAATTCCTTAGTATTTTTTTTTTTTATTTAAAAAAAAAAATAACAAAAATTTAGTGCTCCATACAGAAGTAGAGCTTAAATTAAAATTATTTTAAAAAATATGATTCTTTCGCTACATAAGAGTTCTCATGTTTCAAAAACGAGAGCCAGAAACCCTCAATATAATTATTAAAATTAAATTGAGTTAAAGTATCAAGCCCTGTTTCATCCTCAAGCGAAAATTTAAAAATAACCAATCTTGAAATTTACGCATCTTTATAATCATGTTCATTCAAAAATTAATTACTATGGAAACATAGTAAACATATATATATATATATATATATATATATATATATATATATATATATATATATATTTCATAATACATATATATATATATATCCATTTATATATATACATACACACACACACACACACACACACACAGACACATATATATATATATATATATATATATATATATATATATATATATATATATATATATATTATAAAATGGATTAAATTCAACATGTTTTTAATTTATTTCTTTAAACGTTAGTTTTAATGGATACTCATATTCTCTTTTTTTATTATTGAACAGTTTATGTATTTACATCTACCAGCCTGAATATTCGTGAATTCCTGTTAGAAAAATAAACGCCCTCCAACCGGATACTAAGGACCTGCGTCCCCTTGGGTAAACCATCATTACATCTAACGGGCCTTGACCTCTGATCCTGATTGTATTCAGGAATATTCATTCCAGTAGATGTAAATAACTAAATATACTGCTTTGTCGCTAAACATTACTGATTTCTTTCTTTTGCGTTTAAATGCTATGGCTAACAGTTATGCTTTAGCATTCTTTAGTAATGGATAACTACACATAGTTTTTGCTTTACCACACACACACACACACACATACACACACACACAGGCACACGAACGCACGTACGCACACAAGCCCCCAAATAACGAAGAATGTTATTTATTGTTTAAACAAACTTACATACTGATGATGATCCCAGAAAGAGATTGAAAGTACTCTGGAAACAAAAGTGATTTTCACTCTTACAGTGCATTTCTTTCATCATTTGATTGTAATACACTGAAAAATATTCGTGAATATGAAAGGATTATGATAAAAATAAGTAAACATAATATTTATAATTTAATACATTATATATATATATGTGTGTGTTTTTTTTTGTGTGAGTGTGTGTATATGTGTGTGCTAGTGTGTGTATGTGTTTGTGAAAATTTATCTTAGCTCACGTGTTTTACCTTGTTAACGTCCATCAGCCTAGGAAGTGCGTCGACTAAGATAAGTATTCCTTATGTCTTTATTTATGTTGTTTTTTTTTGTTTTTTTTTTAGATATAGTTTTAGTTATACATAAATTTTTACAGACACACACACATGTAATATGTAAGTTTGTTTAAACAATAAATAATATTCTTCGTTATTTGGGGGGTTGTGTGCGTACATGCGTTCGTGTGCCTCTGTGTGTGTGTGTGTGTGTGTGTGTGTGTGTGTGTGTGTGTGTGTGTGTGTGTGTGTGAAACACATTTTATTCGACCGACAGGTTCTGTCTGGTAACTTTTGGTATTTTTTTTTCTTAAATCTCGAATAAGTTATTGCATTTCCGGATAAAAATTGTCCAAAGTTTTTGTGTCATATCTACAGATATATGAGAATAAATGCTAGAAAAATCCCGATACAGGAGAATAAAAGACATGAGGCAACAGAAATGTGCTTCTACAGAAGGATGATGAGAATATCATTTTCTGAACAGATGAGCAACGTCAACGCTTTAGAAAAAAATGCAAATAAAAATGACACATGGTCCCAGAAAAAGACACTTGAAAATTTTGGGGCATATATTAAGAAAAGAGGGCTTAGAAAATTTAACACTCACAGGACATATTGAAGGCAAGATGGGGAGGGGAAAGATGTGCCTCACCTACCAAACGAGCTTTCGTAAATGGTTGACAGGAAAGGGATTAGGAAATATAGCAAAAGATCAATTTTACCCAAGGGATACAAAGGAAGGAAGATATGGAGAGTCATGATCACCCACGTCCTGAAGGGATAAGACAGATAGAAGATGTATAAGCTTCTGTAAAGATAATGGCAATAACATTGTTACGGATGATGTGACCAAGTCTCCCTACAACGGTCAGGCGGTTTAATAAGGAGTAGATAGGTTCGCTTATCGTCCGATTCATACCCCACTCCGGGTTTTTTGAGCAGGAGTAGAGGTTTATCTCCAGTTTCCTGTTTAGATTTGGGTTTCCGGTTTCTTTATAAATTATTTTCTTTCTTTTTAACATCCAGTAGCTCCTTGCTTCTTAGTGGCATTATCGCCTTGCTTGGGGCGAAAAAAAAAATACGGTTCGATTTGGAGCCGGAATTGGGCATTCATGGAGTCGATTATGCGAATAAGATTGAACACTTTGGAATCGGTAATATTGGCTATTTCTGTCATGACAGGTACAAGTTTTGTCAAATAACAAACTATTTTTAGCCAGGTTATGTTCTTCGACATAACGAGGCTAAAGAGCAAACGTAACCAGAGGTCAACAATAAGAACAAGAATAGGACGACATTTATATTATCAGAACCTTCATCAGCTCTCTGGTAAAGAGTAGCTGGCTCTAGCTGAGATGGAATACCAACCGCTTAAAAAAAAAATATCATTTATGATCACCATTTTCGTCCCAAATCATTACAGTCTTGAATCAAAAATTTTCTTCAATCATGAGGAACTGTCGTATTCTCAATAAAACTTCTTGCTCTTTTGTTTTTATAGGGTCTCATTTTAATCCAAGACAAGTGGAACTCATATATACAATACATCGCTAAAGATCCTTGTACCGCTTTAGAAAGCACTTGACTGATTACACCGTTGACAAATAACCGCTTTATAAAGTACTTGAGATTCTACCTTGGACTTAAACCGCTTTAGAAAGACCTTGAGATTCTGTCTTGAAATTATACCGTTTTAGAAAGCACTTGACTTATTCTACCTTGGACTTATACTGCTTTAGAAAGCTCTTGAGATTCTACTTTGGACTTATACCGCTTTAGAAAGCACTTGACTTATTCTACCTTGGACTTATACCGCTTAAGAAAGACCTTGAGATTCTACCTTGAACTTATACCGCTTTAGAAAGCACTTGACATTCTACCTTGGACTTATACCGCTTCAGAAAGCTCTTGAGATTCTACCTTGGACTTATACCGCTTCAGAAAGCTCTTGAGATTCTACTTTGGACTTATACCGCTTAAGAAAGCACTTGAATTAATCTACCTTGGACTTATACCGCTTAAGAAAGCCCTTGAGATTCTACCTTGGACTTATACCGCTTTAGAAAGACCTTGAGATTCTATCTTGGACTTATACCGCTTTAGAAAGCACTTGACTTATTATACCTTGGACTTACACCGCTTAAGAAAGCCCTTGCAATTCTACCTTGAACTTATACCGCTTTAGAAAGCACTTGACTTATTCTACCTTGGACTTATAACGCTTTAGAAAGTATTTGGTTTATTATTTATTGATTTTAAGACTAAAATCGAGTATTGCTGCATATCTGGGCTGGAGCTACCCAATATTCATTCTTTCGAGTCATTACGGATTTCAAAATCATTTATGCTGCTTCGTAAGGAAATGATTTATTTCCCAAAGTAAATTCCTTTTCCCGCAAGCTTCTCGCCGCTCAGTTGCTACATCTTTGTCAAATGTTCAGACTCCATTGTTTAGTTTCACAAGCTCTGATCTTTACATAATGCTTTCTAAGCTACTGCCTTTCGTAGAAATATAACCTTTATACAAACCAATTATACAGTCATAAATATCTTTATCCGTACGATACAATTAATTTCATTAAAAATAATATAATTAATTTTTCCAAATATTAGAGCAGAGATTTTCTTACATGAAAGTTATATTTGCTTAGGTGGGGGAACAAATATTCATAATTCATTAACCGCCTTTTCTACTCCAGCAGTTTCTTTTCCCGCGCTTCCCAACAGTGGAACTCCCTTCCTCTTATTTGCTTCCCTGATAAGTTGGCATCTACGCGGATGACACCACAATTTATTCCTGCCTCAAAAACAAATCTAGTGTCACTGACAAAACAAACCTGGCCGTGCGTCTAGAAAAGGACCTCCAATCGGTTGTGAACTGGGGCAGGAATTGGCTGATCAAATTTAATGCTTCAAAAACAAAACTTCTCTCTATTAATCACCACAGAGATCCTTCCCTGCCCTCCATTAGAATGTCTGACGCTCAACTTCTCGAGAGCACCTCCCTGCGACTGCTCTGTCTCACGTTGACGGCTGACCTGAGATGGAACAAATACATTGTCAATTGCTTCGTCCACCGCAAGGAAATTTGGCTCCCTGTGCCGCGCCAGGAAATTTTTCTCCCCGGAATCGATCCTCCACATCTACAAATCAACAATTCGCCCTTGCATCGAGTATTGCTGCCATATATGGTCTGGAGCCCCTTCTGTTTGCCTCGGGGTTCTTGATAGGCTCCAGAGGCGGATATGCAACATAATTGGCCCTGATCTGGCATCTCGTCTACAGTCACTTTCTTACAGACTCGCCGTCGCCTCTCTCTCTCTCTGTTTTACAAATACTTTCATGGCAATTGCTCCGAGGAGCTGCATTCGCTGGTTCCCAGACTTCATGAGTTCAAGCGCCCAACGAGGCTGGCATCCCGCTCTCACCCCTTCACTGTCGAAACTCCTAAATGCAGCCGTCTCTTCTACTCCAATAGCTTCATGTCTCGCACCTCTCGCCTGTGGAACTCCCTTCCTTATTCCTTCTCCCTGAGAGCTATAATCTCCAACTATTCAAATGTAATGTCAATCGACATCTCCATTGCCTTGATCTATCCACTGCCCTTGTCCTCATCTTTTCTTCTATCACTCCTATCTGATCTTGCTCTAAATTTTCTGTAACCCCTTGCGTCCTAGTGGCTTCTCGCCTTGCTTGGGGTGAAACACTTAAAAAAAAACCCAAAAAAACCTACAATATTCAAAAATTTAAATGTAACGTCAATCGCCATCTACCGGTGACTTGCTCGCCGTTCTTCTGTTTGCCTTTCCTCATTGCCCTTTATACACACTCTTTTCCCTCACTTTCATTTTCTGTAACTCCCTGCGGGCTAGTGGCACTCCCGTCTTGCTTGGGATGAAATGCTTAAAAAAAATGATCACCGTTGAGCCTGGTCAGTACCTAAAACGGTGACTGCCTAATAATAACTGATACTGTAAGCTTGGATGTGTGGGTGGTGTAATGGATAACTACGCAGAATTGGAAATCGGAGCGCCGTGTTCCAATTCCAGTGGTGTTTCTTATATTCACTTACGTGCAAATAAACTTGGGAAAGGTATGGATCCACGTCATCTCTTCCCCCCACTATGGGTTAATTAGACAGATTTGTGTCACTAAACTATTATTATATCAAAAAAAAATCTTACAATCTAAAAATATTTCCTGGCTCTAAATAACCTGTAACGGGTTGATAAGCCGTAAAAAACGAATAAATCAAGTCATAATAAATAATCGACCTCAGAAACATTTATTCAGTACAGTAATATTATGAACAAAACAGGCAAGAACAGAATAATCCATATGCTTCAGCTGGTAAAAAATGGCATAGCCTTACTGGCCAAACGTAAACGTTTACTATATTTAATAATTAATATATTACAAATTTCTTTAGTGCCTCCAGTTCAGACCTTTACAACTAAGAGCCACCTTGATACCATCACAGAGTTGAAATATATTCTGTATTTGTTGTATAGTAAATAGCAAAGTTTGACATCCATATAGAATGTAAAAAGTAGTTTATTCTGTAGAATAATATGATACACGACTGAGAACACAGACTAATATAATAAACAGTTAATCAATAACTTCTCGGCATTTACCCGAGACCGCCCCCATATGGCGGAATGTGGCACAAGGCTGTTTTTATGCGGGGCTTTCCGGGAGCGTACGTTTGGGTGAAAATTCCCTGTCGACCCCGCATACAGGAAGTCAGGCAACTGTCTACCTCCTCAGATGAGACCCTGTCCTTCGGCATAGCCTCGTCTGGGTTCCTCTCCGCCTGAAGGCAGAGAGTCGACAAGCAGAGTAACGATTTACCGTTAACTCCTCGGTATTTACTCGGAATCTCCCCACAAACCGGTGCCAGTGCCAGTGCCAGTAGACTTCATTTACACGGGGTTGGGTTGCTGTCTACCACCCCACCCTCGTCTGAGTTCCTCTCCGCCCAGAGGAAGAGAGTCGACAAGCAGAATTAACTGTAATCGTTAACTTCTCTCCCTCAGTAAGACATAGTGCTGTTTAAATAGTTTTAGCTCAGTATATCATGTTGGGGGTGTTCAGCTACTCCACAACAGTATTTCAATTTGTGAAAAAAAAAGAAAAAGTTCCATTCAGACAGAATCGCTACTTTGTAGAACAGACTCTTCTTCAGATGCTACTTCGAATACGAACATTTTAACCTTTTTAATCTAGGGCTACTCATTATCATAATATTCACTACATACTTTCTTCTCTTACGTTGATATCACGACATCGGTTACTCGCAAACATGAATATTTATTGGGCCTTCTATTGGGTGAATGTTCGTTAAAAAAAATCAAAACCTTTTGTGTACAGATATGTATACTTTGAGAATCGGGAAGATATGTGTTCAAAAGCACTATTGGGGCTTTGTTTGATCTGGAGGTCCTACGTGGTCGATTGATCTAAGGCCCGTCAGATCTAATGACTGTTTCCTCTAGGGGACGCAGGTTCGAATCCTGCCCAGCCAAGGAAGGCGCAGGTACACAGAACACCTTTGTACTGTAGCCGGTCTAACTTTATTGAATTCCGATAAAGGATTTAACAATGACTAACGGATAGGAATTGTTACAGAGAGTGGTAGTAATAAACTTGAGTTCATCATCTAGCTTCGTTTGAGAGCAGATCATTAAGAGTAAGGATCTTAATTAAATTGATTCGTTTTTATGGAACAAAAAGAGTCCCAACGAGTATATAAACCAGTAAACGTCGTTTTTTCGATAAACAGAGATAAGAAAACCTGAAAAAGTTCTACTAGGCAAGACATCAAGAAAGAGAAGAGAAGAATTAATTTCCTTTTCTTGTGTAAATTTGAGAGCTGGATGAATATTGTTCAGGCACTAAAGAAAATGGTCCGCTTCACTCTCGTTATTGAAGACACAAAAAGTGTCATCCACATAACGGAAGTAAACATCAGGTTTATTAGATTGAGGTAATACACTCTGTTGTGGAGTGATTTCACAGTGGAGCCTTGTATTTGTATTAAGTCGGTCCTAAAATAGGTTCGACGTACAAAACGTGAGGAACTTGATATAATAGGTATAACGCGGAGTAATCTAGTTGTGGTCGCTGATACTTTAGTATTCGACTAACTGTCGTCCGACCTCGACTGACTGACCGTCTGCCTGACTGACCGTCTGCCTGACTGACTCTTACTACTCTTACTTATTATAGGTGGGAGAGTCTATTAACTATAGAATAGGTGTGTTCCACTATAACACACTCTCTTCATGGAATCCTACAAAGATGTTAGCTAAAATGGGTCCTAAAGAGGAACCCATTGAAACAACATCAATTTGCCTATACATGACGCTGTCGAAACTAAATTCAACCGACATCGTGGCAAATTTCATCAAATTTATATTTGTTATAATTTTCGAATAAATATATATATATATATATATATATATATATATATATATATATATATAATTTATTCGAAAATTATAACAAATATTTTATAACTTTTAACCATTGTGTTTCAACACTTCTGATGTCTTATCAAGTGATGGTGTTGAATTACTAAGAATACTATTAAGAATAGTATGCATTTTTTGGTTATTGGAATTTATTCCGTATACACCAATTCTCTCTCTCTCTCTCTCTCTATATATATATATATATATATATATATATATATATATAACAATTGTGTATTTAGGCAGCAATCCTTCTTTCACGCACATTTCATTGAATACGAAAGACAAGATGCTTTGATTTAGTTTTTTTATACAATTTCTCATGCGATCCTAATATTTTTTTCTTTTCAGGTGATAGATTATATAAAAAGTTTCCGCATGTTCTTTTATTGCGAGCGCTTTCGGCTATACTTTTAGCCATTTTAAGGATGAAATATTTTAACTGTTAAATAAGAAATAGTTTATGGCATGTATGTATTTATATGATGTTTTCATTTTTCAAAACACGGTCAAGATATTTTTTCCATGATCATATTTGATATTAGTAAGTGTTGTTTCTTTTTTTGTTTTTGCTTTTATTAATAAGGCTTCCATTATTTTTCTTTTACTTATTTGCATGTAGATGATGCTATTATATTTGCGTTGTCAACAAGTATGTTACGAATAGCGTCCGGTAGGTTTCCATGAATATTTAAATGAGATCTTATTGAGCTATGATCAGAAATGTGTAGAGTGAGTCTTCGTGTCAAACATGTTGTAGTGTGCCCTATATAATTATTTACGAATTTGATTAATCAGAAATACAATTCCTTAATGGGCATTTAATATATATATATATATATATATATATATATATATATATATATATATATATATATACACACGCACACACACACCACCCGAATTCCCCACTTGCGCACTGCTCTGTGTCATACATATATTTTTGTTAGAAAATGATTGATTTTAAATCATTGTTATAATTTGTGGAGAAAAATGATGCATTTGAATATTACTCAATGAGATTGCTGATGTGACCTCCATCTTGTGGCTTTCTCTTTCTATAATTTAGATGGGAGTCTTTCCCTTGTTCAAATTTAAATTTAATTTAAATCAAAGGGAAAATAATTTTCAGCGTTGGGGGGTGCAAAAACAGATTGATCTGACTCATTTGAAATGTATTTGATGCAATACTTGATTGAATGAATTGATAAGCAGATTTCAACATTGATATGACAATTAAATTGTCACAAGAAATATGTATTATAAGACACTACCTGCTAATTGGTGATTTCTCGCTCAACTTGACGTCCATTTTGTCACATTTTGATCTTGCTGATGTGACCGCCATCTTTTGGCTTTTTCTTATATTTTGGATTGTAGTCATTACCTTGTTCAAATTTAAATTTAATAAAATCAGTGGGGGGTTGTGCCCCCCCCCCTCGGTACCCACTTTGATGAAAACGAAATATACTTATCCAAGTATCCTGGGTAATGTAGTTTCAGAATATATAGGGTTATAAGGGTCTATCTCTAAAACCCTATGAGGAGTTCGATAAGCAACAAACTGACATACAGAGGCTAGAACTTTTCATATATATATATATATATATATATATAATTATTTTTTATAAAAAATTTATAACATAAGTATGTTATAAATCACTACAAAAATAGCCATTTTGTTTCAAACATATATATATATATATATATATATATTTCTATGTATATATATATATATCATATATATATATATATATATATTTATGTGTATATATATATATATATATATATATATATATATATATATAAGACAGACGTATGTGTGTGTGTATATATATATATATTTATATGTGTATATATATATATATATATATATATATATATATATATAACAGGACGTATATGTGTGTGTATATATATATATATATTTATATGTATATATATATATATATATATATATATATATAAGACAGGACGTGTGTGTGTGTGTGTGTGTGTGTGTGTGTGTGTGTGTGTGTATAACGAATGCACAGCCGCAATTTTCGACGGATTTGCACAAAAATTTACATGCACATATATAAAGAGCATATATAAATATAAAAGTGGACACTGAGGTCACACTTCAAAACAATCTTCAGGCAATATAATATATATATATATATATATATATATATATATATATATCAATCGCAGGCTGATTAACTATGCTTCATTGGAAGCTAACAACGTATATATGAAGAAATATAGTATTAAGATGTGCTATATTTATGGGATAAAGTTCTCAATTGCAGAGATAGAGCGTATGTAAATATATACATAAAAGTGATCATTGAAGTCGACACTCAGAGGCGACAGGCTGTTTTCATGCTAGGCGAAACAGCACAGCCTCCGACGCTGAGTGTTGACTTCAAAGTTCACTATATATATATATATATATATATATATATATATATATATATAGGGACAATAGATAAATTGTCGTCTACCTCTACGCAAAAATTAAAATAACACTGACATCTTATTTTAACATATACAGTGTAACCCGGATATAAGACCCGGATATAAGAGAAACCCGGATATAAGAGAGGTTTTCTCTGGTCCCAAATTAGAGCCTGTGTTAATGTATATAAAATAGACCAAACCCGGATATAAGAGAAACCCGGATATAAGAGACTTCTTCTCCGGTTCCGACAACTCTCTTATATCCGGGTTACACTGTATATTTACCAAAATAACAGAAAAATATTATGAAATGAGTAAATTTCTTCAATAAAATTGGCATTGGCTTCAACCACAGTCTCCAGATAACTTCTGAATCTTCTGCAGCTTTTCTGGACTGCCTCCTTGTCTAAGTTGGTGAATGTTGCCATATTTGCCTTCAGTTCATCTTTTGTGTTAGAATGAGTTTTGTTGGTCTCTCATTCAACTCTACTTCATTTTATTTTCTGAACACTGCCAGTACATAGTGGCTGTGATCGTAGTTAATATAATGGAGTGTCGGCTTTTTTTTATTGTTAAGGCTTTCATTATTTTTAATCTTTTTTTTTTTTTTACATATGTTTGTGTTCGGAAAATAAACCAACCCTATAACATTAAAACCTGCACGCAACCCATCCATCCAGTTAAAAAGTAAAAAAATAAAATCATCCTTGACAATGGTTAAAAGTTTTAGCCGAAAGCACTCGGGATTACAGAACATTTGGAAAACAATTGTATCTAGAAAAGGAGGCACTTGTTCGAATACAAGGAAAATGAAATAAAAAGCTTAATTGCAGTACCTTGTCTCTGTCGTCTTTAATGAAACATGTATCTATGCGGGGTTATATATACAAATGGACAGAAAAGGTTCTCAGCTCGGCCAATAAACATCTAATTAATGTGTGGCGATTTTATCATGTGTTTCAATTTTCAACACCTTATCGTATATATCTATGTATCTCTCTCTCTCTCTCTATATATATATATATATATATATATATATATATATATATATATATATAAAAATCCGTGTGTAAGTAATCCAAGTAGACCCTAAGAATATAAAATATTAAAACTGATCCACAAAAAGAGAGCTGAATATATTTATTATAGAGCATATAAATGAATTACATAAAAATGTAACTCAAGTTTACCCCATTTTTATGGCCATATCATTGACAGGCCCCAGGGAGATTATCCTGCATGTAGGGGGTAATGCAAAATGCCTATCAAAATGGAGTACAATTGAGTTTCATTTTTATGTAATTCATATGTGTGTATATATATATATATATATATATATATATATATACACACACACACACATATATATATATATACACACATATATATATATATATATTTAGCGAGAAACATACGTATGTATTGAGGGATTAGTGTACGACATGTGTGTAATGTTGTGTCGATATATCTATGTTATTCGTGCAGTGTATGTGTTGCTTTTTGTGTGCCTGTGGGGTTGATTGTTGTGCGTATGTGGAATTTCGTTGAGGATCTGTGTGTGGTATGTGCGCGTATATTGATGATTGTGTATGTGAGTGTGTGCTCTTGCGCGTGCACATGTGTGTGTCTGTGTGTGTGTGCGTCTGTGTGTGCACGCGCGAGTGTGTGTCTACATATGTATGTGTTCTTCCAGGTGGATACGCGTTCTCTAGCGCGTAAGAGAACGGCGAAATGCAATGGCGAATTCTTTTCTGTTTGGGCTATTATCCTCTCACTGCATATCTTTTGATATCTTTCTTCACGTTCTCTCTCTCTCTCTCTCTCTCTCTCTCTCCCCTCTCTCTCTCATTCACTCATTCTTTCTCTTTCTCAATTTTACTACGCTTTCTTTTTTTTCTTTTTTTTTTTTTATCATTCTCTCAGTCTATCTTTGATGCGTGCATTTTCTCTCAAACCCTTCTTGTAAACTAACGCCTTTCTCTCTCCGGATTCTGTTTTCCCGCCTTTTCTGCGTTCGCGAACAGGCGTCTGACGGTGACATTTACTGCATTCTTCAACTTCTTGGAATCGGGCGAAAGCAGACGATGGTTAACAGTTTCAATGCGTTGCGTATACTGTTGTAAAGGAAGAAATGGGAACAGTTAGATCGGCTTGGTGGCTGAGAGAGTTACAGGTTTTTATATTTTGCCAGGTTGGCTGATTTCATATATTCTTTTTTATGTTGAACGAAAGAACAAAAAACATGATGAATTAAACGTGTTTTTTCCTTAATGCCATATCCCTTACAGGATCATTGCTCGACTTTTTATTATCTGTGAATTTTTAGTTTCAGTAATAAATAATTTCTTTTCTTTCTTTTTTTTTTGTTTATTTACTTTCTTTAAAAAGTTCAATTAGATTCTATTGAATAATATTTGAACCTCCCAAATAATGAAATAAAAAAAGGTGAAATTGATAGCTTTAAATCGGATATTCAAGGCTTTAGAATTTTGAAAAAAAAAAAAAGAATAAATGTCTTTTATACTAATATTTACCGAGTACAAGGTACGGAGACATTCAAGGAAGAGGGGTACTATGGTAAAAGAGGTGTGTGATATGAATGATAGTAAAGGTGTTAGGAAGTTAAGAAAAAGAGGACATATAGCGACTGATTTGAGGTTTATTGCATCCACGCAGGAGTCTGTTTCACGAAATGCCAGTCAAGCTGTTTGACCGGAACTTTCTACGAATGTTTACAATACGGGGAAAACGAAGGTGATTCGATCCTGTGGCAGTTGCAGAGCTGAGTTTAAATTCTAGTCGATTCTGTTTCGTTCCCTTTGCGCTAATGCCTTAGAGAAAGGCATGAATCGTTCAACTCTGGGTTAACCGTTTGAAGCCGAGTGGCCGGTAGCTGTGTGAAAGTGTATATATCGTGTACTCATCGTGGGGGGGGTGAGGAAGCAGAAGGTTAAATAGCTGCACTCTTTAGCCTTGGTCGGTCAACCAGTGTAGGAGAAGGACAACTATGAATTCTAAATCAGTCTGAAGGAGAATGTGCTCCATCAGGGTATACTGCCTTAGAAACACATGATGAAGCTGCGACTGCAGTTCATGTGGTGCCCCTGTACTCCTAAGGAGTCACGGTACTCGTGATCGTAAAAAAAGCGAAGAATATAGACGAAGAAAAAAGACAATATGTTAGCTTATTTGATTTTGCGATATATCAACCCGTTTTCTGAATTTCTCGGATGAGGAGTTATCATTATTTATACTGTTTACACGCGATCTATTGGGTTAAACGTTTCGGCTGTTGTGTTCTTCGGCCTTTCTCAGGTGTATATCGATCCTACAGGGAATTCCGAACTGAACACATTACTTAAGCTACGGAGATGGACTGGGTTAGTTCTACTGCCCATGTCTAGGGATATCTCGTCTAGTTCCTATATCAGTCATTGCTCGCTCTGTTTACACCGAGTCCAAGTAGACACTGTCAGGCCCAGGAATTGAACTCACAATTACTATGCCATTAAATTCAGGAACTAACGTTTAAGTTCATTAGGATATTGTCCGGAATATTAAATAAAGAGGACAGTTCGGAATTTCTTGTAGGTTACCCGAATCGATATACTGTTGTGGCCTGTTTAGGGGCCAGAAAGGAAAGACACGGAAGACGAAGGTAGGTTGAACAAGTGTATTGAAATAATAGATATAAAACAAAGTAACAGTGTTAGTAATAAGCGGATAGAAGAGTCCGTCCAAACGATCAGGATACACTGCGTCTCGACTGCCCAACGACTCCTGCTAAGAAATCTCACGGTTAGTATTTATGAAAGAAGGAAGAGTCCATTCTACTGTAGGACGGTTTACCACAACATATACAAATGATGAAGGCCAGAAATCACAACGGCCGATACAGACCATAAGCAAGTGCATGCCTAGATCACATGGTTCGCGTTCTTGTTGACCATCATGACCAGGATAAGACCTTAAAAGCAAGTGTATGTCTAGATCAGACAGTTCGCATTCATGCTGGCCATCTTGACCAGGATGCGACCTTAAAAACAGCTGTGTACGCAGATTTGTTTGTTCGCGTTCATGTTGGTCACCATGACCAGGATGCGACCTTAGAAACAACTTCGTGCCTAGATCAAAATGTTCAATTATATGTTGGCCATCATGACCAAGATGCAACTTTAGAACAACTCCGAGCAAAGATCAGATGGCCCACTTGCATGTTGGCTATCATGACCAGGATGCGACCTTAGAACAACTGCCAGCCCAGATCAGATGGCTCACCTTCATGTTAGCTATCATGACCAGGATTCGACCTTAAAAAAACTACCAGCCCAGATCAAATGGTTCAACTGCAAGTTGGCCATCATGACCAGGATGCGACCTTAGAACAACTGCCAGCCCAGATCAGATAGCCCACTTTCATGTTGGCTATAATGACCAAGGTGAGGACTCAGAAACAACTGCATGCACATCGTTTGTGTTCATGTTGGCAGTCATTTTAGCAATGTTTGCCTTCCGCCAGTCCTTGATATTGGCGGGCTTTTGTCTGATTTCTCCCTAGACGGCGTCCACCATCTCCTTGTCAATGCAAATCTGAAAGAATTTGAGCGGAGACATGTTAGTAAAACCGATCAGTCATGTTGGAAATAGTAGAAACCTTCTGGAACATGTAAGGTTTCCACATGTCTATCAATTCCATGTAGGCATAGTATGATTATCTTCCGGGATTAAGGTCTACACCATAACATAAACATCATTGCTCAAGTCAAGATCACTTTCCGTGCAATACTGTGGGTCACGCTGTGGATTCTTTCACACTTTTGTATTTTTTATTGATTTTCTTTCACTGTTTTAAGTTTGTTTAGGCCTTTCTCCGATTCCTTCCTTCCTTCCTTCCTTCCTTCCTTCCTTCCTTCCTTCCTTCTTTCCTTCCTTCCTCCCTCCCTCCAGGCTTCCCTTTTCTTTTCTTTTTCTTTCACTACATTTCTTTCTTTCTCAGGCATCTTATTTTACTTTTATGTCTCTTTTTTCACTTTTTATGATTTATTCTTCTTTTTCAGATTTAAAAAAAAATTCTTTCATTTTCTTTCTTTCTTTCTTTCTTTCTTTCTTTCTTTCTTTCTTTCTAATTCTCCAGTCCCTTTCTTTCTTTCTTTATTTCTTTCTTAACATTTCTTTTCTTTCGTTTCTCCTTTCTCCTTACCTTTTCTCTTTACCTTTTCTTTCTTTCTTTCTTTCTTTCTTTCTTTCTTTCTTTCTTTCTTTCTAATTCTCCTATCCCTTTCTTTCTTTCTTTCTTTCTTTCTTTCTTTCTTTCTTTCTTTCTAATTATCCTGTCCCTTTCTTTCTTTCTTCCTTTCTTTCTTTCTTTCTTTCTTTCTTTCTTTCTTTCTTTCTTTCTTTGTCGTCTTCTGACACCTCTTATATTCCACCACTAAACTAGTAGTAAAATGAATTTTGTCAGTGTGCCCAAGACTTCTTCCACTTTTCATTCAGCATTTGCATTGTTCTGATTTCATCAACCGTCACAAAAATCACTCTTTTCATTTACAAATAAAGAAATATGCACAACCATTTCCAGTTGAGTAAACTCCTGCTATGTTATTTTTCTCATACCTTGACGCTTCGTTTTGCTTTTTGAATGAAAATCCCTCCTCAAGAGCAAGATTTACTCAAGAATCTTGCACATTTCTTCAATATTATATTTCTCTTTATATATATACTACAGTTCAAAAGTAAGTTTTTAAATTGGCACAAAAAGTTGTTTTGTACTTAAAATAGGAGAAAATTATTATACATGTTCTAAAAATAAAGTGAGACATGATTTTCTATTAGAAATTTTTTTATGAAAAAAATGGCATTTCATAATTAAATTTTGCTCTCGTCAAAATATCCTCTTTTAGCTTTGATTACTGCAGCACATATTTTTGACTTTCGTTACGAAAGTTTCTTAAAGTAAAAGTTTGATAATTGATTCCATTCTCTTTTCAATGACTTTAAGAGTTCTTTTTCATTTTATTTTCACTCTTCAGTCAAGTTAATACCTGCTAATTCTAGGGTGGCTTCATAATTTGGACTGTAGTATATATATATATATATATATATATATATATATATATATATATATATATATATATATTGTATGTATATATATATATATATATATATATATATATAAAAAAGCAAGTGCGTGTGTGTATTGATATTGCTATAAAGTCTGTGCGTGTGCATATATATATATATATATATATATACGCTTATAGATGTTGATATCTTTATATGTATATACATATATTTACATATACATATATATGCTTATAGATGTCGATAACTTTATGTATATATATATATATATATATATATATAACATATGCATATATATCAATATATATATATAGATACACGTACACACACTAGTATATATATATATATATATATATATATATATATATATATATATGTGGGACGGGCAGTTACGCTGTTGCACGATTAGGAAAATTTTGCTGTTACACCCGGTATATATATATATATATATATATATATATATATATATATATATATAGTCATCTACAGACTGTTTCGCTGTATCACAGTACATCTGTGTGGCTAGACATACGATTGCTTCAAGCCGGGATTGAAACACGATTACTTGGACTTCAGTCGGAGATTTTACCCCTGAGCTATCAGCGCCCGGTAAAGAGGAAGACAAATTTTGTGTACCTATTCTTCGAATAAATACGCCAGTGACCGAGAGGGTCAATTCATGGTGCAAAAATAAAAATAAAACTGACACTTCATTTTAACAGATATATTTACCAAAATTAAATAGAAATATCTTGAAATACGAAAAAGGAATTTTATTCAATAAGATCACCATTGGCTCCAACCACGGCCTCCAGACGACTTCGGAATCGCCTGCAACTCTTCTGGGTGGTTTTCCTTGTTTAAGTTGGTAAATGCTGCCATTATACTTGCCTTCAGTTTATCTTTGGTGTAAAAAGGAGGCTTGTTGGTCTATTGCTCAACTGCGCATCACAAATAACATATAGTAGTCTGGGAATTAGTTAGTCAGATATAAGGGTTGATGTGGTCGCAGTCTGATAGCCATGATGGTGTTCTCCTGTTTGTGTTGAATGGTGCAGAATCCTGTTGCCAGACACGGGGTCTTTCGGCAGCCACCTCTTTATCCTCTTGGTGTAGGCCTCCGTGTTGAGTCTGAGGCCCTGTGGAAAGATGAATGGAAGCATAACATCGCTATCACTAGTGATCACTTCAAACACCTTCGTAATCACCATTGGACTAATACAACTCATTCCGAATGCTTTGCGCTCTCTTCAGATTGACACCATTCATTCTGAAATGTGCATATTGAAGCTTCTCGTGCAAATACAAAGCAGTAGAGCATAGCGTTTTCAAATTTCTGTCGGTGTGACTTTTCTCACAGACGGCGCCCAACTGACCCTGTGCAGTTGAAAAAATCAAAAATAAACAATGAAACATGCGCTAAATAAAGAACATAAAATGATTGACAATTTATAGGCTGCACCAAATATATATATATACATATATATATATATATATAATTATTTATTTAAAAATATGATTCCAACGCTACATAAGAGTTTTCATGTTTCAAAACAAGAGCCGAAAACTTCAATATAATTATTTGAATTAAATTGAATTAAAGTACCATACTCTGTTCCATCTTCAAGCAAAATTTGATTCCCCAAAAAATTTTGAAACATGAGAACTCTTATGTAGCGTTGAATCATATTTTTGAATAAATAATTATATTTCTGCTCTACTTTTTGTATCGAGCACTATTTTTTTTTAAAATAATAACAAAATACTAAAGAACTTTGGATTATTTACCTAACGAGTTCTTTCCTATTTTCTATATATTTTACACACACACACACACTCACACACACACACACACACACACACACACATATATATATATATATATATATATATATATATATATATATATATATATATATATATAACTCTCCCGTCGAATTCGACGTATGAGGGTCAAGTAGATCAGTTCGTAGGAAACCGATAGCAGCACATGAGATTTGATTATAGTGGTGAAGGTTTCGTGCAGGACCATCCAAAACTTTTTGAATGGCCGAATACAGAGACCTGGTGCACTACGTGCCACAAGGTTCCCAAATGACTCTCCACGCAGGTTTTGAATTCAGAGTTGTCCTTCTCCTAGACCAGTTGCCATCCAAGGCTATAGAACCTAGTCTGTCCTGTTATTTACCCAGATCTAGATGGAGAAGAAGAGGATTCACACCTTTCCCAAGGGTATTAGCACGTAATTGAATGTAGTGGATTCGACTGGAATTCGAACTCGGCTCTCCGATTCCTCAATCCAGTACTCCACCGTGCCTCCTATACATATATTATAAGTTAAAACTTAAAATTTATAGTGCAATACCCATATTTATGAAACAGTATATTTATTTATTTTCTAAAAATTTCTGTTAAAACAAATTTTCATGAAAATATGTTTCTCAAGTCAAGTAACTGTTATTGACATTTTTATGTTTAACATTCTTTTTATAGATACAACTATTTAAGTAAATGCTCTGTTTATAATAAACAGTATTAAATAACATTTACTGGCCTGAATGTCCGAGAAATTTTCATAGAAACCTTGGTAACCGAACGCTCCTTCGGTGAAGGCACATCAGGCTAAATGACGGTTCCGTATAGGATACAGTTTCGAATCCTGTCGGAGGATGAATATTTTCTATGAAAATTTCTCGGGCATTCAGGCCGGTAAATGTTTAATACTTTTTATTATAAACAGAGCATTTACTTCAATATTTGTATCTAAAAAGAATGTTAAACATAAAAATGTCTTAAAATAATTGTCGGACTTTGTCCATTTCATAATATATATATATATATATATATAGCATAGTTACGTGTTTATATATATCGTATAGTATAGTAACGTTTTGATATATATATATATATATATATATATATATATATATATATATATATATATATATATATATATATATATATATATATATATATATATATTAATAAATGAAAAAAAAAATCATTAGTAAAAGTATGTATATATATATACACAAGTATATGATTGCTGTATACGGAATAAATTCCAATAACCAACAATTAAATTTTGTTTTATTCTTAAAAGAGTGCTTAATACAGAGTAGAGCAGATATAATTATTTATTTAAAAATTATAACATAAATGAGTAGTTTTTAATTTTAATTTCAAATTTTATCGTACAATTTAATACTTATTAGTTAGAATAAATTCTATTTTAGTATAAACCTAACTTTAAAGCAGTTAATAGTTTTTATAACCTTACTTCGTTGTCAAGTTTTTTGAATTATCGTATTTTGATTGGTCATTTCAACTCATGTAACAGCGTTTCCCCTTACGAGGGCTGGTTAATTAATTTGAACGTGTTAAAACCTTTATTCTACAATCTAAATTCAACATCATCACTTGATAAGACACCAGAGGTGTTGAAACAAAATGACTGTTTTTGTAGTGATTTTATAACATATTTATGTTATAATTTTTAAATAAATAATTACATATGTATATATAGTTTATCAATGCATTTTTCATTTATTGATACGGCATATCTTTATTTTACTGTTTAAACGTGTTTTTTATAGGATACACATATTTGAATAGATGTTTTGTTTATTTATCAAAAAGTATACACGCAAACTCATACAAGGGATAAATAAATTGAACATAAAGGGTGGTCCGAAAGTCTTGTCACCCGTACTCAAAAAAGTAATGAAAACAATAAAACAAGCAACACACCATTCGGAGAAACTTTGCAACTATCAACAAAGCACAGCTTCGTAAAATATCTTAAAGGACATGGCGCCTCATCATTTTGTGCGAGGAAAATGATGATGTGCTTACAAACCTTCACGATATGTGATAGCATCAATAAATATATATATATATATATATATATATATATATGTGTGTGTGTGTGTGTGTCTTACATATATATATATATATATATATATATATATATATATATATATATATATATACTCGACTCTCCCTGTCAAATACGACCTATGAGGGTCAAGCAGATCAGTTCCTAGGAAACCGACAGCTCGACAAAAGCACATGAGATTTGATTACAGTGGTGAAGGTTTCGTGTAGGACCATCCACACTTATATATATATATATACACACACACACACACAGATATATATATATATATATATATATATATATATATATATATATATATATATATATATATATCTGCATGTGTATCTTAGTACAGGTAAGATACGCAGAAATATATACATACATACATATATATATATATATATATATATGCATGTGTGTGTATAAGTACAGATATACAAACACACAGATACACACAAACCTTTTTTATATATATATATATATATATATATATATATATATATATGTCTCTATATAAATTAGGTTGTATGTGTCTAAATGATGTATAATTTTATGCATGCATGAGTCCGCGTAATTATGAACGTACGCGAGTGTGACCGTATAAAAACCCACACTTAGATGAATGATAAAGGCCACGCACACCACCCTCACCACTAACTAAACGAAAAATGACAACGGTAACCCCCCACCACTCACCTCCCGAAAAGACCCGACGTTAATAACAAGAAAGAAGAAAAAAAACTGGAGATGAAAACAAAGATGAGAACGCCAAAGTTGTAGCGACAATAATTGGTACATGGAAGCATCTAAAATATGCCCCACGGGCTCCGGGATGCGCTGGGGTCGAACACATTGCCTTCATTCCTGATATACCCACATTTGCCGGTGTCTCATCGGAAGGGTTTTCTTAGACTGCTTGCTGAAGTGAGGAGAAATATTGAAGATCTGGGACCAAATTTTCGTTTAATATTTTTTTTTAATTTATTCTTTCTCTTTTATTTATTATTTTTCTTTCATTTATTCATTCGCTTTCATTTATTCCTCTTTTTTATTTATTCTTACTCATTCATTCATTGCTTATCTTTCAGTTTTTCAATGTCTTTCATTTATTCCTATTCTTTAATTTATTTTTTCTCTTTTATTTATTATTTTTCTTTCATTTATTTATTCGCTTTCATTTATTCCTCTTCTTTCATTTTCTTATAACTGGCTCTTATCAGTTATAATATTAGGCCTCACTCAGGTTAATCGCAGTGACGTCACTAGAAATTCTCCTCAACTGACTCCAACGGACTCTTCTGAATCATTTTGAGTTCTTTATTAATACGTCTTGCATTGTTCATTTTGTGTTACCGAGGGTGTCTTATTTAATCTAGAACACATTCATTCTTTCTCTTTTACTTATTCCTTTTCATTCATTTATTCTTTCTCTTTCATTCATTTTCTTTCATTTATTCCTTCCCTTTCATTTATTCCTTCGATTTCATCCATTACTTGAATTTCTTTAAACGGGTTCATGATTTGCTTATTCCTGGTGATTTTGAATTTTTGAACTTTATTATTTCATTTCTTTTTTAACTCAAATTATGTTTCAATAAATCTTCCACTTTGACATTATTTTACAATCAGAAGTTTCTGGGAAGTAAAGGAAAGTTAGAAGAAAGGACTAACTATCAATTGCAAAAAGAATCTATCGTTAGCAACCAGAGGTAAAAAAACAAAAAACAAAACAAAAAACAAGATGTGAACCAAGAATTGTAGGGGTGGCAAATCTTTCGGACGACACTCTAATATAGTATTATATATATATATATATATATATATACAATATTTCGTTCAAAATTCAAGAATTGGTTCAAAAATCAAGCAATTCCAGAAATTTATATATTTGGCAAGTATTGGAATGCGCAGTGGGGTAGAAAAAAATGCTTTTCAAAAACTAAGCAAAATATTAAGAGACTAGAAAATGTTATTAGAAACAAAAAAGAAGGGTGAACTGCATTGTAATTTTAATTATGCTATATGGCAGTGAATGCTGGACAATCTCCCATCAGACGAAGAGAAAATTAGAGGTGGTTCTAAAGAAGGGTGCCTGAGAACACTACGACTGGAGCGCGTAAGCAGGGAGAAAATACGTACCAAAAACGACAATTTTGCTCAGAATCGAAGACTGCTGAAACTTCTTGGACGCATAACGAGAAAGACGGGCTTGGAGAATTTGACGCCCACAGGAAATATCAAAGGCAAGAGGGACAAGAGTGACAATTATCCACCTACTTGACCAGCTTGTTTGAATGGATGACGGAACGAAAGACAGGGTTGGTGGCAAAAAGACAGATTTTGCTAAGAGCTACAAAGCATAGGAAATTGTGAAAAGCCATGATCACCAACGTTCTAAAGGTACACAGTACATAAAAGAAGAAGTATTTCGACCGTCCCGTTTTCTCCTGGTTGCTGTTGTTATCCTCTCAATGTCATTAAGAAAAGGGCGACCTGTCTTTGGTAACATTTTAACCCATTAGTGGCCAGCATTACATATACAGTTGTCTCAGATCAATGCTTAAAATGGCTTCCAGTGAATGAAACATATAGAACGTGGCGAGGACCACCATCCTTCGGACTGGCGATAAAGAAGCACAGAAAACTTTGCAAAATAACAGGGACACATCATTTGGAACCACATCACACAAACCACACGACTTTCAAAGACGTCACTAACTAAAATGCATATCACACGTAACTCGAACATAAAATAATGACATAATTAAGATCCTGATGTTCCACACTACTTCAAACAAAAGGTTACGAAGGAAATCAAACACTGTAAAGATGGAGATGGAGTTGGAGGCAAAAAGACAGATTTTGCTGCCAGATGTAGTTTATCGTCATACCCAGAACTGCTTAACTATGTATAAAGAAGCTTTAACATTTTTTTAGGAACCAAGAAATAGTGCTGAATTGTTATGTAATATCTGTCCTCCCGTACCCTAGTCACTGCTGGACAATTTCCTCGCAGATGGAGAAGAGATTTGATGCCGCAAAAATGTGGTTCTACAGAAGGATGCTGAGAATAGTATGGCTGGAACATGAGTATAACGAGGAAGTTTTAAGGTAACTGGAAACAAAAACGACGCTTATACAAAAAATCATAAATCGACAATTGCAATTTCTAGAGCTTTTAATGAGGAAATAGGGCTTGGGGAATTTAACACTCAAAGGACAAGTTGAAAGCAAGAAAGTCAGAGGAAAGCAGCGAATAACCTAAAGTAGCTGGTTGACAGATCGGGGATTAAGAGAGATAGAAAAAGGACAAAGCTTACTAAGAGACAGAAAAAAAAAACAGAAAGCCGTGGAGAGCCATGATCGCTCACTCCTTAAAGAGATACGATACTTGGAAGAAAAAATATCAGAGCAAATCAAAATTCTGTTCTCGGCAACATATCTAAATCAAATGAATGGATCTGATTAGCTTGATTTATTTTTTACGGCTTATCAACCCACTGTAGGTTATTTAAAGCTAGAAAATATTTTGGGGTTGTTAGAATATATTTGGGAGATAATACATAGCTGAAGAGGGAGAAGTGGATTCATACCTTTCCAATGGTAGTTGTGCGTAAATGAATATAACGAATCCGGCTGAAATTGGACCCCAGCTCTTCAATTTCCAATTCCGAGCCAATTCCACGTCTATGCTTACACCCTCCTTGTATTACCAAGATGTCAACAATCTAGGTACTGACCAGGTTCGATGTTGCTTAACTTCGCTGACAGAACGAGAACCACTGTTTCAACTTGATAAGCCCCAATGTATGAAATGAACGCCCCACTAAAAATATTGATAAATAAACTTATTACAGCCAATAATGCTGAAATAGGATCCATCAAACTCCAGATATTTGTGTCTTATTATTGCCCCTGCAATCTATATGAGAAAGTAAAAGCAGGCGTATACAGCTTGCCACTATATTTCATAATTTCACAAATACCTTACCCTGAAAATTACTTATCCAAAAGTGTAAACAAATACTTCCGGCCTTAACAACCAAACAGATATTTTCTTGAAATGTTGCACTCCAATAAACCCAATATCGATATCCTGGCCTCTTTAGATGGTGACGTATTCTCTACCAAGAAAAACTATAAACATTCATTGCGCCCATTTCAAAAATAATCATTTTTTATGATCATTACGGCATCTACAGACGGACTGACGGTGTAGCTATGGGTTCATCTCTCGGTCCCAATTTAATCAATTTCTACATGACTCACGTAGAAAACGAAATGTTTAACAATTTCTTCAATCCCATCATATATGTTCGATATATCAATGACATATTCATACTAGACACGATGAATGAAATATTTAAAACACCGAAGAAAAATATGCTCTAAGTTTACTCAGGAAATTAATAAATAAACATGTTATCAGTCACTGGTAGCACGACTCGGAGTTTCATGCAAGACGCAATCTTCAAGTGCTGGGTAGAAACTGAGTACTGCATAAGTCATTACCCAGCACCTGAAGACTGCATTGTGCATAAAACTCCAAAACGTGCTACCGATGAGGGATTATATGTATATTTATTAATATATACTTAATAGCTCTGTTTTATTACATCGAGCACTATTTTTATTAACACCATCGTTTTATGTGCGATATTTTACACACACACACACTCACACACGCATATATATATATATATATATAGATAGATAGATAGATAGATAGATAGATAGATAGATAATGAAGAGGCTGCGTTAGATAGATGGATAGATAGATAGATAATGAAGAGGCTGCGTTAGATAGATAGATAGATGGATAGATAGATAGATAATGAAGAGGCTGCGTTAGATAGATAGATAGATAGATAGATAGATAGATAGATAGATAATGAAGAGGCTGCGTTAGATAGATAGATAGATAGATAGATAGATAGATAGATATAGATAGATAGATAGAAACTAATACTTACAATTTAACTGTTTAACTGAATGAAGGACACTGCTAGCTACAAACCTTCTTGGGAGAAGATTTAGCAATTGACTCAATATATTCATTCTAATGCATATCAGTGAAAACGATAGATCGGGAAAAACGCAATGTGGCGGATGCCAAACTCTCTTTCCTGGAGGTTAGCATCAGCCATGATGATGGAAGGTAAAAATATAAATTGATATACGTCGTGGCACGACGAAATCCTAATCAAATACATTAGTCCTCGAAAAAACTTTCCCTATTTCTACGAGTAGACCAATCAACTTAATGACTGCAAAAAACCTCAAAACCCTCAATCAAAAAAATCAAAAACTCCCGTCTTTTTAATTCCAAGTGATATAAACATAGATATTATAAAGACATGATTAAGCGAGAAAAATCAATTTATTCTTTGCATTATTCTATAAAAAAAATTGAGCAATAGATAACAAGAACTTATCAACAATAATCTTTTTTGGCTTCCTCCAGCGTGGTTGATGTTAAGCTTCAGAAGGGTAACTCATAGTGCCATCAGGAGGGTAACTCATCGTGCTTTCAGGAGGGTAAGTCATAGTACCTTCAGGAGGGTAATTCATAGTGCCTTCAGGAGGGTAACTCATAGTATCTTCAGGAGGGTAACTCATAGTGCTTTCAGGAGGGTAACACATAGTGCTTCCAGGAGGGTAAGTCATAGTACCTTCAGGAGGGTAATTCATAGTGCCTTCAGGAGGGTAACTCATAGTATCTTCAGGAGAGTAACTCATAGTGCATTCAGGAGGGTAAGTGATAGTACCTTCAGGAGAGTAACCCATAGTGCTTTCAGGAGGGTAACTCATAGTGCCTTCAGGAGGGTGACTCATAGTACCTTCAGGAGAGTAACTCTCGTTTTTGTCCTTCTTTTATCCAAGCAAATGCAGACTGTCATTTCATGCATCCCCCCAACACCCCCCACCCCCGAGTCGATTCATCGACTATTTCTTTCGCTCTCCTTTCTTTTCTTTATTTATTCTTAATTCTCAAAGCTGACACAAAACATGATGGAAATCTGCTTTCAGGAGGGTAACTCATCGTGCTTTCAGCAGGGTAAATCATAGTACCTTCAGGAGGGTAATTCATAGTGTTTTCAGGAGGGTAACTCATAGATTAACGTTTTCCTCTAATAGGAATCGGAATGTGTATATCGATTCAATTATTAACTCTCGTCCACAGAAAGTTAGTTCACTAGACAATTTTTCTCACCTACTTGCGTCTTACATCTTTATAAGTATACAATTCTTCCGTGCACTGAATACTGTTGCCACATCTTATCTGCGGCTTCTGCTACGTATTTTAAAGTTGTGGACAAAATCCGGATAAGAATCTGCAATATTATTCGTCCTGACTTAGCATCTCGGCGTCATTCCCTTTCCCACTCCTTGTAGAAATACTTTCACGGCAATTATTCTGTTGAATTTACCTCTTTCGTACCTAGGTTTCATGAATTTAAGCGTAGTACTAGATTGGTAGCACATCTCATCACTTTATTGCTAAAGACCCAGAGTATAAGCGTATGTTTTATTCTAATAGTTTCTTATTTCGTACGTCTTGCTAGTGAAAATCTTTTCAAAGTCCTTGCCTACTACCGACTACAATTTTTATAATGAAACGTCTCCTTGAAATCTGTTAATTTATTGTTCTTTCTTCTCGCTTAAATGGGTGGTAGAACAGGGTTTAGGAGAAATAACAAAAAAAAAAGAAGCTTATTAAGAACTACAAGGGACAGGAAGATGTGGAGAGCCGTAATCGCCTACGTCGGATGCTGCACATAAAAGGAGATAAAAGATACATCAGTTATTTAACATAGTCAATGCTATTATCATACAAACGTAACAACCTGAATTAAATGAGATGTCATTCAACACAGGAAACGTCATTTTAAAATGTCTATAAAATATCCTTTTTTTTTTTTTCACGTGCTTTCAAGCTCTGTGGAATGACGTCAGTCATCTTTTCCGCCATATTTCCCATTTATTTTTCATGAAACCTCGAACAACTTTCTCGTTTTTGTCCTTCTTTTATCCAAGCAAATGCAGACTGTCTTTTCATGCATTCCCCCCCACCCCCCGAGTCGATTCATCGACTATTTCTTTCGCTCTGCTTTCTTTTCTTTATTCATTCTTAATTTTCAAAGCTGACACAAAACATGATGGAAATCTGATGGAAATTTGATCATTTCCGCTAGCGGAATGGAAATATTCAAATGGGCAAAAAGTAAGTTCAGAAACCAGTCACATTTGCATTGAGTTAGTCGGAGTTATACCCCTTGACATTCACTCTCTTTTTTTTTTCAGTGGAATTTTTTTTTCTTCTTTTGTATCGTAACTACTCGTTCTGCTTTCGAATTTTTACACACCATTTCCGAGTAAGAACTCAGATTGATGACCAATAACTGCATGGTTATTAGAAGTCATTTATTTATTTGAGAATCGTTATGTCAAAATCGAAAAAATGCCTGTGTAACGTATTTCTTCAAAACGTCTTCATCAGGCTAAAATAATTTTCTTATTGATAGAATTAAATAGGTATAAAGAAGGAATCGAAAAATATTATGCAACAAAAACGTCAGTTATAATTATACGTAAAAAGGAAGGTAGATGTAGAAACATTAAACTTTAAATTTCTGGCGTACGATGTATCTACATGTACAGTTTAACCGACTTTATTCAAATTCCAAACGCTTTCGTTTTTTAGCGCTGTGGTTTTTAAATATCAGTATATAGTTGATATGTTTAAAGACAGAATACAAATATTATGGAAACGGATTTGTTGTCAAGAGAAAATGGAAGAATAATGTACGACGATATTAGAAAGTATCAGACCGTGTGTCTGTAATACAGTTCACTGTTCAAGAAAAAAAAACATACGAATATCAACAAACAGAATGAATCTAGAATGTCCAGCTAACGAGGCCATGGAGTTTTACTTTGAAAAGACTGAAGTTCAAAGGTAATCCAAGAACCACCATAGTCACAACGCTGAACCGAGACATTGAAAAGAATAAGGCTGAAAGATCTCACTTTTTCCTTTGGAGAAGTTTACAATCGAGGAAGATCTGCAACGAATGCGCAAACTCGCAGAGGACAGAGAAGGCTGGCAAAAGATGGTCGAATCAATATACAATGTCACTGAAGATGAGAGCATGTTAATTCATAAGCTCGAATCGAAACAAATTTGATGATACTTATATTGGGATAACAATAGATTTGTTAAGTAAGGTGAAATGTTGTGTGAACCTGGACGCAAATTTACTGTGCGTTTAAAGTACTTTCTACAAATTTCCGTTTTAGTAAATTACTTACTCTTTTACATTCTTTAAGTCTAAATTATGGACAGAATCATCACGGCAAATGTATTGAGTGTGTTCTTTTGTAAAAAAATCTCTTTTGTCTTCCCGGTTCTCGCCCGATCACCGAAGTTAAGCAACACCGAGCCTGGTCAGTTTCTAGTTGGGTGACCACTTGGGAATATCAGGCACTTGGATGGCCGGGTGGTGTAATGGATAACTTCTCGCTATTGGAAATCGAAGAGCCGCGTTTCAGTCGGAAATAACATTGGGAAAAGGTATGGACCAATCTCTTTTCCCCCAAATATGGGTTAATTAGTAAGACTTGTATCACCGTGACAATTATTATTTTTTTAAAAAAAGAAAAAAATATTTCGATTTCGCATTTAAATAACATATAGAGGCTGATATGCTGATAAACAAAAAACAACCAACCTCACTTTTATATCAATATATTATTTTATGTAAATTCCTTGAAGTTTCACCCATGCATTACTTGTGATTGTTATTACAGGTTATAGTGCAAATTTCTGGTTTTAGGTTGTTATGACTTTCTTTTGTTATAATTATGCCTCTTATTGCTTTAGAATAGATCAGTCATTCAGCTATGTACCATGCGTGATACACGCTTAGCCGAACTTGTATTTTTCGATACACAACTGACGAGGCAGATTTTTTCCCGGAATAAGTTGCCATTTCTTTCTGTGGTAGACCAGTTGCCATCCAAGGCTATAGAACCCGATCTGTCATGCTATTTACCCATAGCTGGCAGGGAGGAGAAGAGGATTCATAGCTTTCCCAAGGGTATTAGCACGTAATGAATCGACTAGAATTCGAACTCGGCTCTCCGATTCCTCAATCCGAGCTCGCTATCCATTACTCCACCGTCCCTCCTCAGGTAGAATACGTACCTTTAATTTTCGCGGGAAAACAGCATAGCTGCTATCACTTTGGAACTTATCAATACGTCAATAAAGATGAAAGAAAACAAGATCTGTCATTAAGAAATGTTTGTATATTACTTTTTTATGCTAGGTAAGTAATGTTTATTTCAAATCCGATTAATTTAACTTTAAATTTGCTAATTTTACTCAAATAACGTGTCACAAATATATATTTTATTTTTGGAAAATTTTTAAAACCGAAAATTTTGTTTACAAATTTCTTAATGGCTGCATTTCAGAAAATTCTCTGAAACCGTCAGAAAAGTTGAGATTCTGATCTATATAATTGTTACTTGAAATACACCAGATTTTTTTACTTAATGGAAATAGTAAATTTAATCATTTAGTTTTCAATTAAAGATAAAATGAAATCTTCAACAATACTTTTTCATTTTTAAAAATTCATTTTAGTATTTAGGTATCGAAAATTTCTAATTGAATTAGTGGAAGTATCTACGTTATGAGCAAACTTAGCAAATCCTATCTTAACCTTAGATGAATTATTTTCAGTTGTAGTTCGATTTTTGTTTTATTTATATTTGGACCACATTTGGTATTAAATATCCTACATTGTGATTATAAAAGATCTGACAAGAAAAGTGAAATGTCATAAGAACCTGGGCGTACATTTACTGCAGATGAACTAGCAATTAAATCACTTTCTACACTAGTTTTGTTTAATAAATTGTTTTCTCTTTTAATTAGCGTTATTTTTCATCAAAATTATTGTCAAATCCATTACGATGAGCAAATAATTCACTGAATGGGTTGTCTTATAAAATATCTCTTTTCTGTTCATATAATATTTTATTTAAACTCAATCAACGTCTCTCCTGTGTATTTTTTGTGGTTTCATGACAGTCTATAGAAAAGAGACTACATTTAAATGTCATGAAATAAAACCATAGATTTAAAAAGAAAATTACAAATATGAACTTACTTTATTTTAATGTTTCTATTCAACTATTTGTGTAGCTTATTTAGTGTGAAATCTGTGCCTGGTGTTTTTCACAATATTTTTATTGTTTAGTCGAATGTACGATAAGCAAACTCCCTATTTCTTTTTAATGACTATCAAAACAAAGTATTTAAAATAAAATAATCAAAAAATAGTGAAAAGAATTTAATTTTTTTTAAATATATCTTTGGATATGTAGTCTAGATAATTTTGTTTATTTTTATTTTTATTTTGAGTATATTTTTTATCACTGACGCTATTATATACCCGTACATTGTGATATGTCTCAGCAACAGAGATTGTCACTCCCGTATCAGCCTTTAAAGTGACAGATGTCAATGCTCCAGCCAAGCTGACAACTAGGATGCTACCCATGGACAACCCTGATCGATGGCGGCCTAGGCATTGTGATAATAGATCTGCCCAAGAAAGGTTGTAAGAAACTGGATGCAAATTTACTGCAGATAATCTAGAGATTAAAGATTAAAGATTAAACTCTTTCTATACACGTTCGTCTTTGTAAATTGTTTTCTCTTCGAATTAAAGCAACGTTTTTTAAATGGAAATTATGGTGAAACTCATTTCAGTGAGTAACACATGCACTGAGTGTATTGATTGGTCAATGATCTCTTTTCTGTTCGTATAATCATTTATTTAAACTCATCAAAGTCTCGCCTATGTATTTTTCGTGGCTTCATGACGGGCTGCAGTGTAAATCACTGCTTTAGGTTTTAGGTTGTTAGGACTTTGATCTCTATTAATTAAACCTCTTATTGTTTTAGAAGTAGTTGTAACAAAATTTATATTAAGTTTAAATAAATTCATTCGTGATTAAGTTAGCAATGTTTGTGTAATATTTTTTCTCTGATATTAAATACGCACACATATATACATATTCATGAATGGCGATGAGTTTAACTGTTTTAAATTATTTATAATAGATAATTAAAATAAATCTTGATCAGCTCAACTGGGGTTGTGTATTTCTTAATAATGTCTCTGAGGGCAAATTCAACCAGCTTATAATTAACGTGTATTTAATTTTAAATAGTTATTAACTAGCGTCTGTTTCCCATTATTCTTACAATAATATTTTTATGACATCTATTTTATGTCTTAGTGGATATTCACTCGTTAAGGTGGCAAAAGTTTATATTTTATTTTGTTTGTTTTTTTTGTATAACAAAGTGCTCAATGTTATTATTGTATTCTATAAGGACGTTTAAAAATGGGAATTTATTGTTTTGACTAAGTTCAAAAGCCAAGTTAGGGACCGTTATTTTTAAAAGGAATTTTGAGATTTTCGATTTCTTTTTATCTTCAGCTAAAATTTTTAAAAAAATACCATCTACAGAGAGGACATATACAGAATGCGATGGGTAAATTGTCGTAATATTAATTTTTGCGCATGCGCTTTGTTTTTGTTATATAGACTGCAGAGTATAGTAGGGTCAGTTGGCCACCGTCTGTGAGAAAAAAAAGCGCTTGGTATTCTCGTTGAAAGTTCCAATAGGAACACACACACACAACCCCCCCCCAAAAAAAACACATATATATCATAAAATTTATATATAAAATATATATGTAATATATTATATATAATATAATATACTATATATATATATATATAAAGAATTTATATATATATATATATATATATATATATATAAATATATATATAGTGAACCAGGATATAAGAGACCCGGATATAAGAAAAACCCGAATATAAGAGAGATTTTCTCTGGCCCCAAATTAGAGCCTGTGTTAAATGCATATGAAATAGACCAAACCCGGATATAAGAAACCCGGATATAAAAAAACCCGGATATAAGAGACTTCTTCTCCGGTCCCGACAACTCTCTTATATCCGGGTTAAACTATATATATATATATATATATATATATATATATATATATATATACATATATATATAATGTAATTTTTGATTTTAATAATTTCACATAATAATTCATCGAGTCTAGAACAAGAAACCTCAACAAAATGCAAAAAACATTGGACCGCCATTTCGTCTGTAACACTGGGCAAGTAGCGGATACTTGTATTGCCAATTAATATTTCTCTAAATGTGAGAGGTTTAAATAAAAATAAATAGATATAACAGAATAATCAACCAAATATGCTTGAATTTATATATATATATATATATATATATATATATATATATATATATATATATATATATAAGATTGTATATTTAGGTGGCAATCCCTCCTTTATACAAGTTTCGTTAAATCCGATTGATAAGATACTCCGATTTCTATTTAATTTTTCTTGTGTTTGTAAAATTGTTTTCTTTTCTGGGCACAAAATGTGTAAAAAGAAAATGTTCTTCATTCCCAAACGCACTTTTACCCATTATCAAGGATGATTTTAGTTTTACTTTTTAACTGAATGTATGAGTTGTGTGTATGCATCTAGAGTTATAGGGTTGTTTTATTTTCCAAACACGATCAACAAATTGTGTCCGTGTTCGTAATGTGTGTGTGTGTGTGTTTATATATATATATATATATATATATATATATATATATATATATATATATATATAAAAAGTGAATATTGAAGTCAATACTCAGAGGCGACAGGCTGTTTCATGCTGAACGCAATCGTCAGGCCACCTGTCACGTTTGAGTATTCACTTCAATGTTCACTTTTATATATTTACATACTCTCTATCTCTGATATTGAGCACTTTATCCCGGAAATATAGCACACCTTAAAACTATATTTCTTCATATACATATAAATATATATATATATATATATATATATATGTGTGTGTGTGTGTGTGTGTGTGTGTGTGTGTGTGTATGTGTGTGTGTCTGTCTGTTTGTCTGTCTGTTTGTCTGTCTGTGATTTAAATTTGCATCAGAAACCAAAGGAATGGTAAATATATGACGATCGGATCCGTAGAAATGCTAAATATTTTTTTTTCAAATTCTTATACAACTACAATGCAAGGTGCGTCAGTTATTTGAGAACAGATTTCAATTTAACATATTTTTCTATGTTCCGTGCCCCCCACACACACACATCACCACCAGTATACGGGTGATCATGTCTGTCTTCATAACTTCCTATCTATTGCACCCTCTTAGGAACGTTTTAGAATTTTAGGCTGAATCTAAGTATATAGTATGTTGATAGAATGACTATGAATAATGCCACCATGAAAAATTATCTACTTCATTCCCTTAGATATTTGCTAGGACTGCTCCATGCGGACTTTCCAAAATATGATTTGCATTAAAATGGAAACATGCAAATTTTAGAATTTTAAACTGAACCTAAGTATATAGAATGTTGGTAGCATGACTATGAATAATGCCACCATGAAAAGCATCCCACACTCCGTTCCACCATCCGCTATCCGCCTTCCCTGTCTATTTTGCGTTCGATATGCACTGTGTATGTATGTCAAATTCTCCAAGCCCTCTTTCCTAATTATACATCCAATATCTTTCAGCTGTCTCTTTCTGACTCAGATTATGTGTCTTTGATCTTTCCATTTACCTTAAGACTTGTTTGTCGCTTATGTCCACCATAGTATTCTCATCATCCATCTGTTGAACCAAATATCTGTTGCATCCTACTTTCACTTCATCTGTGAAGAAAATGTCCACCATTCACTGCTATACAAGAAGATTGATATTATTATTACATCACAGTCGAGCACTCTTCCAGTTTGTCTCTAACGAAAATCTCCTATTTCTAAGTAGTTTGCTTAGCTTTTGGAAGGTATCTTTTGCTATTCCATTGCTCGTTTGGATCTCAGTGTCGCGTTTTTTTATCCAACACTTCCCAGATATTTAAACTTCTGTACGTGCTTGATTTTCGTGAAGGAAAAACTCAACACCGCCGACTAAACGCTACCGACTCAACGCCACCGACTCAGCACCACCGACTGAGGGCCGTGACAACTCAGAACTGCAACAACACTGGACTGGAATAAACGAGAAAAGCAAAACATTTTTTTTTATAACCGAATTAAAGTAATTTTATAAAACACTCTTGTTTTTAATTATTAAGTAATTCGAAAAATGCAAAACAAAACGAAGCCGTTTTTGTTTTTAATTATTTTTTTAATAAAGTAAATCGTAATTTAATTTATTTTTTTAATGAACTAAATCGAAATTTGAAAATATTTCTCTAAGACTATTATAAGATTTAATGTTGTGAAATGAATGTGAATTTGAATTATTTTTTATATGTCAATTTACTTTATTAAAAATAAATTTCTTTACGATCTACTTTATTTAAATTAAACTAAAAATAAAAAAAACAGGTTTATATTTTACATAATGCCTTTTCAGATGCCTTAATTGAAGAAAAATATTCACTAATTAAGGTGTTAATCCTTAATAAATTATTTTTATTCCGTTATAAAAACCAAAAAAGTTACGTTTTTCTGGTGCTGAGTTGTCTCGGTCTTGAGTCAGCGGTATTAAGTCAACGGTGTTTAGTTGGCGTTGTTGAGTTGTTCTGCATCCTTTGATGTCGACAACTTCAATTCGTAGTCGTTTTTTTCTCTTGTTGACAACCATCCTTTCTCTCTCTCTTCTTACAGTTAATGTTTAGCCCTTTCTTTTCGTTTTTCTGTTAATACCGTGTCTAGGAGGTCCGTGTCTATCGTAAACTAAATAAAATAAATTAACTCTAATTTATTAGTATATTGGTAAATCTTTATCATAAAAGATACAAAGAAAAGTATGCTGAACTGTTATGTAATCTATACAATTTTCTCCAGGTCTACCAACGAATAATCAGACTTACATTGCCAGTGAACAACTAAGAATTTTTAAGAGACAACAAATAAACTGCTGTTGACCATTAGAAAGAAAGTTTCAAGTTTTCGGGCGCATAATGAGAAAAAGACTTGGAGAAGGGACAATGAAAGTGGTAGAAAAAAGCAACTAATCTACTTGACAAATTTAATTAAATAGATGGCAAAACATGGACCATCATCACTAAAAAGAGTCGTAAATGACTGAGAATTACACCCTTGTGCAAATTAATTAAAACAACCGCTTTAGTTTCCTTCCTTTCACCGTACGGTCAGATTTAAGCCCACTGGAGGGACAGTGTGTAATTGATTTCTATTTTTTCCTCATATCCGATCATTTGCGGTGGTGTGCAGTAATATGAATCTGTTTTCGTGGTGTATAATGAAATTTATCTGGACTCGAATAATATTGCGCCGTCCGTGATTGTATCAGATTTACATCACGTCCAGACACTATTGTCTCGACTGTCGATCAGTTGTCCTACGACCATTGTCTGCGATGGACGTTACTCCAAGGAAGTGTACGAAAATTGTAACGCTGCACAAACATAATGGCAGGCTTTACTAGTGAGCAAATCAAAGTACTATCGACTGGCCCGGAAACTCTCCTGATTAAAATCCAATCGAGAATCGGTGGTCAATCAGCAAGGAAAGACTTCGTGGAATGGTCATACGAAGTACTAATATGTGTGTGCACTGGGGCATGTTTCATTGGAAAAATGCAACAAAAAAGATAAATAAAAACGGGATTATTCGTTTTGTTTCAACTAATTTGCATAAATGTGTAATTAGATTAAAAAAATAAACAGTAATTTGTGGAGAATCATTTTCGCGCATGTCCTGCCAGTCACGTGATATATTGAGAAATAGAAACTGGAGCAGGCCCTTTTCATTTTAAAGACGGGTACGAGATATTCTTTCTAGGCTAATTGTCTCGCCTTAGTCATATGGTCTTGTGCTAGGTTTAGGCAAAATATTGATACAAACAGGATGTTTTGGTGCGAAAGTGAACGCAGCAGAGAATCCTGGAATTGAAACTCGGTTCGCTGAATATCGTTTTCGGGCAATGACCGTTAAAATACGCGTATATGCAATAAATAACATAGAAATGAAAAGTTTCAAAAGAAAAAAAGAATTACAATCAGAAAATAAGAGAAAAATGGATGGAAAGGAAAAGTTGTTGATAAAAAGAGGAATAAAATGACATGAAGAGAAAGGGAAGAAGGAGAAAGAATGAAGAAGAAGAAGAATCAAGCCGTGAAAAGAAAAAAAAAGAAGACGAGGAAGAATTAGAAAAAGAAGTAGAAAATGAGAAAGAAGTAAAAGAAGAAGACGAAAACATAGGAAACGAAGAAGAAAATGAGGAAGAAGAAGTGGAATAAGAAGAGGAGGAAAAAGTATCAAACGATGAAGAAGAAAATAAAAAGAAGTAGAAGAAAATGAAAAGAAGCAAGAGAAGCAAATGAAGAAGAAGAAGAAGAAGAAGAAGAAGAAGAAGAAAAAGTAGCAAACGAAGAAGAAAAAGCAAATGAAGAAAAAGAAGAAAAAATGAGGAAGAAGTAGACGAAGAAGAAAATAAGGAAGAAAGGGAATAGAAAGAAGTAGAAGTAAAACAAAGAAGAATAAAAACGAGGAAGAATTAGAAAAAAGAGAAAGAAATAAGAGAGAATGAAGAAGAAAGAAAATAAAGAATAAAGTGAAGAATAAGAAGAAGAGGAAAAAGAAGAGAAAAATGAAGAAGACGAAAAATAAAGAATGTGAGGAAAACAGGAAAATGAGTAAGAAGTAGGATAATAATAATAATAATAATAATAATAATAATAATAATAATACCGAGGAAGAATAAAAAGTAGAAATCGATGAAGAATATATGAGGAAAAAATAAGTAGAAGAAGATGAAGAAAATGATGAAAAAGAGGAAGAGGAAAATGAGGAAGAAGTAGAAGGAAAATGAGGAAGTAATAGTAGTAGCAATAGTAGTAGTAGTAGAAGAAGAAGAAGAAGTACGAGAAGAAACTGAAGAAATAAAAGTAGAAATTAAGAAGAAGAAATGAGGAAGAAGTAAAAGGAAAAGAAGAAGAAGAAAAAAAAAGAAGATTATGAGACAGAAGAAAAAAAGAAGAAGAAAATGTGGAAAGAGTAGAAAAAAAGAGGAAAGGAAGAGGGAATATTACAAAGAGAGACGAAAGAATGCTGTTTTCATCAGTTTCATATTTTTCGCCGATATAAAAATAACGTCTAGCGCTCAACACTACTCAATTTATTTTACATCAGTAAATACCGCCAAACGTGTACCGTTCGCGGAGAAATGGCACACCCTGCTTGAACGACAACCACGGATTGCCCGACATTTAAGGAACATTCAAATGATACCCAAACTTTCAAACGTGAAACAGACTTCGTCAGCTGATATATTTTGTGCAAGAAAATGTTGTTGGTTGATTAACAGATCGATTGATTATTTGATTGGTTTGTTGCTTCGTTCGTTCGGTCGGCCGTACGTTCGTTTATTGGCTAGATAATAATAATAATAATAATAATAATAATAATAATAATAATGATTAGTGGGCCAATATCTGCACTGGAAAATCTGCAACTTCTACGGGAAGGAAACTGAAAGAAACAGGTATGAACACCACCCAGACGGAGATAGGACCTGTTACAATTCTATGGGACTACACAATACACACTGACAGAACAATCAAAGCCAACCGCCAAGATATTGTTATTAAAGACCACAAACAAATACGGTGCCTCCTTTTTGATATGGCAGTCCCTGCTGACTGCATTGTATCTTTGAAGATATTCAAAAAGCAGTCAAAATACAAGGACCTTGAAATAGAAATCTCGAAAATGTGGCATATGGGAACATCAACAATCCCTGTTGTAGTTGGAGCCCTAGGACTGGTTGGAAAAGATTGCAGTAGACTAATTGAAGGGATTCCTGGAAGTCCATGCCTCAAGGAGATACAAAAATTGTTCTGACAAGTACAGCCCACACTTTACAGAAATGCTTTATCTATGTAATTTTTTTTTTTTTTTTTCAGTGGAAAAGTGTCATGCTGCCATTTCTAACCTTAGGTCCCTGGGCGGGACCCGGAAAGAAATGTATAAACGCCAGAAATCAAAGATAATAATAATAATAATAATAATAATATGAAGAAGAAAAAGAAGAAGAAGAAGAAGAAGAAAAAGAAAAAAAGAAGAAAGGGGAGAGGAGGAGTAGAAGGTAAGAATGTAGTTTTTATCAGATGGTTGATTGATTGGTTGTTTAGTTGGTTCGTTTATTCATTGGTTCATTCGGCCGGTCGCTGGTTCGTTTGTAGATTCAATAATAAGAGGAAGAAGTAGAAGAAGAAAAATGAGGAAGAAGAAGAAAAAAGAGGAAAATGAGGAAGAAGTAGAAGAAACTGGGGAAGAAGAAAAAGTAGAAAAGAGGAAGAAGTTAAAGAAAAAAATATGAAGAAGCTGGTTAACTTTAACGCCTCTAAAACAAATCTGCTCTTTATTACTCACCACAGGGACCCATCCCTGCCACCCATTAGAATGTTTAATTCTCAACTCCACGAGAGTACCTCTTTGTGACTGCTTGGTCTCTGTCCGCTGATCTGAGATGGAACAATTACATTGAATCAATAGCTTCATCCACCGCAAAAAAAGTTGGTTCCCTATGTCGCGACAAAAAGATTTTCTCGCCCGAGTCCATCCTTCATGTCTATAAATCAACCATTCGCCCTTGCATGGAATACTGCGGCCATATATGGTCTGATGCCCCCGCTGTTCGTCTTAAGGTTCTCGACAAGATCCAGAGACAGATATGCAAGGTGGTTGGTCCTGATCTAGCATCTCTTCAACAGTCACTTTCTCACAGACGTTTTGTGGCTTCCCTCTGACTTTTCTGCAAATACTTTCAGGGTAAATGCTCCGACGAGCTACTTTCGCTAGTTCCCAGACTGCATGAATTTAAGCGTGCTACTAGGCTGGCATCACGGTCCCACCCTTTCAGTGTCGAAACAGTTAAATGTAGCCGTCTCTTCTACTCCAATAGCTTAATGTCTCTCACCTCCCGTCTATGGAATTCCCTTCCTATTATTTTTTTTTCCTAAGAGCTATAATCTCCACCTATTCAAATGTAATGTCAATCGACGTCTCCAGATGCCCTGACATATTCCCTGTCCTTCTCAACATCGTTTCGTACATCACGCCTCTTTACTCTCGCTTCCACTCTGTAACCCCTTGCGTGCTAGTGGCATCCCGCCTTGCTTGGGGTGAAATGCTTAAAAAAAAAAAAAAGAAGTAAATGAAGAAGAAAAACAGAGAATGAAAAAGAAGAAAAGGCGGAAGAAGTAGAAGAAAGGGGAAAGGATGAGGAGTAGGGAAGAATATTGTTTTCATCAGTTGATTGATTGATTGATTGATTGATTGGTTCAGTCGCTCGGTCGTTCGATAGTTGATTGCTACATTTGTCGATTAGTTAATAAGAGGAAATACTGCTGTCATATATGGTCTGGTGTGCCTCTGATGTTCGTTTTAAGGTCGTCGACAAGATTCAGAGACGGATATGCAATGTTGTTGATCTTGATCTGGCATCTCGTCTATAGTCGTTCGATCGGTCGTTCGATAGATGATTGCTTCATTTGCGTTCAGTTAATAAGAGGAAAATAAAGAAGAAGAAGAAGAAGAAGAAGAAGAAGAAGAAGAAGAAGAAACTGTGGAAAAAGAAAAAGTAGAAAACCAAGAAGAAGAAGCAGAAGAAAAAAAAGGAGGAAAAAGTGACAGAAAATGTTAAGGATGAGCTGAAGTATTTTGTGCAAGAAAATGTTATTGGCTGGTTGGTTAATTGTTTGATTCGTTTGTTCATTGGTTTTTTTGAATGTTTGTTAGTTCGGTTGTTGATTCGATTCCCGAGTAAACCTTTTCACGTACTGTTCAAATTTACACCCGTCTTTTACAAGCCGGATTCACTGGAACTTTAGATCTTTAGGTGGGACCAATATGTAGACAGACAGAAAAAGAGCGTTTATACGATTAGCTCAAGGGGTTATCGGCAGGGATTTTGAAATCAACGAGCCGAGTTCAAATTCCAGTCGATTCTTTCTCGTTCGTTTTTCGCTAACGCGCCTGGACAAAAAGAATGTATACATTTTCTTCCAACTATGACAGGGTAGACTAAGATCTCTTGCCTTGCGTAGTAAACAGTCTAGGAAAAAGTGCACCCTGTATTATTTTTAGGAGGTTTAAGAATCTCCTGAATCTTTGATATTATTCCATCATCATCTTGCGGCCTCAGCCGAGATTGAACTCACCAATACTTTGATTGGTGTAGTTCATAATCTTTTCAAGTAGCTGAATTCTTGATGCTTCGCTAGGGCTATCAAGGGTGTTTTTATCGTGACACCATCACTAAATGGATTGCCAACCAAGGCTGAGAGAGACTCCATTCACCCTCCTCTAAGAGCAGGTTTGAATTCAGAGTTGTCCTTCTCCTAGACCAGCTGCCATCCAAGGCTATAGAACCCAGTCTGTCTTGCTATTTACCCATAGCTGGAGGGAGAAGAGGATTCACACCAAGGGTATTAGCACGTAAGTGAATGTAATGGATTCGACTGGAATTCGAACTCGGCTCTCCGATTCCTCAATCCAAGCCGCTATCCACTACTCCACCGTGCCTCCTTCCATAGCGTCCAAGCTCCCAGACAATAAAACGTTGCTGACCGTTGAGGTAATTTGCGGAAATAAAAACTGTATCCGATGTCTTTGTTGTATTCGACGCCACTGTAACCCAACTGTTCATTTCGAAAATGTTTGGGTCCTCAAAACTTTCCAGTCTTTCGCCGAACATTTCAGACATTTCCCAATTCTCTTCATCAGAAAAAAAGAAAATGTTCTAGCGATTGTTTTCTCTAAGGCTTACAATCCCCCAAATTCCACAGCAAATCAGATATCAGATACGCTCAAGAGGGAGCTGAAAATTCTCGGTACGTCCCATCGATCAAAATCTAATCAATTTAACCAAATAATCGATTTTTTTGTGGAGAATAGAGAACTTCTTTTTTCCGGCCTTCTTCAGGTGGTTGGAATGTCGAACTGAAGCCTTTATTTCGCTTACTGGGGTAGACTGTTCTAGATCCAAGTGCCATGTCTAAAGGATGTCAGTTATCTCCTGTCAATTCCCCTCTCCAATTTCTCCACTGCTTTAACCAGGTATTGAACTCACACTCTTTGGGTCCTGTCACTGGATCTAACTAACGCCTTTATCCACTGTTCCATGTGTCTTCTTAATAATATGTGGAAATATCTACACTTTGCCTGAAGAAGGTCGTGATACCGGAAACTCGTGTAGCAAAATTATGGAAAATAAAACATATTAAAAAAAAAAATCCACATTACAACCAATTGCGGTTTCTCTCTCTTTTTTATATATATATATATATATATATATATATATATATATTATAAATGGTCAAAGTCCGACAATTTATTTATTAGAGACATTTTTTTATGTTTAACGTTGTATCTATAAAAAAGAACGTTAAACATAAAAAAATGTCTTTAATATATATATATATATATATATATATATATATATATTTGTGTGTGTCTGTGCATGTATGTAGTGCAACGTTAGTTTTTTTGCATCTTGCTAAAAGAGAACGTGCATACGCATAACTAAAAATGTTTCGGTGGCTGAACGCTCGAAATAATCGTTCTACGCTTCGATAGCTCCGATCGTCAGAAGCTTTTAAGCTTTAAGCGTCAGACGATTGTTTCTCCCATTATACGATATGTGAATCTGTGTTCAATGCAAAATTCAGATAGAAAAAGTAAAACGAAGAAGAAAAAGAAATTTAAAAGGAAATAACTTATCAGAAGAAAGAAAGAAAGAAAGAAAAAAGAAAGAAAGAAAGAAACAAACAAACAAACAAAGATGAAAAGCGGTGGGGAAAGTTAAACATTTAGAGAGAAAGGCAAGGCAGCACGGGAAAGAAATTAACTCGTCGGAAGAAAGAAAGAAAGAAAGAAAGAAAGAAAGAAAGAAGGAAAGAAAGGGACAGGAGAATTAGAAAGAAAGAAACAAAGAAACAAAGAAACAAAGAAAGAAACAAAGAAAGAAAAGGTAAAGATAAAAGGTAAGAAAGAAAGAAAAAGAAAGAAAGAATGACAGAAGGAAAGAAAGAAAGAAAATGAGAAGGAAAATAAAATTAAAATATTGAGAGAAAGGCAAAAGCTAGAAAAAAAGAATAAAGAAATTAATTCGACGGAACAAAATAAAGAAAGAAAGAAAGAAAGAAGGAAAGAAAGAATGAAAGAAAGAAAGAGAAGGAGGAGGAAAGTAAGAGGAAGGCAAAAGCAAAAGGGAAAGAAGCAAGAAATTAACTCGACGAAACAAAGAGAGAAAGAAAGAAAGACGATTACAGAAGTAAAAGCAATAGAAAGAAGATTGAAAAAAGAAAGAATGAAATGGTAAAACGAAGAAGAAAGAGAACTTAAAGAGAAATGAACTAATCAGAAGGAAGTAAGGAAGAAAGGAAGGAAGGAAAAAGAAAAATCATTGGTAAAAACAGAAAGGTGAACTCAACCAGAGTAGGAAGAATAACAAAGAGAAAAACAGACAAAGCAAACTGAACAATTCATAAAGAAAGAAAGAGACAAATTAAGTCAAGAAATGCACTTGAGCTCATGAGATAAAGAATGAAAAAGAAGTCAAAGAAGAGAGAGTCTGATGTGAATAAATAAATGGGGTTTCATTAAGACGGATTATATATAATGGTGTTTCATTAAGACGGATTAAAGTCAGCGGATTATATATAATGGTGTTTCATTAAGACGGAAAATAAATCAGTGTTATTGGTGAAAATTTCTTTATTTCCCTATTGGGTCATGTTATTTAAGTCATGACAATTATGTGTAAAAAATAATATCGTCCAAATGTCCGCCAAATCTGAATAAAAAAGAAATTCGACGTTTAGAATTAATTGACACTGAAAATGAGTCCAAGTTATTGGAACACCCTTTATAAAAAGACCAATTTATTATTTGTAGCCGAATGTAGGTGGCTTATATGTGGTGAAGGGAAAAAGAGTTAAAAGAAAAGAAAAAAAAAACAATGGAAGTTATAATTCGAAGCCAAAACGTTTGCCTTCTTCAAACTGTGCTAAATGAAGCCCCCTACCTCACCTTGTCGTTGTCCTACTGCAGGAGCAGTCCTGTCTGTCTCACCACGATTCTTATTTTTCAAAGTCTTGCCTTTCATTAGAAACATTTGCCGAAACAAGAACTGAGGGTTAGAACATAATGGGATCTAATTCATGTCATCTGCCGTGGGTGACTTTGAAGCGCTTCTTGTTTTTTTTGTTTCTTTTGTTTCTTTTTTTTTTATCGTATCTCAGTAAAGAATAAACCAAATATAGACGACTTGTAGACCTCTGACTTCGTTTTATCCAAGAACTAGTTCGTACTTTGCACAATTCCTTAAGGGAACATCTTCCTTTTGATGTCCCTAAGGTATTTTTCAAGTATGCGAATGTACTATATAAACATTTATCTTTTAATCGCTAAAACCATAAACACTTTTATTGATTGATTGATTGGTTTGTGTTTACGGCTTTTCAACCTTCTGAGGTTATTTAAAGCCAGAAAAATATTTCTAGGTTGTAAGAATTCAGTTTTTAGATAAAAATGATTTTTACTGATACAAGTTCTATTAATTAACCCATAGGTTGGGGGATTAAAAGTGTATTCATATCTTTCGCAAAAGTGCAGAATCGAATATAACGAAACGGAGTGGAATTGAATCACAGATTTCCATTTCCGAGGCTTTATCTACTACGCATATCTAAGATTACATCACTGACCAGGTTCAACGTTGCTTAACTTCGCTGATCGTACGGGCACTGCATAAACACTTTTATTAGCACGTATTTCTTTTTAAAGGCTCCACTTTTAAAAAAATCTGAGTTCCGTGGTCTCATTTAAGCCTTTTCCTTGGCGTAACGCATCTCAAATGTACCAGATCCAATACGAAATCTCACCCCGAACTATCACCAGTTACGATCAATGGATGTCTTCTCTGGGAGTCCCCGTGCTTTGAGCATCTATTTGGCTTTACACTCACCCCAGACCTCAAGTGGAACTCGTACATACGACTCATCGCTAAGGATGCAGGAAAAATGGTAAGTTCTTTGTACCACTCAAGTAAGTACCTGACTACTTGTGCTCTCCTCTAACTTTACAAGGACCAGATGAGGCCTAAAATGGAGTACATCTGTCATGCTTGGGCAGGAGCTCTCCAATATTCACTTTCCAGTCTCAGTATACTCCAAAAGCGTCTCTGCGTCCTTGTGGGTCACAAATTCTTGTCCACGCTGCAAGCCGTTCTCTCACAAACGGGATGTGGCAAGTCTCTTACTGCTCTATTGCTGCTTCCATGGAAAGTGCTCGGACGAATTACATTCCTTGGCTCCTTACCAGTTAGGGCTAGGATCCGCTATACCACACACTTTGTAGCAAACCAACCTTATTCCCTCCGAATTCTTTTGGTGAGAAGTTCACTCAAGCAGCTTCCTACCGTGAACCGTGGAACTGCTCTGTGGAACCGACACCTACGACGATGTTTCCCCGATTACAACAATCTTAACCTGTTCAAGTCGAGCATTAACCGTTATCTTCCATACCTATCCGCATAAAAATGTGCTTTATAACCCTCTACCGCGTGTGGACCCTAGGCCTTGTTCAGGTTGAACCTCACTGTTAAATAAAATATAAGTTAGGTGAATTTGACGCATAGAATTTTTTTGGTGGAGGTCGATAAGTGAATTACTAAAAGTATAACAAATTTTATTTATTTGCATTATTTTATTACACCGGTTGACATCTTTTTTTTATCCAAATATTGTTGGGCAATGGACACATTTCTGGGGCATTTCTTCACGCTGAATCTGAAAAATCAAGTCCATTTTGCCCCATCACATCGCGTTTTCTTAGTACAGATAATTTCTATTTTGCTTAAAATAGGCCTAAATGCCTAATTCACAGGCATATGCCACGGCTTAAATATGTGAGTGAGATAGTTGAAACATTTCGTTTCATGTTAAAATGATTTATCATTCAAGAAAAAAGTATTCAAATAACTTTCAAAAAAGTATTCTAAGCTATTTCCATTCAGATAAACTGACCTGAAAATGCTTGATTTTATGAGGGATACCTTACTGGAAAATTTTCCCTCAGTGTCCTCAATGTTCTTAACTTAAACTTTTGTGATTTGTGATTCTTCTCTGCTTTTCGTAGAAGCTCTTTCGAAGTCATTCTAGAACAGCAATTTTAGTTTTTATCACTAGCTTTCACTTTAAGACTGAAACTGTCATAAGTTCTTCTAGAGGGATAGTGGAAAGGCTTCACAGGTCCTTTAAACTACTCGGGGGCAACATTAGTATCAAGATTCACTTTCTGTTTAGTCACCTCGATCAGTTTCTTAATAATCTTAGTGATTATCGTGATGAATAGGGAAAGAGGTTTCATCAGGATCTCAAGGTAATTGGGTAAAGATACAAAGGCAGATGGAATGTTAATATGATGGCTGATTTCTGCTGGAGCATCAAAAGAGATCAACCTTTTCAAAAGCACCGTAGAGTTTCCAAGAAGAGAAGATTTATACCTTCGGATGGACAAAAATGAATGGATTTTTCATTCCTTTGGATCTTTGTCTGTTTTGATTTAAAAATTGATGACACATGTTCGCCTTAATTTAATTTTGTGTGAGATTTTTTTCTGAACTGAAAATGCTGAAAATGCATTCTTTAAGTTATTGGGATACTTTTACTTTTATAAGTTACTAGCAGTAGAGCCCGGCGTTGCCCGGGGATGTAACAGTAAGAGATAGATCAAGTATCAACCATCATAAAGACTGAAAAATAAAATTGACAAAGATTATTGTTTAAGGTTGACGGACACGCATGTCTTAATTAGTTTTTTTTTTTTTTACGAATTGGTCAAACCCAAACTCAAACAAAAACATTGTTTTCAATCGTTGTGTCTAACGATCGAATAGAATATTATTATAAACAATTGTCTGGTAAATGGAATTTTAAAGCATTCTCAATGTAAAAATAAAGAAAAAGTGTGCAAGACAATAAGAAACACTACCTGCCAAAAAAAAAAAAGGAAGTTTTGTTGAAATCGGTTGAAAAAATGTAGGAAATCCGATCCCATATATAAACGAACACAGACACACACACAAAACAACCTGGGTTTTATAATAAGTATAACTCGATATGAATTGTCTCCCTTTCATTCTGGTGACAGAATCGCGTTTTATCGTGTTTTCAAATTGATTTCGTGCTTTTCCAATTTTTGTCGCTGTCAGAACTACCGCAAGATAATTTTACGTAGTCTTGTGAAGTTTTGTTGAAATCGGTTGAAAAATGTAGGAAATCCGATCCAATATATAAAAGTACAGACACACACACACACACAATCTGCGTTTTATAATAAGTAAGATTCTGACCTGAAAACGTTTAAGATTGCTTCTACTTCGTCCTGACATATCACTGTTAAATGGGTATTTTAAGAAAAGTAGAAATTATCTGTACTGAGAAAATGTGATGTGATGGAGCAAAATGAATTTGATTTTCAGATTCAGCCCGGAAACATGTGCCCATTACCTAACAACATTTGAGTCGAAAATATGTCGACCGGTGTTATTGTCTTATTCTTTTCCTGCTGTCATCACAGCATTTTGGTCTGTCTGCTCTCCAGCCATCTTGCTTGTCATTCCGATTAAGGATATGCGGATAGGTAGTGTAACAGTTAACGATTCGAAAAGTGAAATCGGCGTGTCGAGTTCAAATCTCAGCTGAGTTTGTAATTTTCACCTTTATGCAAAAACTCTTAGAAATGGTATGAATCTTTTCTTAATCACCCCCTCCCAACAGCTAATGGTAAAATAACATGGTTCCTGACAATAGGTCTTTGGCAGGTTGTTAATATAAAGCAGAAAGAGAGTAAGGTGAATGAAGCATTGAATGTGTATGCTCCCTAAACAATTCTCGTGATATCACGTGTTACCTTAACAACGAGATTATAATAATGAACGTCGAAATCTTATCCAGGAAATATAGAGATTTGATAATGTCTTTAGCGTTTAAGCAATAGAAGCGGGCTGTGGAATTACTTATCTTGAACATGGTCGACAGGTTTTGGCATGTTGATCTTTTCCACAAGATCAAGGGCTATGGTGTCTCAGGGTGAAGATTCGGCTTAATCCAACCGTTCCTTAAAGAATTGTGTAATTATGATCAGGTTGAATGGACAGAATCCAAGCACATTTTACGTAAATGCGCCCTCAGAGCTCTATCCTTGCACTTACTTTTTTCAACGACATTCCTCAGTTTTCACGGTTCACATTACTCTCCGGTCTTTTGAAAAAGAGTAGAGATTTATCCCCTGTTTCCTGTTAAGATTGAGTTTCCGGTTCCGTCTAAAGTCTTTTCTTTCTCTTTTAAAGTTTAAAGTCTTTTCTTTCTCTTTTGCTTACAGTAGTTCCTTGCATCTTAGTGACTTTATCACCTTACTTGAAGTGAATTTATTAAAAAAAAAAGGAACGTATCTATGCTGATGGCACAACTATTCACTTCTGTCTTGGTAGAATGTCGGACAGGTTCGACGAACTAAAACTGGAAACTGCTCTTGTAAAGGACGTCTTGTCTTGTCAATGGTTAACAGGGGCAAGGAATGGCTTGTAAATTTTAAAGCCACCCAAACAAAATTGCTTTTTATTTTATCACAGTAGAGAAACTTTTCTACATGTGAAGAAAGCAAACCTTTGCGCCTTCTTGGGTTTGCGTTTTAACTGACAGTAAGCGGAGAGATTACACCCTTGTGCAAATTAATTGAAACAACCGATATAGTTTCCTTTCTTTCACCATACGGTCAGTTTTAAACCCACTGGAGTGACAGAGTGTAATTCATTTCTATTTTTTTCCTCATATTAGGTCATTTACTGTGGTGTGCAGTAATATGAAACTATTTTTGAGGTCTATGATGAAATTTGTTTCGCCTTGAAAAATATTGCGTCACCTGTAATTGTATCATGTTTTATCACGCCCAGACACTATTGTCTCGATTGTCGATTAGTTTTCCTTCGGCCATTATCTGCCATGGATGTTACTCCAAGGAAGCGTACGAACACACTGGCAAGCCTTACAGAGAGGTCGCAGACTGTATAAAGAGAGATGTTCGTGACAGCTATTATAGACGTGTGCTACCGTGACCACAAAATCAATGACGACTGCTCCAAATTAGTGGATTCTATGCCAAGTTGCATCAAAGAACTTCTAAAATATAAAGGCGAAGAAACGAAATACTAACATGTGCACTGGGTCATGTTTCATTAGAAAAATACGAAAAAAGTAAATAATAACAGAATTGCTCGTTTTGTAGCAATTAATTTGCACAAGAGTGTATACTGTATCAGTTGCTAAGTATAATGTGCTGTGTCAGACATTTTTTCTTTTACAAACATACCATTCGGCCGTCCATTGGATATTGCGAACTTATCTGGTCAGGGGATCCTGCTGTACATCTCGAGATTCTTGACAAAATCCAAAGAAGGGATTTGCAATGAAATCGGTCCTGACCAGGCATCTCGGCATCAGTCAATATATATATATATATATATATATATATATATATATATATATATATAAGATGAAATACGTCAGCCCAGGATGTTAGTTCATCTAAGGGAAGGAATATTCTGATTTTAAACCTCCGTTGCCTTGTGGCCATACCCAATCATTGGAAAGGTTTCGGGAGTTAACTGTACTACTGTACTGATGCGGCATTCACCCTGGGTGGATTGAGCCGGCTTCTTCCTGTTATGAGAAGATTCTTGGGATAAATTACAGAAGTAGGGTACCCAGGCCTACTCGAATAACGTTCTTGCTTGCCGCGGGGTTCCCACAGACGCAGAGGCAGGAACGACCAGAAGCCGCCGGTTACCGATGCAGACGCTCCTTGGATTTTCACCAGAGCCCTTGTTAGCTGGGGTGTGTGTCAGACCTGTCCGCCTTGGGTGGCCCTACCAGGAACGAAGTTCCGGGCGGCATAGCTCTGACACTACAGTTTCGGGAGTTAACCCTGAGGACAAATCCGGAGCTGGAGTCTCTAAGAAAATTCGCCGAAATTCAAGTTCCAAGTTGGTATCTGGCGCGGAACAGTTCACTTCATGGCTTGAAAGACCGCTTTAACCTTGGGTGGCGCTCTTTCTAGAGATGGTGACTCGACAAAAAAACACCCAGATGTAGGGTTTCCCCAGATTTTGTATCAGCTATGGAAAGTTGCGACCAACCATGCGGCTGTCGAAGGATGATGATGATGAGAACGCGACGAAAGACGGAAACGACATAACAGAGATGCTGTCTGGTCTCAATGATGAACGAATGAGACAAAGAACGAAAGACAGACTGAAATAAAGAAAGAGAAAAGAAAGAACCTTATAAGTAATAGACCGACATGATGTGAATATAAAAGTGGGGATCAATTTTATACTAAAATCAATATATAAACTGATCCCTCACTACGTAGTCAATATAATTATATATATATATATATATATATATATATATATATATATATATATATATATATATATATTTACATTTGTGAGTAATTTAGACGACAATTTAGACGACACCTGTATATATATATATATATATACGCACTACAGTTTAAAAGTTGGAAGCCACCCCCATAATTATGATCGGATAAGCTTCATAGAAGAGTGAAAAAAAAAAAAAGAAATGAAAAAGAGCTCTTAGAGTCATTGAAAAAAAGAATGGAATCAATTATCAAACATATACTTTGAGAATTCCTAGAGATGGTGACTTGACAAAAAACACCCGGATGTAGAGTTGGCGTCCCACATTTTGTATCAGCTGCGGAAAGAACGAAATTTGCCACCAACCATACAGAGGTCGAAGTATGATGATGATGAGAGCGCGACGAAAGACGGAAATGATATATCAGAGATGCTGTCTGGTCTCAATGATGAACGAATGAGATAAAGAACCAAAGACAGAATGAAATAAAGAAAGAGAAAAGAAAGAACAGTTTTACCAATACCTCATAAATAATCGACCAACATGACATCCACATGAAAGTCTAGATCTGATGAAGTCATTTAAGAACGTGAATCGAGTTTTTAGGTTAATCTTTTGGTCCTGTAGCAAATTGACGTACGATGTTCAATTTCCCTATTTGCTTCCCTCTTATTCGCATCTTCTGTCAATAGTATTCCCAGAATATACAGGCTGCAACTATGTGAGAAAATTGTTCATTATCATGTGTTGTCTAAACAACTAGTATACAGTGTATACCAAAAGAGTTGACATTATTTCAAATGCGAATATCGTAGTAACATGTCGCAGGCAAACGAAATTAAATAGACTTCGTGCTGAACAATAAAAATAACATTTATTTATCAAATATTTCTGAAATGGACAAAGTCCGACAATTATTTTAAGACATTTTTATGTTTATACATTCTTTTTATAGATACAAATATTTAAATAAATGCTCTGTTTAAAATAAACAGTATTAAACAAAATTTACCGGCCTGAATGTCCGAGAAATTTTCACAGAAAATATTCGTCCTCCGACAGGATTCGAACCTGTATCCTATACAGAACCGTCATATAACTTGACATGCCTTAACCGTTTCGGCAACAAAGGATCGTTCGTTTAGCCAGGTCGATTTTACTGTCTTTAAACTTCAATCTTCTATGAATCTCTCACATACATTCATATCTGCTCATTGCGAAACAAATGTAAACAAATGACGTCACATATTATTAAGTGAACAAAGTTTGACAATTATTTTACGACATTTTTAATGCTTATACATTCTTTTTATAGGTACAAATATTTAAGTAAATTCTCTGTTTATAATAAACAGTATTAAACAACATTTACCGGCCTGAATGTTCGAGAAATTGTCACAGAAAATATTCGTCCGACAGGAATCGAACCTGTATACTATACAGAACCGTCATATAGCCTGACGTACCTTAACCGATATGGCCACAGAGGATCGTTCGGTTAGCAAGGTACTTCTTTTATGAACGGTGTATTTACTGAAATATTTGTATCTATAAAAAGAACGTTTAAACATAAAAAAAATGTATTAAAATTATCAAACATTCAAAGATATTCAAGTACGTTGTAGCATGCCTTGCGTAACATTCCCCAGCGCTTCAGTGCGGTTTTAGCCAATGAGAATCTATCAGGAAGATGCCAGTGACATTGACGATGTGCTGTTGAAATCGGCCATCACGTTCACCTTGTGTTTATTTTTTTTTTCAATGGGGCTATGTCAAAGGTTAAGGTCTATATACACCACTTCCTACAAACCCAGAGAAACTTAAGCAGAGAATCACTGTGAAAGGACAGGTGTATATCCCTCTCTTCCTACAAACCTCGAGCAACTTAAGAAGGAAACACGGAAGCACTGGAGAATGTTACGCAAATCATGCTACAGCGTGTTTGGCAGGAGCTGGACTACCGATTTGACGTATGTCGTGTCACAGGCGGTGTCTGTATCGAATATTTGTGAAGCTTCATGAAATCGGTTATAAAATGTATATTCCTTTGATATCTTCTTCAAATTTTGATAAATAATTTTTTATTCTTCAACATGAAGCCTATTTAATTTTCTTTGTCTGGGACATGTAGTTACTCTGCAATTCACATTTTTAATTATGCCAATTTATTTATTATATTATTTTTTTTTTTTGAGTGGGGTACCCTGGAATATAAAAAAAAAACGTCTATAGGAAAATAAAGGTGATTTTGATTATTTCTGAAGAGTTTAACCTAATATAAGTTGGTTTGGTTTGTTTTATTGCATATCAACCACAGTGGGTCATTTAATGCCGACAACATTTTTAGGATAGATTCGTATGAATAGAATATGTATTCTTTGATTTAGATTGGTTTGGTTTATTTTGTTTTACGGCATATCAACCCTAGTGGGTTATTTAATGCCGACAAGATTTTTAGGATAGATTCGTATGAATAGAATATGTATTCTTTAGTTTAGATTGGTTTGGTTTGGTTTGTTTTACGGCATATCAACCTCAATGGGTTATTTAATGCCGACAAGATTTTTATTGCCAGTAATATTTTTTTTTCCAAAAAATGTATTGCTGGCAATATATTTTTTTCTAAAATAGTACTGCTGGCAATATTTTTTCTTCAAAAAATGTATTGCTGGTAATTTATTTTTTTCAAAAATGTATTACTAGTAATAGATATTTTTCAAAAATGGTATTAAAATGTATTTTTATACTTTCATAGTATATACTACCCAGAGTACTAAAAGATATATCCTTAGACATTCACAGGTTTATTTCGAAATTCTCTAACGGTTACTCAGTTGGTTGGTTGGTTGAGATTGTTTAACGGCATATCAACTTCTAACGTTTATTTAATGCCGAAATTTAAATATCGTATGACTTCAACTAAATATATACTCTAAATAGATATTGTCGGTAATTTTAATATAAATATGTATTGTTTTTATACCTTAAGATTTTCTTGTGTTTTTGTATAGGGGTTCAGTATTTGCCCAAGCTGGGACCCTAAAAGGTGCTACCACCCCGGGTCAGGGTAAACCTGAGAACAGCAGCAATTAAAAGGTGTTTCCTAGCTCCACAAATCTTCATAATCAGAGGCTTGTTGTTGGATGTAGTTTATCGTCTTACCCAGGACTCGGATGTAGTTTATCGTTATACTTAGGACAGAATATAAGTTGGTACTAGAAATTGTGGAGTTAGGCAACAAAAAAAGCAATTATTTTTATATTACAGAAATTAAATATAAGAGAAACCCTCATATAAGAGACCCGGATATAAGATTTATAATATTACTATAACTCTCTTATATCCGATTAAATTAATCACTCAAGATCACGAATATCCTATTTTTAAATTAAGTTTTGTAAAAGTTAATAGCAATGATCTAGTTTTATATAAAAAAAAAATATTGTAAATTGATCTACGGAAGCCAAAACAAATAACGCTAATAAGATGTGGTATATTTCTATCGAGTAAACACTCCAGGTTACGAATTTCAAACTTCTTACTTAAGACATCAGGGCCGCCATTTATCTTTTACAAAATTTAATAAAAATATTTTCTTTCGATATACTTGGCTGATGAGGCTCCTTATCACGGATTCTAAATAATCACCTGATATAAATAACCAAACGAATGCACTGTTTCTCCCTGCAGTTTTTTTTTTCTGTTTTTTACAGTGATGTTCACCGGCTGCAAGGCCCGGGAGCCACTCGAGTAAGGGGGTTACAGAGTACTAGCCACAGTTGGTTATTTGAAATGCGTATATCCCCTTAGGTCAGATCGTAAGAAGTAGGTTGAACTTTTCAACACCAGTGGGTTGGTAAACCATAAAAAATAATATTTGTGATCTGGAGTGCTTTATCTATCCTAATATAAAAAAAAAAAATTAAAAAATTAAATTATTTCTGGTCAAGGTAATTCTTGTAAAAATTCACCCTGAAATGCTCTCATTGTTTGAAGACAAGCACTTCGAAAAAAAAATCCCCTTTGGTCAGATCGTAAGAAGTGGGTTGAACTTTTCAGCACCACCCTCGGAGATGAAAAGCATAGACAAAATATTGCGAGACAGTGGCACTAGAATAGTCTATCCTCATAGATTGAGTAAAGGGTTTATTTCAGTATGCATAACACGTTGAAACATCGGTCTCCTTAGGTTTACCGAAGTTAAGCAACTGATTGGATGGATGATTGATTGAGAATACCAAGTGCTATAAGCTTGGACGTGGGCATATCGAGGTGGTGTAATGGTTAGCAAGCTTGTCTCGCTAGGACAATTACGACTGAGTAGTCAGTTCAATCCTCACTGGGCGCCCCCTTACTTTCGGCCTTGTACCACATCCAAACTACGCTTGGAAAATCGCTATAAGCTTGAACGTGCGGGTGGTGTAGTGGCATTTTTAATCGCAGATCCGAGTTTCAATTTCGATTTGATTCACTTACGTCCAAGTAACGTTGGGAAAGGTATGGATTCATCTCTTCTTCCCCAGCTGTGAGTTAATTAGCAATCACTAAATAATTCTTATCTTCCCCACAAAAAATTCTTACGATCTAAAAATATCTTCCTGGCTTTAAATAACCTGCAATGGATTGATAAGCCGGAGAAAATGAATCAAATTAAATTTTGATATTCGTGAATGTACAGAAAATGTAATACTGGCTTGGAATTCGAGTCGGGTTTATTACAATCACTTGCGCGGAGGTACCCTTGGAAATTATATGATTCTGTCCCCTAGCCCCCAGCTATGTAGGACTTGTATCTGGAAAAAACATTGTTATTCTTTAAAAAAAATTGTTAATATTGGGTTGGTGCATAATTATCAGGCGTTTTTGTAGGCGAGTTATTTGTTAATAAAACTTGCTGTTTTGTTTACTTTTTTTTAATAAAAATGTTTTATTTCCTGGTTATAAAAATGCGTGTCGATAATCATACGCTCCGGAATAATCATTTAAAAATGTTATTGTTCAATATTTATATTCCTTTTTTCATAATAAATGTTGTTTAAAAACGCCTGATAATTATGCACCAACCCAATAAAATAGTTACAGAAAAAAATGTTTTATTCTTACAATCCAAAAATATATTTCGGCTTTAAATAACCCCCAGTGTGTTGGAAAACCGTAAAAAATAATATTTGTGATCTGGAGTGCTTTATCTATCTTAATATTAAAAAAAATTCAAAAAAATTAAATTATTTCTGGTCAAAGTAATTCTTGTAAAAATTCACCCTGAAATGCTCTCATCGTTTGAAGACAAGCATTTCGAAAAAAAAAAATTCCCCTTTGGTCAGATCGTAAGAAGTGGGTTGAACTTTTCAGCACCACCCTCGGAGATGAAAAGCATTATCATTACGATCTGGTTATGTCTAGTTTTGTGTCAATAAGACTAATACTTTAGGCGAACTTCTCACCAACATGAAATTCTTTTCAAGACTCGGGCTTACACGACACCCACAGAGTTTGCCTACCTACTTCTGTTTGGAAGCGGGATTGATTTTAGGGATGCTTGAAAAACAGTGAAGAGGATTAACTGTTTTGAAAGCGTTTTGGGGAGGACCAGAAGAATTGTCTTTGTTTATATAAGGGGCTCTCGAGGGATGTTTTACAGCCTTAGGCAAGACAGTTCTAGAGTGAAGTAATGATAATATTATCATCATTAACAGATGAAGTGAGCCAGTGACTGTGGGAGGTAGATACAAGATTTGGCAGGGCAGATTTGGTCAAAGAATGGAAGCAAACGAGGCGAACAAAGCAAGAAAATAAATCTGTGATCTGCGCATTCGTTTGGTTATTTATATCAGGTGGTTATTTAGAATGCGTGACAAGGAGCCTCATCAGCCGAGCACCCAGCTTCAAGGGATGTTGCCATTTATTTTTCTTACTTTTTAATTCATCTCTCCCTGTTTCTGTGTTCTGCATCGCTACAGGATATATGCGATTATGGTTCTCCACATCTTCCTATTTTCTGCTTGCTTCATACAGATTTTCTCTTTTATAACTATTCTTTCGCATTTTGGCACTTGTTTTTAGATTCATTGATTCAAATCGTGCGAGTAATTTATTCGCTGTTTCTCTCTGCTACTCTTTCTTTTCTTTTTTTTTACAGTAAGGTTCACCCGCTGCAAGGCCCGGGAGCCACTCGAGGTAGGGGGGTTACAGAGTACCAGACAGAGTTTAGACGGATTTGTGGGGAAGATAACGGTTGACCTAGTACTCGAGAAAACACCATCTTGGGAGTCGGTTCCACAAAGGAATGGTTCAAAGGAAAAAGCTACTCGAGTGGAACTTACATCTCAGAGATGGAACACGAAAGGAATGAATGTATGGTGGGTCGTAGAACTGGTGGATCTAAGGAAGGTAGTTCGTTTTCCATGAAAATAATGACAGAGCAGCGAGCGACTTGGGATGTTTCGTCTTTCTTCCACTTTTTTCTTTCCCCTTCCTTTTTTAATTTTTTTCTTTTCTTTGTTTATTTTGTAAAATTTGGTCTGAAGAGATGGATGTCTGAGTCCACGAAATAAACTATCACCTGAATGGATTTGTAAGGATTCTGTATTCATTATTACATTATCATTATTATATTTGATCTGTTCTCACACTGAGATCTCTTTGGATTCATATACTCCTTGGAATTATCCCTACTAATTATCAACTGATATTATATATCAGGTCATCCTATAAGTTCTGTCTGAATTTTAATTTTATGTTAAAATGAAAGAAATTTAAAGAGTATTTTATAATGTCTAATGGAGCTGATCATTATTTTTATGTTTAGATGCATTTAAACTGATTAAATTTTATTTCAGAGAACAATAAAATTAAATTTTGTTTCATTAAAACCCTGCTAACATGGAAGTACCCAAGAATCATCTGAGACGCATAATGCTTTATGAGTTCAAGAAAGGAAACTCAACAGCCGAAGCGGCTAGAAACATTCACTCAGTTTATGGAGGGGAATGTTTGAATGAAAGAACTTGCAGAAGATGGTTTGCAAAATTCAAAGGTGGATATTTCACCCTTGAAGATGAAGATCGAACCGGACGTCCAGTTGAGTTTGATGAAAAGCTTCTTGAAGCAGCCCTTAAAGAAACTACTGCTTTATCAGTTGAGGAATTGGCAGTGGTTCTCAATTCAAACCATACAACTGTTCATCGTCATCTTCAACAATTTGGAAAAGTTCCTAAACTTGGAAAATGGGTGCCTCATGAATTGTCTGAAAACAACCTCAAATCCTGAGTTGACATCTGCTCTTCTCTCCATTCTCGCCAATTTGTTTCACCTTTTTTGGATAGACTTGTGACTGGCGACGAAAAATGGATCTTTTATCGAAATGTTAAGATTCGTAGACAGTGGCTTGGTAAAGGGGAAGGACCCCAGCCACAGCCGAGTAGGGACCTTCATGGGAAAAAGGTTCTTCTTTGAATCTGGTGGGATCGCCAAGGAATAATCCACTTTAAATTCTTACCACCTAATGCAACAATTAATGCTCAAATATACTGTCAGCAATTAGAGCGTTTGAACCAAGCTTTGAGGAAAAAAGACCTGCTCTAGTGAATTGAAAAGAAGCGATGTTTCATCAGGATAATGCGCGACCCCACACAGCAAGAATCAGGTCACAAAAGATCGAAGAACTTGGTTGGAAGAAAATTCCTCATCCACCTTATTCTCCCGATCTTGCTCCTTCAGACTACCATTTGTTTCGTAGCTTACAGAATCATTTGGAAGAAACAGATTTTGTAACACAGGAAGAGGTTAAAACTGACATTTGTGAGTTCTTCGAATCAAAGCCAAAAGAATTTTACAGTAATGGGATTAGTAAGCTTGTTAATAGACGGAAGGAAGTCATGGATAATCAGGGAAAATACATTGATGATTGAATCTGTAATTAAATGTAACATTTTGGTCACCTGTTTTCTTTATTCAAAATTCGGACAGAACTTATGGGATGACCTGATATATATATATATATACCTAGTGAGCCAGACAAACCTACCTAGGTTTCACCTAAACGGATCGTCAGGGAAAGTTTGGTCTGCTCTACGGTTGTATTGAGCTCTTTTGTTAGTTAGTTGTTACTCGTATCGGGTTTTTTTTCTTTGGGCTTCAGACCTGTATCTCTGCGATTTTTTTGTCGGCAGAAGTTCATGTTTGTAGCTCTTACTTTTTTTTAAACCTTTTTTCCCTCGAGATTGATTTGATTAGCAAATCAAAAATTCGAGGGTTTTTCGAAACGAGTCTAGTTATCTATATATCTATATATATATATATATATATATATATATATATATATATATATATATATTCATTAAAACCTGAATAAACCCAGTAAATCAAATCAGGGCTCAATGTAAAAATATATACAACACAGTCTCAAGTGGTATGAATGACGCGGTTTCTCATTAAGGTGTCATTCCTATGGATTGGTGTATTTAGTATTTTTAATCACAGAAACACTTCATATGATTATTGTTTTATTTCATATATATATATATATATATATATATATATATATATATATATATATATATATATATATATATGAGAAAGAACACATGTTGGAGTAAAAATTCACAATTCGTAGTATTTACTTCTTTAAGAGTGCTCAATACAAAGTAGAGCAAAATATTATTATAATATTTTTATTATAATAGATTCTGCGGGGAAACTGAAGATATCGGGACGATACCTTTTTACATTTCTGACGTGTCTAGACGCACAGGACAGCCGATCACATCCCGTTTCAATAATTTTATTGTTTTTGTTTTCATCACTGGTGTTTTTAGAAATCCTATATTGTGACAAAAGAACATTTCCTGAGAAAGCTGAAATGTTGTAAGCACCAAGGCACAAATTTAACAAAGTTAACGTTTCACACGACCATTTTTCTTTATATTTTCGCCTTAGTAAATTTATTTCTCTTTTTAATTAAAGCAATAATTTTAAATCGAAGTTACGATCAGAATCATTAGTCACTGATGCACTCAGTGCGTTATCTTTTAAAAGATGTCTTTCATTTTTTTTAAACTCATCGAAGTCTCTCCTATATATTTTTCGTGGCCTCATGACAGGTTGTAGCGTAAAATCACTGCTTCACCTTTTCGGTTGTAATTATTTTGTTTTACATTAATTAAATTACTTATTGTTTTAGAAGTAACTATAACAAATTTTTATGTTAAGCTTGTGATAGAGTGGGTGACATGTTTAATTGATATCTTTCGTTGTTATATTTTTTATATACACAGATATATATAAATATTTATATATATATATATATATATATATATATATATATATATATATATATATATATATATATATATATATATATATATATATATATATATATATATATATATATATATATATATATATATATATTTGTGTGTGTGTTCATACTTTCGGCCTTGCGCTATATATCAGCTACGCATAGAAAAGCATTTGGGATACTTCAACATAAGTTACCAAACGTGTCTCGCTCGATCAATTATAATTGAGTAGTGAGTTCGATTCTCAGTGGCTGCTACATAGTTTCGGTCTTGTATCAGACCTTAGCAACGCTTAGAAGATCACCAATGCGTTTTATTTGGTTTTTGTCCTTGTTTGTAAATATCAAACATTGAAACTAAAATAAGTCAATATTCGAAGGGATATTGCTATTCCAGCCCATGTTTCTCTTCGAAGGGATCCAGTGATTTCATCAAAATACGTCGCCTATTCCAAGCCAAGTCACCTTTTCAGTGAATTCAGCTATTTCAACAAAGTACATCGCCTATTCCAGACTAGGTCTTTCTTCGAAGGGATACTGCTATTTCACCCAAAAACGTCGCCTAAACAAGCCCAGGTCTTTCTTCAAAGAGATACACCTATTTCATCAAAATACGACGCCAAATCTAGCCCAGGTGTCTCTTCGAACGGATACAGCTATTTCACCAAAATACGTCGCCTATTCCAGCCCAGATCTATCTTCGAATGGATATTGCTATTTCATCAAAATACGTCGCCTAATCCAGCTCAGTTATTTCTTCGAATCGATATTGTTATTTGACCGAAATTAAAACAGAATGAAACTTTCAAAATAATATCGAAATTCATGGCACAGAATTGAAAAAAAAAAAGAAAATGAAACATGAATGTGGCGATTCTATTTACTAATATATGCCATTTTTTAAATAATCGTGACGTGAGGATAATTCGGGTGCATTGAGGAGCGTTGTCTGCTGATCTCCAGTGAAAACTACGAAACATGAGTGGCGTAATAAATATACATAACAATTATAATTGATACAAATAAAAAAGCTTAAAGACGTCTTTATAAATATATAAATTTTAAATATTTTTCGCCAACTGCTCCGAGCATATAATGTATTTTTTTTATTTTAATCAGTAAATCCAATCGATCTACCGTATATTTGATTCTTTACGAAGACAGAACGAAAACAACTTTTTTCAAAGAATGGTCATAGTATGGAAATGTTTTCAAATTCAGTATTGAATAAAGAAAGTATCGGGAAATATGAAAAAAATGTCCTGAAATATAAAGAAAAAAGAAAGGAAAAGGTCAATAAAGTAAAGCTGGAAGAAAACAAATACAGAAAGCCACAAAAAAGAAAAAAAAGATCTAAAGAAAGGAAAGAAAAATTTGTAGAAAAGAAATAAATAAAGGTAAAAATAAAAGATTAAAGGAAGAAAGAAAGAAAAAAGAAGGAAAGAAAATAAGAAGGAAATATTTTTTTAAAAATTCTCTTCGAGAAGGAAAACTGAAAAAATGAACTGAAAGAAAAAGAAAGAAAAAAGAAAAAAAATAATATAATGTAATGCAGTATGAAATGAATACTTAAAGAAAGAAGAAAAGAAAGAAAGAAGAAAAGAAAGAAGGAAAGAAAGAAAGAAAGAAGGGAAGAAAGAAAGAAAAAGTAAAAAAAGGAAAAGAAGCTGTATAAAAGAAAGAAACAAAATGAAAAAGATATAAAAGATTGAAGTAATAAATGGTAAAAAAAGGATAGAAAGAAATTAAGATCGAAAGATCGTTTTTGGAGGAATACATTTTGGGAGCTAAAGCTGAACAATTTGAAATGAAATATAAAGAAAGAAAGAATATAATATAAAGCAGTAGGAAAACAAATTCAGAAGAAAGAAAGAAAAAAAGAAAGAGAGAAAGAAAGAAAAAATCAAAGAAAGAAAGAAAAAAGAAACTCAAAATATAAATAAAGGAGTAAAGAAAGAAAAAAGAAAGAAAGAAAAAAAAAGTAAAAGATTAAAGAAAAAGGAAACTGAAAATATAAATAAAAAAAGAAAGAAAGAAAGAAAGAAAGAAGGAATCAAAGAAAGAAAGAAAAGAATCAAAGAAAGAAAGAAAAAAATAAGAAAAAAAAAAAGAAAATATCAAAAAAAGAAAATCAAAGAAGGAATAAAAGAAAGAAAGAATCAAAGAAAGAAATGAAAAAAAAAAAAAAAAAAATAATAAATAAAAAAGAAAGAAAAGAAAGAAAGAAAGAAAGAAAGAATCAAAGAAAAAAGAAAGAAAGAAAGAAAGAAAAAAAAAAAGAAAATCAAAGAAAAAAAAGAAAAAAGAAAGAAATAAAAAAAAAGAAAAGAAAGAAAGAATCAAAGAAAAGAAAGAAAGAAAGAAAGAAAGAAAGAAAGAAAAATAAGAAAAAAGAAAGATTAAAAAGAAAAAAAGAAAATAAGAATAAAAAAGAAAGAAAGAAAAGAATCAAAGAAAGAAAAAAAAAGAAAGAATCAAAGAAAAAAAAAAAAAATAAATAAAAGATTAAAAAAAAAAAAAAGAATAAAAGAAATAAAAAAAGAAGAAAGAAAGAAAGAAAAATCAAAAAAGAAAAAAGAAAAAAGAATCAAAGAAAAGAAAAGAAAGATAAAAATAAAAAAAAGAAAGAAAAGAATCAAAGAAAGAAAGAAAGAATCAAAGAAAGAAAGAAAAAAGAAAAAGAAAGAAAGAATCAAAGAAAAGAAAAAAAGAAAAATCAAAGAAAGAAAGAATCAAAAGAAAAGAAAGAAAAAATCAAAGAAAAAAGAAAGAAAAGAAAAAGAAAGAAAGAAAATATAAACAAAGAATCAAAGAAAGAAAGAAAAAAAAAAGAAAGAAAGAATCAAAGAAAAGAAAGAAAAAGAAAGAAAAAGAAAGAAAAAAATAAGAAAAGAATCAAAAAAGAAAGAAAGAAAAAAGAAAGAAAGAATCAAAAGAAAGAAAGAAAGAAAGAATCAAAAAAAAGAAAAAAAAAAGAATCAAAGACAGAAAGAAAAGAATCAAAAAAGAAAGAAAAAAAAATCAAAAAAGAAAGAAAAAAAAAAGAAAGAAAGAAAATAAAAAAGAAAAGAAAGAAAAAATAAACAAAAAGATTAAAAAAAAAAAACTATAAATAAAAATAAAAAAGAAAAGAAGGAAAAAAAGAAAAGAAGAATCAAAAAAAAGAAAAACATTAAAGAAAGAAAGAAAGAAAAAAATCAAAAGAAAAAAAAAGAAAAAAAGAAAAGAAAAAAAGAAAAGAAAAAGAATCAAAAAAAGAAAAAATGAAAAAAAGAAAGTAAAACAAGTCAAAAAAGAAAGAAAAGAAAAATTTGATAAAAATAAAAAGGAATTGAGAAAGAAAAAAGAAAGAAAGAAATCGTTAAAGAAAAAAGAATCAAAGGAAGAAAGAAAGAAAGAAAGAAAGAAAGAAAAGAATCAAATCGAAAAAAAGAAAACCTCTTGGAATCAAAGAAAGAAAGAAAGAAAGAAAGAAAGAAAGAAAGAAAGAATAAAAGAAAGAAAGCGCGAAATGGTCAAAGGGAATCAAAAAGAAAGGGTCTTTCAAAAAATCAAAGAAAGAAAGAAAGTCTTTTCAAAGAAAGAAAGAAAAAATAAGTAAAATGTTAAAAAGAAAAAAGAAACTGCTCAATATAAATTCTGGTTTAAGAAAGAAATAATAGACAAAAGATTTAAGCCAAAGAAACTAGAAATATAAATAAAAGATTAAAGAAAAAGAAAAATGAAAGAAAGAAAGAATCAAAGAAAGAAAGAAAGAATCAAAGAAAGAAAGAAAGAAAGAATCAAAGAAAGAAAGAAAGAATCAAAGAAAGAAAGAAAGAAAGAATCAAAGAAAGAAAGAAAGAATCAAAGAAAGAAAGAATCAAAGAAAGAAAGAAAGAATCAAAGAAAAAAGAAACGTTGCTCCGAAAGAAAGAAAGAATTTAAGAAAGAAATTAGAAAGAAAAGAAAGAATCAAAGTCTTGGAATCAAAGAAAAGAAAGAAAGAAAGAATCAAAGAAAGAAAGAAAGAAAGAAAAAAAAGAATCAAAAAAGAAAGAAATAAGTGTCAAATAAAGAAAAATTCTTGAAAAAGAAAGAAATCTTAAAAGAAAAGAAACAAACAAACACACAAAGAAACAAAAAGAATCAAACAAAGAAACAAACAAACAAATAAAAGAAATAATCTCAGAAAGAAAGAAAAGAAAGAATTCAAGAAAGGTTTCGATCAAAGAAAAGAAAGAAAGAAAGACGCCTAGAAAGAAAGAAAGAACAAAGATACAAAGAAATAAACAATCTGTCTGTGGAAAAAGAAAAAATAAAGATATAAATAAATATATATATAAATATATATAAAGAAAGAAAGAATAGATAGAAAGAAAGTGTGTGTCTTCAAAGAAAGTTTTTCTGGATTATTAAATTTTTTTGTAGAATTTGTAAAAAAAGAAAGAAAGAAAGAAAGAATTTGCAAAAAGAAAGAAAGAAAGATATAATTTCAAGAATTCCAGAAAGAAAGAAATTTCGAATCAAAGAAATGAAAGTCTGGTCAGAATAGAAAAAGAAAGAATCAAAGAATAATACGCAAAGAAAGAAAGAAAATCTCAAAAAAAGAAAGAAAAGAAAGAAAAAACCAGAAAGAAAAGAAAGAATCAAAAGAAAGAAATTTTTTTTTTTAATTTCAAAGAAAGAAAGAAAGAAAAAAGAAAGAAAGAAAGAAAGAAAGTAAAAAGAAAGAAAGAAAGTCTGTGAATCAAAGAAACCAAGAAAAGAATCAAAGAAAGAAATAAAGAATCAAAGAAATAAAGAAAGAAAGAATCAAAAGTTTTTCAAAAATCAAAGAAAGAAAGAAAAAAAAGAATCAACAAAGAAAGAAAACCAAAGAAACAGAAAGAAAGAAAGAATTGTCGCCATTTTAAAGAAAATTTCGCAAATGAAAAAAAAAAGTTCGTTTTTGAAAAAAAAAAAAAGAAAGAAATCTTAAAATAAGTTGGTCACCGACTAAAGAAAAAAAGAAACTGAAAATATAAATAAAGGAGTAAAGAAAAAAAAAAAACGAAAGAATGAATCAAAAGAAAGAAAGAATCAAAGCTGAAATGAAAGAAAGAAAGTGTAATCAAAGAAAATCTGAAAAGAAAGAATCAAAGAAAGAAAGAAAAAAAAAGAAAAGATTAAAAAAAAAAACGAAAATATAAATAAAAAGAAAGTTAGAAATAATAGACAAAAGATTTAAGGGTTCGTAACTAGAAATATAAATAAAAGATTAAAGAAAAAAAAAATGAAAGAAAGAAAGAATCAAAGAAAGAAAGAAATGGCAAAGAAAGAAAAAAAAGAAAGAATCAAAGAAAGTCATGAAATAATATAAATAAATAAATAAAAATGCCTCAAAGATTAAGAAAGAATCAAAGAAAAAATGAAAGAAAGATTTTTTCCTTAAAAGAATTTTCGCCTAAAGAAAGAATGAAACGAAAGAAAAAAAAAAATCAAAGAAAAGAAAGAAAGAAAATCAAAGAAAGAAAGAAAGAAAGAAAGAAAGAAAGTAAGAACTGTCAAAAGAAAGTTCGAGTATAATGTTCTGAAAGAAAGAATCAAAGAAAGAAAGAAAGAAACCTATTGAAAAAGAAAGAAAGAAAGAAAGAAAAGAATTTTTAGAAAAAAGAAAAGAAAGAATCAAAGAAAGAAAGAAAAATCAAAGAAAAAAAAGAAAGAAAGAATCAAAGAAAAAAGCTCTCTGTCAAAGAAAGAAAAAAGAAAGAATCAAAGACTTTGAAAGAAAGAAAAGAAAGAATCAAAAAAACATGTCCGAATCAAAGAAAGAAATCTAGAAAGAAAACAAAGGAATTATAAAGAAAGAATCAAAGAAAGAAAAAATGAAAGAAAGAAAGAAAGAAAGAATCAAAGAAATCAGAAAGAATCAAAAAAGAAAGAAAGAAAGAATCAAAGAAAGAAAATGCCCAAAAATCAAAGAAAAAAAAATCAAAAAAAAAGAAAGAAAGAATAAAGAAAGAAAGAAAGAATTCGAAAGAAAGAAAATTAATCAAAGAAATAAAAGAAAGAAAAGAAAGAAAGAAATCTTTAAAGAAAGAAAGTTTGAAAGTTAAAGTTTTAAAGAAAGAATAGTTGCAAGAAATAAGAAAGAATTTTTTTTTTTTGAAAGTTTTCTAAATCTCAGAAATAAAGAAAAAAGAAATTATCAAAGAAAATACCTTAAGAAAGAAAACTTTTTTCTAGAAAGTTGGAAAAGAAAAGAATTAAAGAAAGAAAAGAAAGAACCAAAGAAACAATAGAAAAAAAGAATTAAAGAAAAAAAAGAAAGGTCACTTTTAAAGAACAGCACTAAATAAATATATAAATAATATATATAAAGAAAGAAAGTTTCATTAAAGAAATAAAGAAAGAATCAAAAGAAATTCTTTTCATAACGTCTCAAAGAAAGAAAAGAAAACGAAGAAAAAAATCAAAATATCCATATTTTTAATCTTAAAAAGACTAAAGAAAAAATTATGAAAAATATAAATTCCCGGACAATATAAGAAAAATACAAGAAAGAATATATATAAGAAAGAAAAGAATCAAAGGAAAGAAAGAAAGAAAGAAAGAAGGAATTTCAGAAAGAAAGAAAATCTTCAATCAAATTCAGAAAGAAAAAATAAGTAAAAGATTAAAGAAAAAAGAAACTGAAAATATAAATAAAAAGAAAGAAAGAAATAATAAACAAAAGATTTAAGAAAAAGAAACTAGAAATATAAATAAAAGATTAAAGAAAAAGAAAAATGAAAGAAAGAAAAATAAGTAAAACATTAAAGAAAGAAAGAATGAAAAAATTAAAAGAAAGAGAATAAGATAAAACGAAAAGAAAAAAAGAAACAAATAAATGAAAAATCAAACATGCAAAAGTATGTAATAAGAAAACATTCATGAAAGAACGTAGAGAAGAAAAATTTGAAAAATCTTGAATTGATAAATGAAAAAAGAAGGAAAGAAATCGTTAGGAAAAAAAGGCGAGAAAGAATGGCGAAAAGTAAGAAAGCAATTTCAAATCGAAATTCGGTGAACCTCTTGGTCTCATTTGAACAGATGCCCTTCTCTACTTACTGGAAAAGAAACTATAAACCTGTGGCGCGAATGGTCTTGGGGTATTTGACGGCCTTTGGAATTTTCAAATATTTATAAGGTGATGTTTTGAACCTAACGTTTAAAGTTACAATGTTTAGAACGCTGCTCAGTATAATTTCTGGTTTAAGTTTGAACCCGGGTGCTCCAAGTGCAAGCCACAGATTTGTGATGTCTGGAATGAAGCGTTATAAAAGAAATGTTTGGAATGAAGCACTTATAGGTGGTGTTTGCCAATGAGCGACTATAATAATGTTAAGTATGTTTGGAATCGAACTTTAAAGCTGCCTTGGCGTGGTACATGTAAGGCATGTTTTGGAACGAAGCCTTATACAGCCGATTCACAATGAAGCTTCTCCCGGCGCTGGGAATTCGAAAGAAAATAAAGTTGTTGTTTGAATGAGAGCTTTAAAGGGGATATTTATTTATTCATTTTTAATTCCTTTAGTTTGGTATGGTCTTGGAAGATTTTTTAGAAGTAGAAAGAATAAAGGTGATTTAATGAAACAGTAAAGAAAATGTTCAGAATGATCAATATATAGTGTCAAATAAGTTTATAAAGTTCTTTTGGAAGTATCTATAATTCACACACACACACACACTTATAAGTTGATGTATATATATATATATATTTTTATATATATATATATTTCCGAATGAAGATTTATTCAGTCGGGTTTGGATCCTAGCTTTATGCAACCGACGCCTAGCCACACTGATGAACTGATGTTTGGAATGAAACAGTCTGTCTATGGAAGACATGTTTGGATATGATATATATATATATATATATATATATATATATATATATATATATATATATATAGATAGATAGATATAGATAGATAGATGAAGATTTATGTGTGTGTGTGTCTAATTTTAAATGGTTTTTTGGATTATTATTATTTGTTGATTTTTGTAGTATTTGTACTTTTCTTATGTGCATTTCGTAGGCTTTGCGTTTGGTATTGAGCAGGATATAATTTCAAGAATTCCAGACAGCTGACCACAATTTCGACTCAATAAATGTCAGTCTGGTCAGAATAGAAAAGGATTCACTATGAATAATACGCATTGAGAGTGCGTTAATCTCACAATCCCCAACAACAAACCTAAAACCAGAACGAGGCTGCGATGGGTAAATTTGTCGCCATTTTATTTTTTTTAATTTCGCGCATGCGCGTTGTTTGATTTTTGATTTTGTCGACTGCACAGTATATTAGGGTCAGTTGGGCACCGTCTGTGAGAAAAAGCGCACCATGATGCAATTCACTTTGCCAGAAATATGACTCAATAAATGTCAGTCTGGTTAGGAGAGAAACGTTTTCACTAATAATATACATTAAAAGAGCTTTAATCTCAATTCTGATCAATAAAATTAAAACCAGGACAATACAGGGTGCGATAGGTAAATTGTCGCCATTTTATATTTTTAATTTCGCGCATGCGCGTTGTTCGTTTTTGATTTTATCAACTGCATGTTATCTTAGCATCAGTTGGTCACCGTCTGTGAGAAAAAAGAGCACAATAACACAATTCACTCCGCCAAAAATTTGGAAACGGCATAATGTACTGCTTGGTAGTCGCACTGCATGCTCCAATATGAACATTTCAGTGTATTTGGGTGTCAATCTGGGGAGGGTTCAAAGGATTGGAAAAGAATTGGATAAGTCTAATAGTCATTACGAAGGTGTTTGAAGTGACCACTGGTTATGGTAACATTATGCCTCCATTCATCTTCGGGGTTCGTAACATCAAATAGCAAAACAAACCAGGTTCTATAGCCTTGGACGGCAACTGGTCTACCGTAGAAATGGCAACCTACTTCGGGAAAAATCTGCCTCGTCAGTCATGTATATATATATATATATATATATATATATATATATATATATATGCCTCGTCAGTCATTTACAGTGCTGTTCGATAAAAATGACTCACCTGATTTTTTTCCTTAAAAGTTTTTCGCCTATTGTTTGATGAAACGAAAGTTGAGGTAAATTCTAAGGATAAGCGATCTAAAATCCAAAGAAGAAGCTTTGAAAGCTCTTTGAATTTAGCAGTAAGTACTGTCAAGCATCCGTTCAGTATAATGTTCTGGGTGTGCTTTTCTTTTCATGGAACTGCTTTCTTAAAACCTATTGAAAAAGCTCTCAGGAGCAAGCAGTACAAGAGAATTTTAGAGTCTTGTCTGCTCCCTTCTGCTGAAAGGGTGCAAATCGACCCCACCAAGCTCATTTTTATGCAGGATAATGCTCTCTGTCACAAATCAAAATTGATGAAGGAATACTTTGATGAGAAGCAGGTGAGTGTTATGACATGTCCGCCCCAATTTCCTGACATCTACCCCATAGAAAACTTATGGAGCATTATAAAGTACAGGCTCTCGAGAAAGCAGTTGAGCAATAAAGAAGATTTGATTGTGAATTTCATATCCGAATGGAATTCAATGCTTGGAGAGGAGATTTGCCAGAACCTAATCAAGTCAATGCCCAAAAGTGTTGAAAAGGTTATTCAAAATAAAGGAGGATCCATAGATTATTAAATATTTCGAACTATATTAACTATTATAAATAAATTATACCTCTATTATTCTTTATTTAAAGCTGTTTGGTTATGTTTTTATTGATTACTAGTTGCAGGAAATAAGTGAGTCACTTTTTTTTTTGCATAGAGTTTTTTCCCTAAATCTCAGTTATATCCAAAATTATAATTATCAATAGAATACCTTAGGGGGAGTAAACTTTTTCCTAGATGGTTGGGAAAGGGTCTTTATATTAGTAAGATTAAAATTATTTTAACCACCAAAACAATAGACAAAAAATATTTTTGTAAAAAAAAAAACCAGGTGGGTCACTTTTATCGAACAGCATATATATATATATATATATATATATATATATATATATATATATATATATATTTAATACAGGTTTCATTAAGTAATCACGTTTATGATTCAAAATTAAAAACAATTTAATTACCAACGATAGACAATTGGAAATTCTTTTTTTTATAACGTCTGATATGCTTAATAACATTATGTTTAAACGAAGAACGAAAAAATTTGGATATCCATATTTTTTTAATCTTAGCTTTCTGGAATGAAGCCATTAAAGATGAAATGATGACAATTCCCCTACAATATATTAAGTTTACAATGACAAGAATATATATATATATTAGTGAATATACATGATACCCAAGGTGGATAGCACAACTTGGAGTTTCATGCAGGTGCTGCAATCTTCAGGTGCAAATTCAGTCTGACACTTAATTCACGTTCTCCTGGTGATGATTCAAATATTTGTGATAAAACTTGTTTATTTAATTATTGCTGCCTAAAATATTTCGAATTAATTTATAATAATTTATATCGTTTAAATCATAAGTTTGAAAGGCGAAGAAATTAAAAATAAAAGAAATTTAAAAAAGCAAATAATTTAAATTATATGAACTTAAATTTGGCTTCAAAACTAAACAAAATACCAACGTGGGTAACTCTCATTTTTGACAGAAATATCATAGTAATATCAAATAAAGAAATTACCACTCAGGAAAAAAATATAAGGTGTTGTTTGGAATAAAGCCTTATAAGGTGATGTTTGGAACGAGGCTTGATAAGGTGATGTTTGGAATGAAGCTTTATAAGGTGATGTTTGGAATGAAGATTTATAAGATGATATTTGGAATAAAGCTTTTTAAGGTGATGTTTGAAATGAAGCTTTATAAAGTGATACTTAGAATGAAGCCTTATAAGGTGATGTTTAGAACGAGGCTTTATAAGGTGATGTTTGGAATGAAGCTTTATAAGGTGGAGTTTGGAATGAAGCTTTAAAAGGTGATGTTCGGAATGAAGCTTTATAATGTGATGTTTAATGAATGAAACCTTATAATGATGAATGTTTAAAATGGAATGAAGCTATAAGCTTTAAAGGTGATGTTTGGAATGAAGCTTTAAAAGGTGATGTTTGGAATAAAGCCTTATAAGGTGATGTTTGGAATGAAGACTTATAATATAATGTTTGGAATAAAGCTTTATAAGGTGATGTTTGGAATGAAGCTTTAAAAGGAGATGTTTGGAAAGAAGCCTTATAATGTAATGTTTAGAATGAAGCTATATAAGGTGATGTTTGGAATGAAGCTTTCAAAGGTGATGTCTGGAATGAATCTTTATAAGGTGATGTTTGGAGTGAAAATTTATAAGGTGATGGTTGGAATGAATATTTATAAGGTGATGCTTGGACTAAAGTTTTATATCATCATGTTTGGAAAGAAGCCTTATAATGTGATGTTTGGAATTGTCTTATAAGGTGATATTTGGAACGAGGCTTTATAAGGTGATGTTTGGAATAAAGCCTTATGAGCTGATGTTTGGAATGAACCCTTATAAGGTGATGTTTGGAATGAAGCTTTAAAAGGTGATATTTGGAATGAAGTCTTATCGGTTTATATTTGTAATGAAGTTTTATAAGGTGATGTTTAGAATGAAGCCTAATAACGTGATGTTTGAAATGAAGCTTTATAAGGTTATGCTTAGAATGAAGCCTTATAAGGTGATGTTTGGAATGAATCTTTATAAGGTGGAGTTTGGAATGAAGCTTTAAAAGGTGATGTTTGGGATGAAGCTTTATAAGGTGATGTTTACAATGAAGCTTTATAAGGTGATGTTTGGAATGAAGCTTTAAAAGGTGATGTTTAGAATGAAGCTTAATAAAGTGATATTTTGAATGAAGCCTTATAAGGAGATGTTTGGAATGAAGCCTTATAACATGATGTCTGGACTGAAGCTTTATAAGGTGATGTTTGGAATGAAGCTTTAAAAGGCGATGTTTGGAAAGAAGCCTTATAATTTGATGTTTGGAATGAAGCCTTATATGGTGATGTTTGGAATGAAGCTTCATAAGTTGATGTTTGGAATGAAGCTTTATAAGGTGATGTTTGGAGTGAAGATTTATAAGGTGATGGTTGGAATGAATATTTATAAGCTGATGCTTGAACTGAATCTTTATATCGTTATGTTTGGAATGAAGCCATATAAGGTGATATTTGGAATGAAGTTTTATAAAGTGATGTTTAGAATGAAGCCTAATAAATTGATGTTTGGAATGAAGCCCGAAAGGTGATGTTTGGAATGAAGCCTTATAAGATGATGTCTGGAATGAAGCTTTAAACGGAGATGTTTGGAAAGAAGCCTTCTAAGGTGATGTTTGGAATGAACCTTATAATGTGATGCTTGGAATGTAGCTTTATAAGTTGATGTTTGGAATGAAGCTTAATAAGGTGATGTTTGGAATGAAGCATTATAAGGTTATGTTTGGAATGAAGACTTATAAGGTGATGATTGGAATAAAGCCTTATAAGATGATGTTTGTAATGAAGCTTTATAAGGTGATGTCTGTAATGATGCTTTATAAGGTGATGTTTGAAATGAAGCTTTAAAATGTTATGTTTGGAATGAAGCTTTATAAGGTGATGTTTGGAGTGAAGATTCATATTGTGATGTTTGGAATGAAGCCTTATAAGGTGATGTTTGAAATGAAGTCTTATAACGTGATGTTTGGAATGAAGCCTTATAAGGTGATGTTTGGAACGAAGCTTTATAAGGTGGAGTTTGGAATGAAGCTTTAAAAGGTGATGTTTGGGATGAAGCTTTATAAGGTGATGTTTACAATGAAGCCTTATAAGATGATGTTTGGATTGAAGCTATATAAGGTGATGTTTGGAATTAAGCTTTAAAAGGTGATGTTTAGAATGAAGCCTAATATAGTGATGTTTGGAATGAAGCTTTATAAGGTGATGCTTATAATGAAGCCTTATAACGTGATGTTTGGAATGGAGATTTCTATGGTGATGTTTTGAATGAAGCTTTATAAAGTGATGTTTGGTATGAAGATTTACAAGGTGATGTTTGAAATGAAGCCTTATAAGGTTATTTTTGGAATGAAACTTAATACGGTGATGTTTGGAATGCAGCTTTAAAAGGTGATGTTTGGAATGAAGCTTTAAAAGGTGATGTTTAGAATGAAGCTTAATAAAGTGATATTTTGAATGAAGCCTTATAAGGAGATGTTTGGAATGAAGCCTTGTAACATGATGTCTGGACTGAAGCTTTATAAGGTGATGTTTGGAATGAAGCTTTAAAAGGCGATGTTTGGAAAGAAGCCTTATAATTTGATGTTTGGAATGAAGCCTTATATGGTGATGTTTGGAATGAAGCTTCATAAGTTGATGTTTGGAATGAAGCTTTATAAGGTGATGTTTGGAGTGAAGATTTATAAGGTGATGGTTGGAATGAATATTTATAAGCTGATGCTTGAACTGAATCTTTATATCGTTATGTTTGGAATGAAGCCATATAAGGTGATATTTGGAATGAAGTTTTATAAAGTGATGTTTAGAATGAAGCCTAATAAATTGATGTTTGGAATGAAGCCCGAAAGGTGATGTTTGGAATGAAGCCTTATAAGATGATGTCTGGAATGAAGCTTTAAACGGAGATGTTTGGAAAGAAGCCTTCTAAGGTGATGTTTGGAATGAACCTTATAATGTGATGCTTGGAATGTAGCTTTATAAGTTGATGTTTGGAATGAAGCTTAATAAGGTGATGTTTGGAATGAAGCATTATAAGGTTATGTTTGGAATGAAGACTTATAAGGTGATGATTGGAATAAAGCCTTATAAGATGATGTTTGTAATGAAGCTTTATAAGGTGATGTCTGTAATGATGCTTTATAAGGTGATGTTTGAAATGAAGCTTTAAAATGTTATGTTTGGAATGAAGCTTTATAAGGTGATGTTTGGAGTGAAGATTCATATTGTGATGTTTGGAATGAAGCCTTATAAGGTGATGTTTGGAATGAAGTCTTATAACGTGATGTTTGGAATGAAGCCTTATAAGGTGATGTTTAGAACGAGGCTTTATAAGGTAATGTTTGGAATGAAGCTTTATAAGGTGATGTTTAGAATAAAGGCTTATAAGTTGATGTTTGGAATGAAGCCTTATAGGTTTATGTTTGGAATGAAGCTTTATAAGGTGGTGTTTAGAATGAAGCCTTATAAGGTGATGTTTGGAATTAAGCCTTATAAGGTGATGTTTGGAATGAAGCTTTATAAGGCGATGTTTGGAATGATGCCTTACAAGGTGATGTTTGGAATGAAGCCTTATAAGGTGATATTTGGCATGAAGCTTTATAAGTCTATGTTTGGAATGACGCCTTATAAGGTGATGTTTGGAATGAAGCTTTATAAGGGTAAATTATATAAACACACGTTATAAATAAATCGTGTTGCGTAATATTATAATATATGTGTGTATAGATTTGGGCGCCCCAAGGCTGTGCAATTCTTAGCTATCTCGTCTCGCTAGATCAATCATGACTGATTTGTGAGTTCGATTCTCACTGGGTGCCCTATGCTTTCGGCATTGTGCTACATCTAAGCTACGC